>JARHVA010002347.1:2182500-2632682 GCA_037957365.1 Torreya grandis | reverse complement strand
GAAGTGTTTATAACTCAAGGTATTGAAGATCTTTGGGTCACCTTTCCAACATTTTGATTTGAAGAAGGTGCAAACGTTGTAGGGACTGCCATACTTATAGTCACACCTTGTTGCCTTGTAGGAAGACTATTTGAACTTGTATGAACACCATGGGAATATTACAAGGCCTTCCTCTTTTCCCTATATTTTTTATAATTAAATAATTTTGATTGAGAGCATAGGTGTCCTCTACTAGAAAATTTGCAAATTTCACTCCTTGAGGCTACCATCCTTCATTTTTTTTGCATAAGAACTTCATCTTCTACTGATAGTTTAGGCATAACTACTCATTGAGTAACCAAAGATTTCTCTCCACCTTCATTTTCATCTATGAAATGACCTTGTTTCCACTCTTCTCCTTACAATAAGTTGTTATGAACTGGTACCATGGTTATTGTATTAGAGGTGGAAGTTGGATTATATACATTGGAAGGCCATATTGAAGTTAGGTTATCCTTAACCTCTACCTTGACCATATTATTGAGGTGGGAAACTATTAAATTTTTGAGGATAGGGGTATGGGTTTTTATGAACACCATACTAAAATTTTTATTATCTAGTTTGAGCCTCTAATGTTTTATATCTTACCTTTCAATCAATATCATCTTCTGTCTCCTTAAGGGTAGTTCTAGACTTGGTATTTTCCTTAGGAACTTGAGCATAACTTGGAGTATCATTAGACATATTTGGTATTAGAGGCATAGACACTTTTGGAGATAACATTTTAGCTTGTATTAAGCCATTACAAGCTCTAATGGCAAGCTCATATGCTTCAATTAAGGTGTAACCACCCATGGAATACATGATTATGGCTATGTCAGTACCAATAGCTCTTAGATATTTGAAAAACACAAAGCTTGTAGGTGGTCTCAAGGGAGGGGGTATTATATGCCAAATCCTTTAAAATATCTCATTAAAATCATGCATTATCTCCTTAGGACCCCTTTGAATTACACTAAGTTGATGAATGAGTGATGTGTGATCACTTATGTCTTCAAATCATGATGTTATCAACTCTCCAAAATCATTCCAAGTTTTGATACAACTTCTGAGCAATGTCTTATAATAGTCAAGTGCTTTACCTCTAAGGAACATATAAAGGAGTCTAATGGAAATTTTGACCTTAGTAACATTATGAAAGCTACATAAATTTGAGATATTCCTAATATGCTCACTAGGAGTGACATGACCTTCACCATTGAATGTGGGAACACTTTTGGTAGCATTAGGGGGTATATTATCATATGCATTGAGATGGATAGGATTTTTATTTTTAAAGGATGGGAAGGCATTTTGCTTAGCCATGTTCTCCTAAAGTTCTTCTTCACTTTCTTGATCTTCTTGGCTTCAAAAATCCTCTTTGTATTCAAATTTAAAGATAGGCTAAGGATGTTTGAGATTCAAAAGGAATTTAAGGTTGTGTAGACACCTAAAATTGGCCATTGATAACCTCGAGTTAGGGTTTTGACCAATTTCCACCCAAAATGGATAATTTGGCCTAAAAAACACTAAAACATGCTAAATGATGTGAAACTAACATATTCAAGTGCTGATTTTGGCCATGGTATCCCTAAATGGGGTAATGCAATTTATGGGCTGGCTAACTTTGATCAGATCATTTCAAGTCAAAATGCCAATTTTGTACCTACATGCTTTGGTTTGCTCTTTCCTATCAAATCTTCTACACAAGACACATGCCTTTGTTATTTTTTATTGGTAACATATTAAATGGCATAACGGTTCTAATGCATCTGAAATTTACTTCTAATTCCAATCCAATTAAATTTTGGACCAATAACAAGGCATTTTGATCAATTAAAGTAATTTATGCATAAAGTTCTTAAATATGCTTAAGATCTAATTAATCCAAATCAAGGGTTGATTAAGAATTTCATGGAAACTTGTTGAATAATTTTTTTTGGAAATGAATATTGAATATCTACATCATTAGGTGACCTCATTTCTTGGGAAGACATCCCTAGGATATAAATGCCACAAATATCAAGATTCATGCCCTCCATGCCTCATCAATGCCTTCCATGATGCCCTCCATTCCTCTTAATTTCCCTTTCTTCCAATGTCAAGATGAGGATAATTACAAACTTAATTCCAAAAATTGAATTAATCCTCAACCACACATCTCAATCTTATGATGGATGGTTCAGGTTGATTCTAGACATTCTCAAAAATCTATAAATAGAGAGGCCATGAACATCATTTCTAAGCTATTTTGGTGAAAAGTTATAATGCAAAAATATCTTCAAGGAGCCATTGAAATTAGTGTTACCATGCCAAATTGATTCCAAGCCAAAGGTGCCAAGGAGAGATGGAGGTAGCCAAACTTCCATTACCAAGGACTTCATGAGCACAAAACCAAGCAAGCCACTACTACAAATGCATGTGGAGCATCCAAGGAAGGTGAAGGAATTCTTGTGTTTTATTCCTTACATTTTAGTAGTGTTGGTCATTTTTTTTTGTTAAATAACCTCTCCTTAGTGTCTAGGCCTAGAGATGTTATGTTATTAGTGTGTTTATTTCATTTTGTTTTCATTTTGGAACTAACACCATACTAACCATCCTCTCTTGAGTCAAATTCCTAGATCACATAATGGCATGCCCAGTGGGACTAGATGCATCTCACACCTAAAGAAGATCATTTTGAAACTTTAAAATATTCATTTAGGCCATTAAAACTCTTGAAAATTGATTTTCTAATTTTATTTTATTATTTTTGCTTGCCATAGTTTTACACAGTAACCGAAGTTAGAAAATAAGAAAAACATCAGTTGTATAGCTTAATCGACATCAGCTAGTAAAACCAACATAAATTATATACCTATTATTAGTTACATTGGAATAATTGATGTCAATTAGATAATTGACATCAGTTAGAAAATGTCACTGTCATTGGTTATATAAACTAACATCGATCACTATGTTTTTTTAAAACACAGACCAGAGAGCTCTTTTTCTAAAGTCTATTATTTCAAACCAAAAAGAGCTGGAAAGCTAAAGGACATATTGACATTTTTGCTACATGACCAAGCTTGACATTTGACAAAAACATGTCTTAGATCACCTTTTTCATGCTTAAAAATAAATTAGGAACTTTGTTTTGGTGTTTAAATTTTTTTAGATACTTATGATGAATATTTTCAAAGTTTGAAACTAAGACCAAGGGGTCAAATGAACACCACATCACTTTTATTTGGGTTTAAAATTGAACACACTTATCAATTCTTGTTTGAAATAGTTGTTTAGATAAATATTTGTTTGTTAAAAAGAGGAATGTTGCATGTCTGCTCTTCCATTTGTCCCCTATAAGGAACCCTTGGTATCAAAAGCGTCATTCCTATTGCAAGTAGCCTAGTCCAAGGCTTAGAAATAAATTCATCTAAAGCACTCCCAAAAAACTTGTCAAAGTTTGGGTGACCTTGAGAATGACCCTAAAGTCTTTCTATTTCATGCTTTCTTTATTTTTATGCAAACTTGGCTTGCAAGGGGGACTTCATCACCTCCCATGAGTTCTTTAGGGAAGCTTTGACTTGGGGTTTCACCTCGCAGCATTGAATTCATTTATCTCCTAAATGGAGTTGCACATGAGACATAGTGGCACTTTGGACATCACACTACACTGAGCAAACAATAGGATATAGTGGTTGAAAAAAATACTAAACCTTTTTGTAAAAAGTGAAGTGATACAGACCCAAAATCCATGATTTTATTTTGCATTGTATGATGTGAAATTCATTGTGCAATTGATTCCCCTAGATCATTAGGAAACTTGTTAGATCTTAGACAAATCCCCACTCACTGTAGAAGTATTGTTGGTGCAAGGTGCACCTCAAGTTCCATATCACAGTACTATCATTTGAGAGAAGGGGGTGTAAAAACCCTACTATGTGATTCACATTTACTTTTGGATGAACATTTAAAATATTTTCAAATGACGTATATTGATATATTCCAACAATACCATGTAACCTTGTCAGTTTAGGGTCTAAGATAGATTAATTAGTTAGTCTTTTCCTAGATCAAAGTCTTGTTTGAAGTCAAAACTTAGTGTAAAAAAATAATCCAAACCAAACACATAGTCTAAATTTTACTTTGAACAAAGAGGTGTTATGTTTCCCATGTGAGATCATCAATTTACCTTGTTCAAAATTTCATCAAAAGCTTAAGAGTCATATCATCCTCTTTGGCACAATTATGCTACCCAATTGAGTCTAGACCTTTACCAAAGTTATTTAAGTCCTTCACTTATAATCTAAATTTTAAATTACACCTTTATAAGTTCATAGGGTTGATGTGTTAAGTGGGTTTTCCATTTGCACTAAACTGAGGGAACTTAGGTTTAATTTCTAATTTGGGTTGAAGGCCATTTAAGACTCATAATCATTGTCATCACTTGATCGACTTAATCCATTTTGTGCTAAAAACTTATACTTTGAGTCTATGCACCACAAAATTTTGAGTCAAGAAAAGTAGTGTTATGCTATTAAAATTGTAGGAAAGCATCTTTGTCTTAGAGACTTTTTGAAACAAACCTTTTTGTCATACCTCTTGGGTAGTATAGTTTCATTACATAGCCCAAAACATTTTGAATATTTTTTCATAGACCCTTTTGTGTAGATTTATAAATTTGTTCCTACATTTTTAGACCAATCCAAGTGTACTTTTGTGATCTTTTGTCTAAAATATTTATACTATTCACTTTTGTCTAGCTTTTTTGTCAAAGGAACCAAGTTTTATACCATTTTTTGTGAGAAAATAAACTATCTCTAAAAGTGCCTTTTGTTTTGTACCTTATACCTAGTTGATCAAGTTCATGTCCAAGATTCAAATTCTTAGTGTTTATTATAAGTTTTTCAAATCCATTAGATTAAAACTTTCATCTATTTCAAAATCTAGCTTTTGACATTGTTTGGCCAAGAGTCCTAGTGCATGCCTTGTTTGATCCTAGATTTGGACACCACATTTGGCCAAAAGACCTAGAAACTTTTAAATTCCTAGATTAGACTAATTTTAAACACTTCAACCTTAGAGTTTGGAATTTTTATTCTATGTCCATTTACTTACTTATCTTTGTGTGAATGGTGAAACGTTAGATACTTCATGCTAGCTTGATTCCTCACAAAACTTTGCATAAACCTTTTGATTCTTTTGATGAATCTATACCAAGTTAGAACATCATCTATTTTAGACATTGTCCTTTTTAGATTTTGTATAACTCTTTGATGTTTTATCACAAAAGCATTGACTATGTATCCCAACATGTATTCCTACACTCATAGTGGACTCATGTACAATCTAGGGATTAGTAATGTGGTTGCACAGAAATAAATGGTGCAAGACCCCTATGTGGATAATATTGCTTATGAGATGTATTCTTATCCCTTTTATAATACTCAATCAAGGGCACAAATCCAATATTTATTGGCTAAATATCTGGTTAACACACCACCTTATTGAAAACAAGACCAAGAATAAACCATGTAATACCTAGCTATAATACCCATAGTGGACGAGCCAGTTATCCAATAGTCATATTATACTAATACAACTTCCACGTATGATTCATTTTTTTTTGAGTGACATTTGTTAGAGAAAAAATATGAGATTTTGTTTAGAGCCATAGAGGTGGGGACCAATTTTATAATAGACTTTCCCTATGAAAATTTGCCAAGCCTAGTAAGAGTGCCCCATAATATCATTTATGATAAATAGGATTCTTCTATCAATCATATGGATCTAGTATAAACAATGTACCAAGATCCTAATATATCTAATGAAGGCAAAAACATCATATCATATCACTTTATCCAAATGTACACAACATATCAAACCTACCTGAATCTAACACATGATTTCAATCAGATGAACATGGTAAGTAAGCCGCTTATTGACCTAGTTCCTTCAACAAGAGTGTTGATAGAGTTAACTAGACAAGAGAATATAAATTATGACCCATTCATACAAACCACTTTAATAAATAACTTAATGCATATTCCCATTATTGAATAAGTGTCTTCAGCCTATACACAAAGTAGTGAGCCAAACATAGTAGACAATGTGCAAATAACATCCAGTCCCAATCAAAGTGGTACTAACATGAAAACAATTAGCCAACAACATGTGCCTATAGTTCATCCCATGAATAGGTAATCATACCAAGGAATAGGATTTTCTACACCCCAACCTCAATTGGTTACTTACTCAAGTGTATAACCTATGGGATTAGGTAATCAAACAACAGCTAATGTCATGCCTCAATTATAGAATGTGATGAACCCTACTCCTCCTCAATAGGTAATGATTATTATTCCAAAATAATAGGCATAATATAGTATATTAATGCAATAGAGGATAAATACATTGCCACCTCAATCAAGGGCAACTCATGTTGCATCTCACCAAGTAATGATGAACATACCTCTTTAGTCATAGACTAATATGCCAATCCAAAACCAAGTAATGACTAGTCAACAACATGCAAATATGGGTCAATGACAGATGCCAAATCTATAACTTGCTTTCACTTCCTCATAGGGATTCATGCTATAAGGATGCCCTCATGTTTCTTAGGTACCTACTAGATAATCATTGGTTCAAAATGTGCCACAAATCTAAAGATAGGGTCTTGGTCCACAAGTTCTTACTCAACAACAAGGTTTGATTAGTCTATAGCATGTCCCTTTTCAAAAAAAATAGGCACATTATAGTTATATCCCTTCATCCTAACCACAAAATCCTCTAAGTTAAACTTTTATCACCAACCCAAACTAGAATATCATATAACTAAATGTACAATTTCAAGTACATCCTAATCCACATTGCATATTCTCGGTCCATTCCCAAACCAAACCAATGTACCCCAATAGGTATCTCCATCATACCCTGGTCAAAGTATCCCACTTGTGAACTCCCAACCATCTATCCAAACCAATATTCTCCCTCAAACCAATATTCCTTCTAGTTTCCTATCCCAAGAATTACAACAAATGAAGGATGCAATTGCTTCCATTCAAGCTGGTTAACAAACTAAAAAGTTCAAATTGGAAGACATGTGTTCATATCCATTCAACATGGATTATTTTAAGATACCATTTCCTCCAAGATATGAACCATCAAAATTTGACAAATACAAAGGGAAAGTTGACCCTAAGGCTCATTTGACTAGAATTTGTCATATGTCAAATAGTGGCATATAGCGACATATAACTTTTTTTGTTGTTTCCAAGGAGCTTGGTTAGACAAGCCTTGGAGTGATTTTTGAAGTTTCATAAAAATTTAGTAATGGATTTTGATGATCTTTCTAATAAGTTTATGCAACACTTTTCCTATAATCTCAAGCATAAGATTTTATTAGTGGACTTAACGTAAGTAAATCAAAAATTCAGTGAGAGTTTTGAAAGTTATTTATAGTGATGGAGAGCCCTTGCAAGCCATTTCACCCATAACTTACCAAATAAATAATTATCCATTGTGTTTACCAAAAATTTGCACAGTGAGATAGCTTACCATCTGGAACTACAATGTGCACATACATTCAAGGAAATCATTGATAAAGGTTTGTTGATCAAGTGGGTGCTCATCAATAAAGTAGTTATCAAGCTTAATTCAACTAATCAAAATAAAGGTACCAATTATAGAAATTACCAACATCCCATTCAAGTGCAAACCTCATAATCAACATTGACCAATAACCAAGAAAGATCAAAGCAATTTAATTGCAATAAGAATGTTGTGGGAAATCGAGTAACTAAATCCCATCATGTCCAAATGGTGAAAACATCATCTACACCACCTTTTCTACTTACTCTTACCCATAAACCTCTCCAACCAATACCACAAGTGCAATAACCAAGACTTGCATAACAAATACAACAAATCATTACCATTATAAACCCTTCCTCATAGAGAACCATGCTTGTACATCATATCTTTAGTGACCTAGGAGAACCTATTGAATATATATTTTGAAAGTTGTCTATCGATAATATAATTATTTGGCCTATACCAAAGCATTATTCATAAGGCATTACTTAACCTAATTGGTACCATGAAAATGAATCCTATGACTATCATCAAGTCAATGGGCATAATCTATGAAGATGTGTCCAAATCAAGAATTTAATTGAGAATATGTTAGATAATGGGGAGATAAAATTAGAAAAATGGTGTTTCCACTTCCAATCAAACTCTTGGGATTTATCAAAACCCTTTTCCCTAACATAGTAATCAATAGCAGTAGAACAATTAGCAACAACAACAATGGCCAGTGCAGTAACAAAATTAATAGTATCAAAATCAAAGGCCAAACAAAAAAAAACCAATAACAAAACCCAAAATGATAGAATAATGAATAAAACCAAGGTCATAATGGTAATAACTAACAAACCTCCCATGCAGTTACACATGACTATAATAGGGTTGTAGGTCATATTGTAGGGGGTAGCATTAATACCATCTCCATTAATCTTAAACCAAGAACTAATTAGCCTAGGCCATTGCTGAATAACATTATTCATCCAAATTACATGGATAATCCTTCTTTAACCTATGAATGCATATAGGCAAACCAATAAATTAGGACTTCCCCTTTTGGACCTTATATTGACAACTCATCCTTGCCGCATGACCACATGCAAGTGCACTGATAGTTAAGACTTATCATGTCTGGTCCCACACCATTTCCAACATCAATTAGCAATAATGGTATAGTATTTAATCTTGATTGTGCAATTAGAAATTGAAGGTTGAATATTACTATCTCAGGCCCACATCCATCCACCATTTTGCCTATCATCTAACCAACTATTCAGCCTCAGAATAAACCATTCACTACTGACCAAGATAAGAAGCTTGATATTATGGAACAATTACAAAAGATACTAGCACAAATTTATATTTTAGATTTTTTGTGAATGTTAATAATCTATAAGAACATCTTGAATGAGTTTTTTACCCAATACACTATTGCTAGTGACATATCCCCCAATAAATTTCAAGCTTTTGTTGGACACCTAGCTCCAACCCAACAAGTCACATTCAACCAAAGTGATATGTCCTCCCTTGGCCCACTCCATAATAATCCATTATACATAGAGGTTTATATAAGATGTCATAAAGTGAAGTGTGTCCTTATAGACAATGGATCCAGTCTAAACATATTTTTACTAAAGCTCATTAAGCTTCTTGGTTACACAATGCCAAATCTCTAGCCAGAAATAATAACCATCAAAGCCTATGATAATTAGGAAAGAGAATCAGAAGGCACCATTAGTTTATTAGTTATCATTGGGCCTTTGACTCATGATACACTTTTCCATGTGCTTGATCTTGAGTTATCGTACAACATGCTTCTAGGCAGGTCTTGGTTACATGAGATTCATGCAGTCTCATCAACATTACACTAATGTATCAAGTTTTTCCACTCAGGGATGGAAGTGAATATTTAAATATATTTACATCCATATGAACACTGCAAGCTTCTTGAAACCAAATTTCAAAACTATAATTATTAGTATGGTATGAATCCAAGTTCCAAGCAGGAGAAAAGAAAGGTCATACTTATTGATCCTTCACTAGATAATTACATAGATCCTAATACCTTAGATTCCCTTTCTTACATGTCACCTCCTGAAGCTTCTAATCATTTCACCATTTCAAATAATGGACTAAGAGAGTATGTGAACCATGATACATTTCATATTGCTAATCTTCCTCAGAATTTGAAAACCTTTGGGTGACCTAAAGTCACCCCACATATGCATTGGCAACAAAGGAACAAAGGTAAGAGACATATTACATTTGTACCAATATCTAGCCTAGGACCTGACCCTATTAAAGGGGATGAATCATGGTTATACAATGATAACTAATCTAATTACTATAAAAATATAAAGTATCCTATTTTCAATAGGATCATGGAGCATCACAATTATGAAAGAAGAGGCCTTAGATCAAATCAACAAGGAACCATCGAGCCAATTTCCATGACTAATTATGAAAGACCTTATAGACTTGGATTTAAACCACTTAGGGGTGACCCCACATATCTTATTCAAACTCCATCACCAACGACTAGTACTGATGATGCTGATAGTGAAGTAGAGTCTGATCATAGCCTCACCTTTGATAACCTAGCTAAAACTAACCTATTTGACAATAATGTCATTTATACCCTTACCCTAACCATTCATCATAACCCTTTGCCATTATATTATCCCCAACTGAAAGATTGGGACCAACAATAATCTAGTCTATCGATTGATGAGTTCTAAAATGATGAGGCATTCTATGATTCTTTAGGCCTTAGAGATAATGTTCTATTGGGAGATCACAAATTAGGATTCTCAATCACATTATATCTTTCAGCCTATTTTGGAGAGTGAGTAAACACCCTTAGCCTTAAATTTAAGAAACAACAAGTATTTGATCAAATTTTTCAATAATTTTTTACTATTTTTGTCACATGGCCAGATGTCCCCTTAGGGAACTCAGATTCATCATGCCTAGGAGAAGTTGAAGAGCAAGTCCTAATGGAGGACCTTGACATAATTCAATAGTTCAAGTCATTGCCTACTATCTTAAAATATAGTTTGACCCTTCTAATTGAAGGTATAATAGAGGTAAATATCAAGACTCCATTAGACTTGAAATGAATAAAATTAGGCACATCCCTCACTAAGGAGGAACATGATGTCTTTATAGCTCTATTCGGATAATTTATAGATATCTTTACATGGGCCTATTTTGACATGCTAGTTTGAGACCCCACCTTGGTTTTACACCACCTGTGGTTAACCTTAATGCCAAACTGGCAAAACAAAAGCTACGTAAGATGCATCCTCACATTGTTGTATTGGTAAAGAAAGAGTTGGAAAAACTCTTAGATGTAGGATGTATCCGATCCATTGACTACTCGAAATGGATAGATAATGTGGTACTTGTTAGTAAAAAACCTAAAGGGATCAAAATTTGTACATATTTTTAAGACATCAATAAATCTTGTCCTATAGATGATTTTCCCTTGTCTAATATCAACATGATCATTGAATCCATAGCTAGTTATGAAATGCTTTCACTCATGGATGGCTTTTCAAGATATAACCATATCAGAATAACACCAGAAGACCAACATAAAATAACATTCACCACTCCATGGTGAACATTTTGTTATCAGGTAATTCCATTTGTCCTTAAGAATGATGGAGCTACATATGAAAGGGCCATGACTATCATATTCCATGATATGATGAATGATATTATTGAGGACTATGTCGATGACATAATAGGAAAATCTAAAACTATGACCATCTAGTAGTGTTGCGTAAGATATTTGAAATATTATAAGAGTACAAAATTAGACTGAATCCAAATAAATATATATTTGGTGTAACTACAAGCAAACTACTTGGTTTCATCATGTCTCTTAGAGGTATTGAATTTGATCCATCTAAAGTCCATGCTATAACTGAGATATTTCCACCAACCAATTTAAAGCAACTCCATAGTTTACAAAGTAAGATCTAATCCATCAGACACTTCATCTCTCATTTAGCACACAAGTACCATCCATTTACACACCTTTTAAAAATGGGAGTTGTATTTTACTGGGATAATCATTGCCAAATAGCCTTTCAATAACTCAAAGACTATCTTGTTAATCCACCTATTTTATTACCTCCTATGGCAGGAAAGCCATTCTTGTTATACTTATCAGCTACCGACCATGTTATGGGGGCACTCTTGGCTCAACATGATGATAATGGAAAGGAGCATGCTATGTACTACCTAGGCCATACCTTTGTTACATATGAACATAACTATGCACCTATTGAAAAAGATTGTCTAGCCATGGTTTTCATAGCTTAAAATTATGCCATTACATGTTGAATACTAAGACCATGATCCTTTATAAATTATATCCACTCAAGTATCTACTATCTAAAATAGATTTGAAAGGTAGAATGGATAAATGGATCAGGTTTATCAGTGAGTTTAACATAGAGTATGTCAATTAGAAGGTAGTCAAGGGACAAGTTCTTACAGATCAACTTACTGAAGCACCTCTCATGGACACATATCCACTCATGTTTCAATTTCTTGATGAATCTATCATGACCATCATTGATACACCCCTTGAAGAGCAGCCCTAGAAGCTATATTTTGGTGGTTTATTTACTACACATGGATCAGAGGCAAGCCTATTGTTTATTACACCACATGGGGATCTAATCCCTAAATCATTCAGAATCAACTTTCCTTATACAAAAAACATGGCTGAGTATGAAGCATTTGTTGTAGGGATTTGATAATAATTTAATTGGAATATATCTCATTTCCAAGTTTATGGTGATTCTTAGTTAATCATCAATCAGGTCACAAATCATTTTCAGACCAAAGACGACAAGTTGGTTCTATATAAATCCATAGTCAACACTCTTAAGCAACAAATTGATAATATTTAGTTTGAGCACATATCAAGGGCTATTAACATAAATATAGATGTTATGGCTACTATTGGCTCTCTGATTTGACAAATAGATAAAGTTAGAGAGTATCAATTCCTCATCAAGAATTCTTTAGCACCAGCTCATGAACCTTCAACCATTACCATGATTTGTGATATTGTTGGTCCTAATTCTATTTGGTACTCAAACCTTTAAAACTACCTTCATGACCAAGTTATACCACCTAACCTATCTCAAAAATAGACCAAAGCCTTCATTCATTATTCCACTCATTATAATCTACTTGGATCCACCCTTTACCATCATTGTTTTGATAGAACTCTATTTTGTTGTTTAACTTTGGTAGAGTCTACACTAGCATTAAGAGAAGTTCATGAAGGAGTATGTGGAGCTCATTATATTAGGGTATTCCTATCCAAAAATCTCTTGCGTACTAGTTATTATTGGCCCACAATGGATGTAGATGCCACTGTATATGTAAAAAAGTGTGATAAATGTCAACGGCATGCTAATCTAATTCATGCCCTAGTAAAAACATTGAAACTAATGTTGACACCATGGCAATTTTCTACATGAGGACTTTAACTCATTAGAAAGATCAACCCTATTTCATCTGACATCCATAAACATATCATTACCACCACCGAATATTTCACTAAGTGGGTTGAAGTTATACCCCTCACTTATGTGACTAGAAAGTAAATTTCCAAATTCATTTTCAATCATATCATTTGCCACTATGATATCCCCTATGAAATTATATATGATAATGGAGGATCATTCAAGAATAAGGATGTAGACTAGTTATGTACTGAGTAGAACATCACACAACATTTTTCTATAGCATATTACCCTCAAGGTAATTCTCAAGCTGAGGTATCCAATAAAACAATTGTTAACATTCCCAAAAATATTGTCAATCATGTTGGTCATGATTGACGCTTACAGATATTCCCTACCCTTTGGGCATATCGTACCAATCATCATAACCCCATAGGATCCACTCCATACATAATTGTTTATGGTACTAAATCTATCCTTCCCATTGAGGTCAAATTGCCTTCACTACACATCTCTTTCAAACATGTGCTAGATGATCATGACTATCAAGTAGCCCACCTACAAGAACTAGATGTACTTGATGAGAAACACACAACCATGTTCAATAATATTCAAGTATATCAAAACCAACTCAAAGGCCACTATAATTGATGTGTTAAGTATAGAACATTTGAACTTGGTGATCTTATTCTTAAAGAAAATGAAAAGAGCACCACGACTGAGAAGAAGCATAAAGGGAAATTCAAACCAAACTGGATAGGGCCTTTCATCATCACTGGAGATTATGGTTCAAGAGCATATAGGCTTGCCACACTAGACAAAGTTGAACTTCTTGAGCTGATGAATATTAATTATCTCAAGCAATACTATGCTTGAGTGCTAAGGTGTATTTTCTATAAGGACCATTTTAGTTATGCCATTTTATCATTATTCTGATTTGTATAAATACAATCCTTATCTGTCCTCTTCACCGTATCCACTTTGTGCTTCCATTGTATCAACCCAATGTGTTCTAAATCCTAGCCCATTTGACCTTGGGTTTTTTCTATTCATTACATAGTTTCAACATCAAGGTATCTGATTAGTTTCATTAGTTGGTTCAAGTACTTTAGATAGAGATTATATTTTGGGATAGTGTGATAGAAGTTTTGACAGTTACATCCTTCATTTATTATTCCTTTCTTACTACTGATCTTGTTACTAATTATAACCACCTCTAGGTAAATTAGTACCATTGATTTATGCCATTGTGTCCTAGCTATAGCCACGTATGGGCAAACTAAGGGAAACATTAAGCCTTGACATACCAACTTGCCAGTTCATGTGCCTTTTTACCAACTTACCTATTTTGTTTGAATTGACTACTACACTCATCAAGTTCCTCCACTGTAAAGGCAAAACTACAGTGACTTGAGGTCCTACTCTAGGACTATGTAGGTAGTTCTAGATACTTTTTGAGGTCAGCTCAGTCCCCCTTCCATATGCTCTCACTATTTTGTGAGTAACTTAATCCATGCTCTTGCCATTTTGTGAGCAACCTAAGCCATGCTCTCACCATTTTACAAGCAACCTAAGCCATGCTCCCACCATTTTGTGAGAAACCTAAGCCATGCTCTCACCATTTTGTGAGAAACCTAAGCCATGCTCTTACCATTTTGTGAGAAACCTAAGCCATGATCTTACCATTTTGTGAGTAACCTAAGCCATGCTCTCACCATTTTCTGAGTAACCTAAGCCACACTCTCACCATTTTGTGAGTAATATAAGCCATGCTCTAACTATTTTATGAGCAACCTAAGCCACACTCTCACCATTTTATGAGAAACCTAAGCCATGCTCTCACCATTTTGTGAGAAACCTAAGCCACACTCTCACTTTTTTGGGAGTAACTTTTATTTAAATGTTCTCACCATTTTGCAAGCTTAAACTATTTAGTGTCTTGTCAATCTTGATTGAGTTGAGATACTCTAAAACAATTCCAAAAACATTTGAAAAATCATTAGAAAATAATAAAAATATTGACCACTTCTTTTCCTTAAGGATTCTGGGAACCCTTACTAAGTTACAATAAAATCACTTATCACTTAGTTTCCCCAACCTTTTTGGCCTTTTTATCTCATGCACTTGCCATTTTTCAAGACCATTCCTCTTCCTCTATCACATCCATTCTATTTTTTTCCTTAATTATCACATTCTTCCCATTCCCTGGGAGAACTAAATTTGGCCTAAAGTTTTTTATTAGATATTAAATTCATAGAACTATGTAGGCAGTGCCCACTTTCCTAGTGCATATAAAGACAACTCGACCACCCCCCCTTCCTTTTCTTTTGTTCCCCCATTTGGTTCATTTGCTAAGTTGTCACATATTTTCTAGGGGCAATGTTCATAGGGTTTTTATTAAGTGTTTCTTTTTTAATTGTTTGTTTGTCTTTTTGTTTACTTTTAGGATGGTTTCCTTGATTCCATTTATATGTGTTCATTGGGTGATTCCTTGCCCAAACTTACACTTGAATCAATCCATATTCATATGTTTACATTGTCATCATGGTTTCTATCATTGATGCATGATTTTATATTGAGTATTGGATTATGGGAGTCAGTCCTTATGCATATTTTAGCCAAGTCCTCATGATGTTATATCATGATGCTTACCAACACATGCTATAATAAACCTCAGCTTCAAGAAGTCTATTCAGTAATGGTAGCATCTCTTCAACACTGACATCCTGATTCAATCCCAATCATATCCCAAATAGAATAATTAACCATGAAATAATTTCAACATTTTTTAGTTCAGATGAGCATCTCCATGCTAGTAAGTTTTTCCAATTCATCATTACCCTCTATGTTCAGTTATCAACATCCCCAACCAAGTTTATCATTTTTTCCATAATTTGGGTCCAATGATTATAAACACCTATGGGCAAATCATTACACACCATTCCACCTATATTTCTCAATGATTATAACCACCTTTGTAAAATCATTATTTTGTCACCACTTTCCATTTTATTCCCATACAAGGTGATTAGGACAACAATTCAGATGACAATTCAAGTGATGGGTCCACCCCAATTGATGGTAGAACTTCTGGGAGCCATAACTTTTTCACCGTATCTCCAATTGACCCGTCGTTTGAACCGTTGGAAATCTAATAATGAGGGAAATGTTGTGAGATAGCATGGAGATTTTATTAATGAATTTTTACCCCATAAAACCTAATGGAAGTGTCCTAACTTTCAATTTTATTAGTGTAGTCTAAAAATAGTAAGTTTCTAAAAATAGTAATTCCTCGAATTTTGTATTATCATAAATCATGGAAGTCAAACCAATTCATCTCCCTCGATATTGGTGACCTTCCACATCCTCCCCAGACCTTTAAAACATGTATAAATGAAGCTATAACCCAAAATGGAAATTAGACATCTCTTCTCAGAGATAGCATATGTTTGGGTCTATAATTTTGATCAATAAAACATCTCTCTTCAAAGATAGCATTATGTGAATTGTGTTGTTCTTATTTCTGAATTATCTTTCAACCAAAGCTTTCAAGTTTTGGATCACAAGGGCTTGTTATATTTTTTGTCTATCTTAACTAGGGCAGCTCCATCTTCTCAATGATTATAACCACCTTTGGGCAAATCATTGTGTTATCATACCACGTTGTCACTATCAGAGTAGAATGTTTATAACCACCTTTGGGCAAACCATTGTGCACCATCCCACTTGCATTCTCAATGACTTTGACTACTTTTTCAATATCATTATGTTTTCACCCCATCATCTTTCCTTTCTTTGGTCCCCTCATTTTACTTATTTCTTTTTGAGGTACAATTTATCGACTTACTTGAACCAACCATTCTCTCGAGGGGGCATCATACAATTAGTTTATCCTCATTGCAGTTATAGGCATACAAGACCTCTTCATTTTTTGAGAATATGTTACTATGATTATATCTTGTAATGCCTTCCCAAATAGGGGAAAACTATAGACACCTAAAATTGGCCACCAATAAGCTCCAATCAAGATTTTAACCAATTTCCATCCAAAATGCACAATTTGGCCTAAAACACTAAAACATGCTAAATGATGTGAAACTAACATATTCAAGTGTTCATTTTGGCCAAGGTATCCCTAAATGGGGTAATTTAATTTATTGGCTAGCTAACTTTGATCATATCATTTTGAGTCAAAATGCCAATTTTGCACCTATGTGCTCTAGATTGCTCTTTCCTATCAAATCTACTACACAAGACACATGCCTTTGTTATTTTTTGTTGGTAACATCCTAAATGGGATCATGGTTCCAATGCATCTGACATCTGACATTGCCTTCCACTTCTAATCTAGTCAAATTTTGGACCAATAACAAGGCATTCTGATCAATTTGAGTAATTTGTGCATAAAGTGCTTAAACATGCTTAAGAGCTAATTAATCCAAAACAAGGCTTAATTAAAAATTCCATGGAAATTTTTTGAATAATTTATTTTGGAAATGAATATTGAATATCTACATCATCAGATGACCTTATTTCTTGGGAAGACATCCCTAGGCCATAAATGCCAAAAATATCAGGATTCATGCCCTCCATGCCTCATCAATGCCTTCCATGATGCCCTTCATGCCTATTAATTACCCCTTCTTCCAATGTCATAATGGAGATAATTAAAAAATTAATTCCAAAAATTGAATTAATCCTCAACCACACATCTCAATCTTAGGATGGATGGTTCAGGTTGACTCTAGACATTATCAAAAATCTATAAATAAAGAAGCCATGAACATCATTTCTAAGCTATTTTGGTGCAAATTTATAATGCAAAAATATTTTCAAGGAGCCATTTCAATTAGTGTTACCATGCCAAATTGATTCCAAGCCAAGCTAAGCCATAATACAAAGGTGCCAAGTATTTCTTACTTTTTAGTTGTGTTGGTCATTTGTTTTTGTTAACTAATCTCTCCCTAGTGTCTAGGCCTAGAGATGTTATGATATTAGTGTGTTTCTTTCATTTTGGAACTAACACCATACTAACCATCCTCTCTTGAGTCAAATTCTTAGATCATAGGTTGAAGGAGTGGGTTTATGGGATTGAGACCTCCACTAGTAGATGAACTAGTAAGTACCATGAATTATGAACATAATAAATGATAAAATAATGATCTATAACCAAAATTTACCTTTAATAGAGTCAACAAATGTTGATTAGAAAACCATATACCGATGTGATGTTTTCAAGACCATCATTCACCTTGACAAGATGTTTTTAGGATAATGGTCCACCTAGTGTGATAGAACTATTGTCACCAAATATTGAACCCTAAATGATTTTTTTTAATCCTACTCTAATATTTGGGAAACATTGGAATACATCTAGGCATGTGGATTGCCTATGATAGAGGTAGACCTCTAGGTTTAAGGGCTAGCTCCCTAGATTGATCCTTGAATGATTATCACCTATGCTAACTATTTTCTTGGATGAAAAGGGATACAACTAGACCTAAAATTAAGATACTCTAATGGGTTGAGACATTAGAAAGATCTCCATGATATTATCATACAAGTGCACTAAGAGACATGATTCACAATACGAGTCTCAAATCCTAAATTGTTTTGACATTAATATTTCAAACATGGAGGTGATATGCATGGAAAGACTCAAGGTAAGTGAACCATAGATCATTTTCAAACAATAAGGCTACTTTTACACTTGAAAGTATACCAATACACTTGAAAACACTTCATGTGACCTGCTATAGTGTAAATAACTTACATCAAATATGGAAGGATCAAGAGAAAGCAATGATAGATATCAATCACTTGACTTTTCATTACACATCACTTAGACAAGATAGTTTATGAATTGAAAACTAGATTGCATATCTTATTTTAAAGGTAAATTACAATATCAAACAAGTAATGCTTCACCATACTAGGTGTCAAAATAGAATACAAGAGCTAAAATTACTTACATTTATAGAGTGTGAGAAGAGAGAGAGAATAAAGTGAAGCTCAAAGGTCACAATGCCACATGTCAAGGCATGAAAATTAGTTACATTGTAGAAGTATGAATTGAATAATATAGGTCTATAAGTTTTTTGGAAAAAATTTCATCTAAATCATGACAACTCTCCAAAATTGGCATAAAGACCTTCAAATGCCTTATTGAAATTGTCTTCATGATTAGGCATCTTTTAAGTTCTTGAAATGGGATTATGGAGAGTTGACACATATTAACTATCTAAGGGGGTTATAAACAATCTTAAATAGTTATAAGATGCATCCCTAACTAATATCCATATTTTTTACACTTGTTCTCACCATCTACAATCATTCATTAGTCTTCTTTCACTCATTCTTCACATTTGTCACACAAGTGGGTTTCAGTTACTCAATGAAATATATATATATATTGGGTGTTAGGATACTTATCTAGAAACCCCTTGCCTTCCAATCCATGAGTTATACATTAAAAAGGTCCAAAAATGAACTTCACATTCTCACACTTAACAGTCACTCTCCATTTTCTCTATCTGCCAAAGATTACCTAAGATGAGTGAATTATCAAAAGTGTTTCCATGTGCATCTGCTATGAAAAATGGATGTCAAGAGTTAAGACAAGTCCCAATTGATCTCCCCAAATTATTCTCACTATTCAAATCTCCTCTACAACTTCAAAACACATAAAAACCTATAAGAAAACTTGTTTTCACCATGTCTATACAAATAGGGTATAGAGAAAATAAATGGGAAAGAGACTGAGAGAGTCTTCTACAAGTTTAAAACCATTTATAGGCAAAAATACCTCATTTGGATGCATCTTCTTTCTTATTTTCTCAATCAGGTCAAAACTAAGGGTTTATGAGGGTTTTAGAGGGTTTGGACTCTTAAAGATTGTTAATAAAATCCTAATGTCTAACCTCCCAAAAAATTCCACAAATTTTAATCTCATGAGCCTCCTCAAATTTACCCAACTCCTTGGGTCACCATGCAACCAATCCATATAGGTGTGAGTGTCTTAATTAGGCCTATCAAACCCTTCCTTTGAATTGTGTGCACCTTAGAGTGAGTTTGAGCTAAAAATTACCCCCTTGTGGTTTTTTTATGCAGACTAATGGCTGTTGGAGAATTTCTACCTTCCCTTTAAGGTCATCAAATGGATTTGAGAGTTTATCTTAGGTATAGGTCTAGTCTAGGCCTAATAGGCCTAACTGTACTTTAATTTCCAATAACCATCTATAAGTGGTTTCTCAAGACTATAGGGCCTCTTCTAGGTTTTTTCATTCTCAAAAAGTCATTCCAAAGCATTTTGCATCATGTCACAACTCTGTATCTAATCTCCTTGCTATTTACTTACCAAACCTACAGGGTGAACTATTGGGAGTGCCCTCTATGTGAGATGAAATAGAGGGTACTTCCCCTATTTATCTAGCCACATTTAAGCTATGAGAGGATTAAATAGGTATTATAGGTGATTTTTACAAATTTTCATTGCTTTTTAACCTCTATAAAGTCATCATCACTCCAAATCTTCAAGGCAAACTTTTAAGTCTCATGAATGTGCACATAATCTTGCTTAGGCTTGAGAATCTAGGGTTATAACTATAGGATAAGATATTATTCCTTGAGAACACTTAGGAATATGTCCTTACCACTATGATATTGATTTTGGCATGATTTTTCAATGCTACCCCTCTATTAACTTTCTCAATCCACTTCTCTCCATATACATGATTGGTCTATGTATTATGTTGACTATAGACACCCTCATTCATGAAAATAAGACTCTTATAGGTGTATATCTCTATATGGGCATTATGTCCCATGACCTAGGCCCCTTTTTAATTCCTCAATGTCATATCTAACTTGTTTTAACTAATTTATATCATTCATTAGGGCTTGTGCTCATTGCCTTTCTATTGACACTAGCTTGAGTTGGATTCTACACTATAGCAAAATGTAAGGGGAAATATTTAGACTACAAAGATCCTTGTAGGTGATTTTTAGCCATTGAACCTTTTATTTCATGCCCTGATAATCTTATGAGATAATTGGATCACTTAAACTAATTGAATATCTATGCCAATCTTCTAATATGATAACTCTCATCTACCAATATTAGTCTATAGTCAGACTATGTCAACTGTAGGTGACCATCAAGGTATGACCACTGGGTCTTCAGTTCTTTAAAACATTTTTTGAGATATTTGGATCATCCCATACTTATATGAGTTCATTATATGTCATTAAGACCATAGTTCCATTCAATGTTTGATGTCACTATAGATCAAGTTACTTTTAGTCCTTTTAGCACATTATTCACTAAATGATTCGGGTTGGAACCTACCTGAGTTAGAAACCTTTCAAAAACTACTCTCTCTTAGGTTAAATAGCCATTTAGTTTTTCAATTTATTGCCTTTATAAAAGGGATACAAGATTAAAACAACTAGGACTGCCCAATCCTCAAGATACTTCACTATGAAAAGGTCATGTGAGAAATAAGTGATTCAAAGAGATTAAGGTAATATGTCTCTCTAAAAACTTTCTTAAACTATGATCAAGGTCTAGGGTCTATTTTCCATCTTATGAAATTCACCAGCATCATAATGGTACTCTCCATGTCCTTAGACCTCAATGAGATTTTAAACAAGTTCAAATACCTACTATTCAACTCTACTCATCCTATATGGAAACTTCATATAGGTGTATATTCAGGTACGGGACTATGAAGGTAAGGTATCTAAATTTGTGTACCAAACTAGTTCTCACAGGTAGTTTTCTCACCTTTTAATGGTTCAATCTCACTAATCACACCTTGGGATTCTTCTTACCATATTGAAACCTCCTTGATTTATCCCCATGACTAGTCAATGCTTGGTTTCACCTAACTATAGGTGATAATTATATGAAAGCTGACTATATGTGTATGTTAGACCTTAAACTTCATGCAGAACATTCCTTAAAAAAATCACCCCCATGAAGGAAAATTTATCATCAATATCAAATGTTGAAATCAAGCATTTCATCTTTATCCTGGAGCTACTACAGGAGAATAACTTTGCAAGAAGTAAAAACATTAGTCTGTAACTTCAATTATCCCCTCAACTAGAAAACTGAGATAGATTTGCTCATTACTTCACCTCAACACATGAAATCAAGGATATAAAACATGAGATAAAGGTGTTCATGCTTCCCAAAATCATGTGCACAACTTGAATTGCATACAACTATGCAAACAGAGAGAAAATCTTGAAGTGCTAGGGATATACAAGTAGAAAATAATGGCAGACCTTCTTAGAAATGGTTTATAGAGGAAAAAAAACCAAACATAAAACTCCTACCTTGTATTCATAGTAGACAAGTATTATTATCATCCCTCAATATCATTTGATCCAACTCGTCTCTTGCTATTTGTACTAGACTAAAATCTGTTAACCATTTTTACATGCAAAGGAGAGTGATTAAAAGGTAGAATGGTTTTATGCCATTTTTGAGCCTATCAAAACTAATCAAGCATGAAATTAAATTTATGGGAGTTTTATAAACACTATTAAAGTTATCCCACATGACAAATATGCTACATAGGCCATATAACAACTGAAAACTACCTAAAATTCCACTAACCCTTTTGTTTTGAAGATGCACCTACATTTTGTCAGTTTTAAAACTACTCTTTTGATATATTATAACATGGGGAATATTTAAATACACTTTGGAACACTTGTCCCTCAATGGTAATTGTACTAGTCCCATAAATGACCCCAAAAATGTCCTTAGAATGACATATGACTATCTAAGACATTTATGACAAAGCTGAAGCATAATGTTGACCCTATTAATAACATGGGACACATACAAGAACCCATTCAACCCCTATAACAATTTTTTAGCTATAGGGGGTTGACCTAATTTGACTTATGGTCAAATTAGTCAATAGTCATTGTTAAAATGATCATAAAACATAACAAGAGTAGATCAATAAAATGTGTAAATCTCCACTATTCCAAATCCCAACATAGAATAACACAATAGAGTTCAAGACTATGAGTATTCTAAAAGATGTAAAATATTATTTTTAGATAGAATAAGTGGAATAATTTATACAAATAACATGACTAAAATAAATTATTGGAAAATATAAATCTATAGGAAAAATAACATGCATGAGGACATACACAAGTTTAAGTGTGGGAGAAATGATGAGACCATAATATGTCTCATTTATATTATAAATAATACCATTTTTTATTTCATAAATCATGTTTTAAAGTGAACTTATATGTAGTTTTAATAAATTGTGCTTGTTTAGAATTAAATATGAGATATATATCAATTTTATTCTTTAAGAGCTATTGTAGTATACATTGTTGTTATTTTTAACAAGTTCTTGGAGAATAAATTCTAGAAGTTGTCTATGCAGGTTGAAATGAATCATCAATACAAATAACAAAGTTTGAAGTGTTAAAATACCAAATTATGGATAACCTTGAAATAATTTGAATATCATCTGTATTTCTGGAGTCTAATTTAAATCATCTCTTAATCTCCTTAGTAGCACCTGCGATATATGGATTAGTGATGCAAGAACATACAAGGCATACAAGTAACATTACATCATCCAAAAATAGGTTGTGTGTTTTTATGTTAGGGTAAGATGCTTAAATTTAGGTGACAAAAAAAATTTCCAAAATTGGAAAGATAAATTTTTGTTTGTAAAGGACATATACCCTTTTTTTAAATCTAAACCTACCCTGCCTTGGCATGGTGCCAAGGAAAAATATTTTAAAATTTTTGTGAAGCAAGGGGACATGTCCTTTCTGGGTTATAAATGGTGTAATCCATTTATAAAACTTCATTTTAACTCAAAACATGTGATTCATTATTCCACATCTTATTGTTAGAGCTAAACAAGTTTGTTTTCTAAAAGGTAAGAAAGGGTGTGTGTGTGTGTGTTATAGGAACCTAAAAAATCAATTGTGTATTAGATCATGATCTTAGGTAAGATTTTTATTAAATTTTGATTTTAGGGTTTATATCTATAAATATTTCAATTTTTTTGGGTATCCAATTTAAATTTTCATTTATCTAAAATTGCTAGGAAAAAACATTTATTTTTATAAATATAGATACAAAATTTGTTGAATTCATTGCCTCAAAAAATGTTAAACAAAAATTTGATCAAAACCCCAAACATTTTGACTTCATAAAAGAAGAAGCTCAATTATATATATAATATAATTCAAATTGATAACAATTGTAAATTATTATCAATAGTTTGCATGACTCTTCAAGTCATAGTGCACATAATTCACTTGCCACCACATTGGAGACCATTTTCAACAAAGTGGGAAATGTCACTTCCCAACTTGAAGCAATGTTAGTTCAAAGAGAGGTATCTAAATAATATTATTATGATAAATTATCATATGAGGACATTAAAAAATATATAAGAAAAATTGTGTGCTTTTTTTCTTAAACCTAGAACCAACAAACCACCACCAATAAGTTGAAAACACATTAGCATTGATTGGTGTGTTCATGTGGAGATAAAAACAAACTTTTGGGATAGGTGGTGCATTGTGTTTGATGAGACTCCATGCAATAATATTAAGGTTCCATTAAATTTTTTATAAAAAATTATTGTGAGTTTATTTTACAATAAATGCCAAATTATTTTGAAATGAAGGTATGCCAAAGTAGGTGAGGTGGGTCCTCATTTGATATACCTAGTGTTAGGTGGGACCACAAAAACTGATATCAAAGAAATAGAATGACAATAACACATACTTATATCCCAAAAATATTGAATTATAGTACACAAATGGACACCCTTGAGGTAGTTTCTAGTCTCACATAGGTTATGATTTACCATAGGATGCATTCACTAAGGAGTTATACACAGGCTACACGTGGTGGCATATCTAGTAATGTTCCTCCTACTATTGGTGCTAGTGTCCCTTCTACTAGTAGTGGCATAACTAAAAGTCGTCTTATAGTTCATGTACATCATTTTACTTCATGTGGGAGGAAGTATACTAGATATCATATTCAAGTTAGACATACACATGTTACATCTACAAATATAATAGGCACACATATAGAGTCTAGATGTGCATTTATATAACACACTAAATACCTAATAATATATGCCATTTATAGTTCGTTCAACATCTCTACACACTAGTAAAAAATAGTAAATTACATCCATAGGTTCTTCAATAGCTTAAGACACTATCATGTCAGAGTATATGTCATTTTTAGTTATTTAATGACCTCAAAAGACTAGCATGCTATAATATATGTCATTTATTGTCACTTCAACACCTCATGACACTAGCATGTCAGAGTATATTCCATTTAAAGTTGCTTCACTACCTCTTATCAGCACACAACCAGTTGTGTAGGGTTTATTTGCTTCACCATTTATATTTAACATATATATTTAATTAATTATAGTTTTTTTATGTACTTAAAGAAATATTAAGTTTATATTTTAACTTATATGTTTACTGATTCAAATAATATTTGAATTATTTCATTTTTTTGATTGTATAGATGATCATTAATATCTTAGGTATCCCATATGGTTTATATTCTATTATTGAGGCTACAATTAGCACTACATTACCATATACTTAGGTTAGGAAATAAAATTACATCAAGTTGATATATTATTTAAATATTTTATATATACCATATTTTTAGTATAGAAGGAATAAATTTTCTCTCTTTATATCCCTCTCTCATTCTCTCTTTATGTAGAAAAGGAATAATTTTTATTTAAATATCTTAAAATAGTTTAGTTTTATTTGATTCATAATTGATCTCTTTTAGGTTTTAGTTTTATAGATGATGAGAGATGTTATGGGTACCCTGCATGGATCAGATCAACATTTGACTAATGTTGTAGTTTCATCCCAAGATCCAGTATCTCCCCAATATCACTTGATTTAGAAACAAATACTAGTGAACATCCATAGTAAAATTATTTTTTAAACTTCAAATAATGATACACTGTACATGATAATTATATTTGTATACACATCTAGATCTAAACCTATATGTATGATCCATAGTATATTATCCATCATGGATATATTCATAGCCATATATCCCAAAATAACCATTTAGGTGATATACAGTGATTCCAAAATCACCTTGTATAATTATGCTCTTATCAACTCTATTCTTTTCCATATATCATTTTAATGCATTAAAATTTATATTTCATATGTTGTGTAGGTTCCACCATTTTTTAAGGTTTTAGAAGGGATTTTTAGTCTTTCACATACTAAGAGGAGAGTTTATCCCCTAATGATTCATGGAACACCCCTATCTCTAAATTTATGGCAACAAGCATAATTTATTTGAAGATAATGAGGAGTAGGAGAGTTAGTTGTTGTGCTAGGGATAGTTGTGAGCATAATCTATTTTGTATGTTGATATGGCCCACATTATATGCCTCTATGGCACATTTTTCATGTGTATGTTATGATCTATATTTTATCCCAATATGGCCTATTTTTTATGTCATTATGACATAATTTGGATACACATACATACTATGTTCATATGATATGGTCATGTATTTGATAGGAATATTGATTCAGGTCATATAATTATCTTATATACTGTGCTATGAAAGCATATTAAGTTTACAACCACTATGGATGGTAAAAATATCATTTTTATACATATTTTGATTTTATGCACTATTATGAATTATATTTAGGTTATGCTTTGGACTATTTGTGTTATTGTTGAGTCACTTATTGATTGATGGGTTAATAATATGGATATCTATAGGCTATCACATTAATAACACATTCATTTGATTTTATTAGGTTTTTTACTCTTATTACAATTATTTTTAACTCTTTTATTTCTTTTTTCATAGTCACATTGGAATAAAATCTATCTAACAAACTTTAACATCTAAGATTAAAACACATGGAGTTGTGGTGCAAATTGTGGGAACAACTATATAGGAGAAATTTTTTGCTTGTAGTCATAACAAGTAATGATAACATTCAAAGTGAAATGAAACCACATTATAATAATTCACCTTATAATAAATAATCTTATGATATGCCTGAATAATAAGGTGAATTATTAGCATTTAAATATTAGTGTTTACCACCTTGTAGGCATTAGACATATAATATAGATTTGATTATATAATTAACATAACCTTTATGTACATTGAAATACACATTTGGCTTGCTTAGTTTATGAAAAACAACACTCCATTTTATAGGTTGTGGAAAATATTGGTAATGTTTTGACTAAAACATTATAATACCCTTTTGATCCTGGCTTTAACCAAGGAAGGCTTTATTGAAACTCTCAATGGATTTGAACCACATTGTGAACCATGAAAACCTATTAAAAGGAGGTAAATTTGAACACCTCATTAAATGGCATTTGAATAATTATTTTATGACAAATAAAATCTTCATAAAATAAAATAGGAAGTGAGAAAGGATAGGATTGCATCATAAATTAGGAAGATTTCATGATACACTTCTAAACTCCATGTGAATAAACTTAGAACCACTGTAATAAATTGGATTAAAGTTATTGAAACAAATTAAATATGGGTTAATTTTACTTATTATTCCTTGTGGATGATAGGACATGGACTAAACCCTAGTAAAATACAAACATGGAAGAAAATCGCATGAGTTTGGGCTATCATGGAGTCAATCTAGACTTGATTTTTTCAAGGTAATTAACGTAGTATTTTTTATATTTGAATTAATATATTAGAGTTATTTTATTATTTGAAAATAATTTGTAGGAATGACTTGTATTCTAGATACATTATTATTGGGAGTATTAAATAAGAGTTGTAGATTTTTTTTTAAAGTACTAAAGTCATGTTTGTTTTTAGAAATGATTGTTGCCACCTTGAATGGAATTGGAATATAGTTTTATAATCTATAAGATCAGCCATGAAAAGACAATATAGTTGTTTGTTTTCATGGAATATATAAATAAGGAGGTATAAAAAGGGTAAGAATAATATGAATATGTATTGGCTTGATGGTTTGAGAAATTCATTTGATTCACATTGCAAGCTTATCTAGGAAAGATAAAATGTTACTAACCTTTTTAATCTTTGTCTTTCACTTTGTTCTTATAAAATAAATGAAATAAAGTTAGACTCAAATTAGGGCATGAAATTTTAGTTTGAAATATTATTCATTATATCTAGGCATGAACATTTAGTTAAAATCAATACATTAAAGTTGTGTCTAATTGCACCTTCAAGTTATGTGTTTGAATGGGTATTTGAATTCATACAAATTTATAGCATTTACAACATATATAGTTGTGAGTCATACACTATTATAATTTGTGTATACATATTTACTTCTTATATGTCATTATGGATTGTTTTTTTTGTTGTTACATACATATTATCCTTATACAAAGTATTCATAGAAAGTTCAATAGGACTAAAGGAAATAACCATTAGAAATAGAAAGTTCAAGGAAGAGAGAACCAAATAAATAAATTATAATAATGTCTCTATTTATGCCTAAAGGGAAGGAATCATATATTTTGATTCATTATATTTGTGTATATATTTTGATTCACTCTTTTCCCTCTCACTCTAAGCTAATTGAAATTATTGTTAGCATGATTTTATACAGTTGTAACTCTCTCCAATGCCAACTTGATTATTTATATAATTGACTTGGGTGAGAATTGTAAGAGATCTGTGAGGGGTAGAGATGGGATGTCAGCTCTTAAAATTACATAGGTTAGTCCTCTAAGCACCCCTTAGAGGATTTAGTGCCACTCAAGATAAGGGAGACATGAAATTGCATTTTATCTCATATCCAAATGTCTTTGAAGGGATATAAATATGTCTAGTAGGTAATATATCTTTTGAATCATAAATTAAATTGATGAATCATCTATGCAGATATATCTAGATGGGCATATAAACACTAGAATAGCCCTTTTATGCTCTTTGTTAGGCCTTAGGTTTAAGATTTTTAGGCAGTTAAATGCATCCCTAAAGAGAAGCTTTTCATCCTTGAGTGTAAAAATAGAGTGAACTTCAGGCAAGCATTGTAAGAGAACAATGAGGGGTAGAGACAAACAATCATCTCCTAAAATTGCATGAGTGAGTTTTATTAACACCCCCAAGAGGATTCAGTGCCAACAACCTATTGGAATATTGAAACACCACCCTATGTGTTTTAAATTCCTCAAATAATCATTGATTTAGTTTTTTTATGAAAGTATCTATAAGTTCAATTTATTGTAAGGACCATACATCTAGTACAATAAACTAGGTCTTTTGCATTCATGATAGTTGTGGTTAATTTTTTTTTCCTTACAAAATGAGAGTAGTAGTTTGTTCCCTCTTCATTGTCCTTAGGTGAAATTATTACAAAAACTTACCCTGCATTTAAATTTTATCAAATTTTATGGACATGTAGGGAAAATGTATGATATCAATAATAGTTAAGGCTAAAATAAATTGTACCTAATTACACAAGATCTGAGATATGTTCAAAGTAAATCGATGATGCCATTTCTTGATCCCCTAGTGGTTAGAATGGATCACTAGTCTCTATAGGCATTAGGGGTCTACGATACCATTTGTCAACCCATTATTTTGACTTGCATTCATTCCAATTAAATTAGATACAACCCAAACAAAAACATGCCATATACAAAGTATAAATAGTCCATGAATTATAATTTGAGCTTTAAATGGAGTGGGAAACACTCGATCGAGGTACTATACTATAATATTCATACATTACCTTATCTTATTCCTCCATTAACTAAAACAATATTTTCATGTGAGAATATTTATCTAATCTATGAGAAAAAAATTCATTACACCAAGTCATAATACTTGTAGCATCAATCAAATTAATACAATCCTTGTGCTTTCCTTGCTCATTTTAAGGGTTATTTTCACACATGCACTTGCACCATCATGTTCTTATTTTCCATGCCTAGCCTTAACTAAACTATAAAAATACTAATCCTATTTTTCTTAAGCATCTTGTTTAAGTGTTAAAATATTCAAGAATTCTTAAATTGTCCTGCACAATTGTTTGACCAAATGTAGTGTGTATTAAACATGAATTATGTTACATTCTTATTGATATAAAATATCTCAAACCAACCTTTGATAAAATATATAGAATGTGATATGTCATCTCTCATATAAAAGTGGTATTCCCTCAAAATCTTTCTATTGTCCTCTATGCTATTAGGTGCATGTCTAAATGTAATATGCATAAAATTTCCAAATTGAGTTGAATTATAGTACTGAGATTAAACCTCATTCTATGGTTGTAGTGTGTAGTTTTCAAAAAATTCCACAAATTAAATAATGGTCTCAATTGGGAAGTTGTCCTTATATAAATTAAATTGATTACCTAACCATTTTTCTTTGTGTGCATGCCATGAATATTAGTCGATAATATTCTTCTTGAATTTAAACATGAAACCATATACAAATACTTAAATCATAATCAAATCACATCTTGATGAATCTTCTCCATCTTTTAATACATACTTTATAGATCTTTACTTCTTAAAATAAACTATTTGCTTTCCAAATTCATGTGAAATTTATTCATGTATACAAATAGTCATATTGACAAACCAACACAAGTGTTACATATTCTATCTAAAAATTCCTTACCAAAAAAAATTATCCCTTAGGATTTTGACATAAAAGACTTGGGATTAAATCTCTTAATGTTTTAGGTGAGGCAACCACAATACATTCCTACATAATCTCATCAGTATGTAAATTAGAGTGTATATGACAAAAAACATCAAAATGCATAGCAAATTCAACATGGATTCTACAACATCGCTTACATTAGATGAGACCTTTGTGTTATCATGGAATTTTTTTAAAATTAAATGTCTTGTTCCTTCAACTAATACCTTGTCTCTTTATTATATTCTACCACTAAATGGTCAAAAATATATGAGTAAAGGGTTATTGATTTTTGTTCTTATTTTTATGGCATTTATTATAGTTTTTCTATTCAATTTCAAGGAGTACTTATTTGACTAACAAATCAATCTGTAGATGTTAACTTACTCACTATAGATTCTATTATTACTCATATTGCAACATTAATATATTTTTTCAAGTTATATTATCTATTGCATTAAATACATTAAAGAGATTCCTTACTATTGAATTATTTATTCCCTATGTATTACTTGTTCTTTTCATCACAGGGCACATTTTTTGTATTTTCATTATTTGAACAAAATTTTGACATCATTTTGTATGGATTTTCTTTTCATATGCATAATCTTGTACACATTTATCATGACATATAATTGATCTTATTGTAATTTTAATTTACATAGGTTCAATTATTTTATTGTTAAATGTGGAGTCCGTTTCACCCCTAAGGTTAAAATAAAGTTAACAGGGCAATTTTAACATGTCTTTGTTTAATTTTAAAATTTTGGGGAAATTTTTTTAGTGTGATAATCAATTTCCACATTTGTGGAATTATATATGGAGAAATAAGTGTGATTTAAAGAGGTTGAAAGAATTAGGGGATTATATTTTATCCATTTGGTTAAAACCTCCCTTATTTTGTGCCATTTTGGTGGGGATATGGCTTATCACCAAGGTATGGAATTTTTTTTAAAGATTATAAATAGGGGTGAGGGGAAACACATTGTAATTATGTTTTGTATTTCAGTTTGAGCTCTACTTTCTCTCTACAATCAGTGTTTGAGGTGTACCTTTGCATCTCAAGAATTTTGGTGTATATTCGGGCTAGAGAAAATTATCTTTGTGAGAGGTTTCTTGTTTAGAGTTGATTTAAATATTGTTTATAATATTATTGAGATCCTCTTGGTGGACATATCCCACATTGGGTGATCCACATTATATCAATGTTATGTGTGTATTTTTGTTTAGATCTGAATTTTTCTTCCATATGTCTTTACTGCTATGATTCTAAGGAATGATTTCTATGTTGAATATTATCACATAATTAAGTAATTTTAATCACTTATTCCTAACAACTGGTATTAGATCTAGCTTTATTGGTTTTCCTAAAGTGGTGAATTACAGGGAAAGATATTAGCTGGAGTGGGAGCTATGGTAGATAATGGCAAATCTAGAGTAGAAAAATTCAATGGGTAGAATTTTGGATTGTGGAAGATGTAGATGGAATATTAATTGTTTCAGAAGGATCTTCATCTCCCTTTGATGGGGAAAATAGACCAACATTTAGGTATGAATCAGGAAGATTAGAATTTTCTTAATAGGAAAGTACTGGGAGACATATGATTATGCCTTATATCTTTAGTTGCCTTCAATATTTTAGAGGAGATGACCATATTTAGTCTGATGAAGAAATTATGGAATTTATATGAAAAACCTTTGCCTCTAATAAAATAGTTTTGATGAAAAGGTTATTTAATATGAAAATGTTTGAAAATGGTTCTGTAGTTGATCATTTGAATGATTTTGATATGGTTGTGAGTATGTTAACTTGTATTGGTATTAAATTTGAAGATGAAGTTAAGGCTTTATTGATTTTGTGATCCTTACTTGATAGTTGGGATAGCTTGGTTATGGTTGTGATTAATGTCATCCCTACTATGGGAAGTTTAAAGTGTGAGGATGTTACAAGTGTGATTCTTAGTGAGGAAATGTGAAGAGAGAGAACTAGGGAATCATCTTCAGGGAATGATTTGATGGTGGAGACTATAGGGATACAAAAGGATAGAATTAAAGGAAATCATGGAAAGTCAAAGGGCTGGGGTAGATCTAAATCTAGAGCCAAGATAGTGTGCTAAAATTATAGAAAAAGTGGACACACAAAGGAGTGTTGGTAACTTTAGAACAATAAGACCAAACACGAGGAGACCAAGGAGGTAAATATGACAACATGGAATGTTAGTCAAGATGCTTTAATTCTTTCTTTGGATAATGTTTTTGAATCTTGGGTATTAGATTCAGGGGCTTATTTTCATGCCACCACACATAGGCATCATTTTACTGATTATGTTCAAGGATATTTTGGACATGTTTATCTTGGTGATGATGAACCATGTAGTATAGTAGGGAAAGGTTGTATTCAAATAAATATGCAAAATAGAAAAATATGGATACTAAAGGATGTCAGATATGTCCCATAGCTAAGGTAAAATTTAATATCAGTAGGGAAATTGGATAGTGAAGTCTATTTGGTGATGTTTTCAGTAAACTCTTGAAAGGTTACCAAGGGTGCTCTTGTGGTTGCAAGAGGTAAGAAATTTGGTACTCTGTATTTGACTAGTATTGATAATAATTATAATTTAGTTGTTATAGATGGAGATGCAATTTTTTGGCAATGTAGGCGTGATCATATGAGTCAAAAGGGCATGGAAATATTGAAATACAAGTTACCTAGATTGAAACAAGTTGATTTGGACTTTTGTGATGATTTTGTGTATGGGAAGTAGAATCAAGTTAAGTTCCTGAGGGTTGGACATATAAAGAAGGAGAATATGTTGGATTTGGTTCATTTAAATGTATGGGGACCAGCTCAAGTATCTTCTATTGGTGGTTCAAATTATTATGTTACATTTATTGATGATACAACTAGGAAAGTTTTGGTTTATTGCTTAATAAAAAATTAGATGTGTTTGAAATATTCAAGAGATGGAAATATTTAGTTGAGAATGAAACAGGTCTCAAGCTAAAATGTCTCAGGTTGGGTAATGGAGGTGAGTATTTTAGCAAAGAATTTGATGATTATTATTCACAAAATGGAATTTGTAGGCAAAAGATGGTTTTAGGGACACCACAAAAGAATAGAGTGTCAGAGAGGATGAATAGGAGAATCATGGAGTGTACTAGGAACATGAGGTTACATGTAGAGCCACCCCTAATGTTTTGGGTAGAAGTAGTTAGCACAATAGTGTATCTGATTAACAGAGGACCTTCAGTGCCTTTGGATGGAGGCATACCTAAGGAAGCTTGGTCTGGTAAGAAAGTTAGTTATTATTTTCTTAGGGTCTTTGAATGTGAGGCATTGGTTCATGTTCCCAAGATGGATAGGACCAAGTTAGAGGCTAAGCCTGAGAGATGCACCTTTATTATTTATGGTGAGGATGACTTTAGTTTCTAAGTTTGGAGTCTTAGAGACAAGAAAATATTTTGGTCTATATATGTTGTCTTTAAATAAAAAGTAATGTATAAGGATCAGTTACAGGAATAGGAATATAAAGAATACATAGTGTTGGATGATATTATGAATGGTAAAGTATCCAAGGAGATAGTTTCAGAACCTCTTACATAATAACCCCAAACTCCTATAGTAAGAAGGTCTCTTAGGGTAAGAAAAGATCTTGAACATTTTTCCCCATCTTTGAGTTATTTAATACTTACTGATAGTGGAGAACCAGAATGTTTTAAGGAAGCAATGCAAGCAAATGCTAGGAAGAATTGGGAGCAAGCCATGGAAGAAGAACATAATTCTATCATGGATAACCAAACATGTAATTTTGTAAAGTTACCCAAGGGAAAGAGAGCATTTCAAAACAAGTGGGTATACAAAATCAAAGAAGAGGATGGAGGAAGGAAAAGGTACAAGGCCTAGTTGGTGGTCAAGGGGTTTGCATAGAAGAAAGGTATTGATTTTGATGAGATTTTTTCTCCTATTGTTAAAATGACTTCTATTAGAATTGTGATCGATATAGTTTCAGTAGATGATTTAAATTTAGAATAATTAGATGTGAAGACTACATTCCTTCATGGTGATTTGGAGGAGGAATTATATATGGAACAACCATAGGGTTATGAGGTCAAAGGAAAGGATAAATTGGTGTGAAAACTAAATAAGAGCTTGTATGGCCTGAAATAAGCCCCATGGTAATGATATAAGAAGTTTGATAGTTTTATGTTGGAACAAGGTTACTCTAGGTGTCATTCTGATCATTGCATGTATGTCAAGAGATTTGAGGATGATAATTATATTATCATATGCTTGTATGTAGATGACATGTTTTTTGAAAGAAAGAACATGCAACATATTCAAGTACTCAATAAGCAACTTAATGATTCTTTTTCTATGAAGGATTTGGGTGCAATGAAGAAAATCCTTGGTATGAGGATGACTCTGGATAGGAAGGAGAAAAATTTGATCTTATCCCAGGAAGAGTATGTGAAGAATGTTTTAGAGAGGTATAGTATGCAGGATGATAAACTGGTTGGGACTCCTTTGGCAGGCCATTTTAGATTATCAAAGGAGCAGTGTCTAAAGATAGAAGAAGAAAAGCTAAAGATGTCCAAGGTACCTTACTCATCAGTGGTTGGTAGCCTGATGTATGCTATGGTCTGTAATAGGATAGATATTACCCATGTAATGGGAGTAGTAAGTAGGTACATGAGTAATCCAGGTTATGAGCACTGGCAAGTAGTGAAATGGATTCTTTGATATTTAAGATGAACCATGGGTACATCACTATATTTTGGTAGATCAAACACAACTTTTCATGGTTATGTGGACTTGGATATGGCTGGGGATGTTGATAGTAGGAGGAGTACAATAGGTTATGTATTTACTATCAAGAATACAATGGTTAGTTAGATTTCTCAAATACAAAATATTATAGCTTTATCAACCATAGAGGTTGAGTATGTTACTGCTATAGAGGATAGCAAGGAGATGATTTAGTTACAACAATTAATAAATGAGTTGGGGTATAATTAGGAACTTGGGGGACTACATAGTGATAGTTATAGTGTTATACATTTATCCAAGAACTCCACTTTCCACTTGAGGATCAAGCACATATAGTTTCAATATCATTTTATCAAAACAACTTTGGAAGAAAACATGGTGAAGTTAGAGAAGATATATATGAGCTAGAATCATGTGGATATGTTGACCAAGGTAGTCACATTGGAGAAGTTGAGGATATGTTCAATTTTGATTGGTCTACGTGAAGATCATGGAGGTGTTTTAAATTTTATTCAAGGGGAAATGAACTCCAAGTGGGAGATTGCTAAATATGGAGTTTGTTTCACCCCTAAGGTTAAAATAAAGTTAATGGGACAATTTTAACATGTATTTATTTAATTTTACAAAGTAGAGTAAAAATTTAGTGTGATAATCACTTCCCACATTTGTGTCATGATTTATGGAGAAATAAGTGTGATTTAAAGAGGTTGAGAGAATTGGGGGATTATATTTTATCTAGTTGGTTAAAACCTCCCTTATTTTGTGCCATTTTGGTGGGGATATGGCTTATCACCAAGGTATGGCATTTTTTTAAAAGAGTATAAATAGGGGTGAGGGGAAAAACATTGTAATTTTGTTTTATATCTCAATTTGAGCTTTGCTTTCTCTCTATGGTCAGTGTGATTGGTTTTGAGGTGTAGCTTTGCATCTCAGGAATTCTTGTGTGAATTCAGGTTGGAGAAAATTATCTACGTGAGAGGTTTCTTGTTTAGAGTTGCTTTTACTCTTGTTTATAATATTATAGATATCCGCTTGGTGGAGGTATCCCACATTGGGTGAAACACATTATATCGGTGTTGTGTGTATTTTTTCTTAGATCTCAATTTTTCTTCCATATGTCTCTACTATTGTGATTCTAAGGAATGATTTCAAAGTTGCATATTATCATATAATTAATTAATTTAAATCACTTATTTCTAAAATTTGTTATATTTCAATAAAATACCTTAGTGTTTGTCTCATTATCCTTGGAGTTATGGGTCCAAGAGCTACTTTTTTAATAAAATAGAAGGTGTTAGCATTTCAACCATAGAAGGGATATTATAGTGTTGGTTAACATTAGACCCTATAGGAGATGTTAATTCATATTAATTAGGATATAGATGAATTGGGATATTTATGTGATGTTGATTATCATCATGCTCAAAATTTTAATATGGATGGATGTTTCATCATATATTATGTTTCAACATGTGTTTCATCACTTAATGCAAATTTATTAGTTATAAGTTCTACATTTTGAATTTCATCATTCAATAAGGATTGATTAAGTTCTATGATCTAATTTTAAGGCATACCTAAATTAAATTCTAATTTAATTGGGCTTGTTGTTTTCATTTGAAATATTACCTAGAGTGGAGAAAGTACCTTCACCTTTCCTAGAAGCTCTTATGGATGCTCTCATATCTTTGTGTTTTTATTTCTTTTTCTCTCTTGACTTAAATTTCTTCATTTTTTATCTCCATAATTCATATTTTATAGAGACTAACTAACCCCATTATTTATATTTATGCAAAAAAGTGTTTCAAATTAATTTCTACTCATTTCTTAAGTTGGAATCAAGGAATGAAACTAGTAATAGGGTGTGTAGAAGAATACTTCATAAAGTACACGTGTGATCCAGACGATAATGGTAACTCCTCTTTGTCTAGGAAGGAATAACCTATAAATAAGAAAGACACTAGAAAAGGGTTTTATTATATGAATGGTTGAATGGACTACTTAGCGTGAGCTAGACCCAAAAAGCATATGCTTGCTAGGAGGCTATCAATCCACTGTTCAGAACAATTAAGTTGATATAAATGAAAAGAAAGGAAACTTGAATTCAATAATTAGAAATTAAATGCATGTAAGATAAGATGAAATTAAATTTATTGTTAAAAATAACACTAAGTATAGCAAAAATAGGTCAATACTCATGCTAAGATATTTGGGGTTAGGTTCAAAAACTCAAAAAAGTCTTTGTGAACAGGCAAAAACATAGAAATCAAGGTTTGGTTGGGATCAAGGGGTTGAAAATAACTTGTTATTTTTCACCATAGTGACCATCAATGGTTGGGTGAACCATCAGTAGTTAAGCTAACCATCAACAATTGAGGTGACTATCGATAGTTACCTATGTTGGGTAATTGGGCAAACAAAGTTTTGTTATGGATTAGGGGAAAATAAAATAAGATACCAATGGGTTTGATAGGGAAGGGAGGTTAGAAATGGAATATAAATCAAAGAAAACAAGCAAGAGATACATGTAACTTGGTGGTGGAAGGTTGAAGCAATTTGGCTAGAATGATAATACTTTAGCCTTCAAAAGTGATTCTATCAAAGGTTCAGGTCTTCATTTATGTTATTTACCTGTTAAAGGAACACTAGATAAATTTATGCAAGGTAGTTTAGATGTGAATTGCTATATTTCTTGATCCCTTTCTTCTCTTACTTCTCTCCATTTATAGGATGAAGTTACTAAATATGCAGGAAGAAGTTGTTAAATGGATAGAGGAAAATGTTACTAATTATGATGCTTTAAAACAAGTTGGCCTCACATAATAGAATTTTATAAATTCAACCATGTTTATCTCATACAAATGGTAATGTTTTAAAGCTTTAAATCAGGCTTTGAGACCTGACCATCGATGGTCAAGTTAACCATCGATGATTAGGCTGACCATCAGTGGTTGAGGTTCTAAAAGAAGATGGGTTAAAAATGGGTGAATGAATAAGTTAAGTTAGTAATATAATAAGTGGGCTAAGTCAAATATGTGGTTATCTAGTTTTAGGGTCAAGTAGGGGTTCTAGGCATTTCGATAATCTAAAACTGTGTAGTTTTTTAGTGTGTACATTTTTCCCCTTTTTATTATGCAGTTTTAAACTAACAAACTACAAAATAAAAACCAATTGATTGTTAGTCATGGTCTAATTACCCTAAGTATGAGAGGTGGTGTTCCCCTTCAAACTAAGATTCAATGAGGTGAAATCAAAATTAAGTTGCGGTGTGATAAATAGTAAAGAGTGAGTCACGAAGTAAGTGACACAAAATGGGTTGGGCATTTGAAATGTAAATGTGTGCACAAAATATGACTAAGTGTGATAGTCAAGATCATGTAAAGACTAAATTTCCCAATGTTGATAAAAATAAGTTCAGGTTATAAGGAGACATATGATAGGGAAATTAGTCTATAACATTGGTCATAGTTGATCAGGTTATGCCTATCAAGTCACCTAGATAGGGTTGGCATTGTTTAAAGGTATTAGAGGTAAGAAGTGCTTCTAAAAAATAACACAAATTGTTTGGTGTCACATGAGGTGGTGTAAAGTTCAAAAATTACAACATGGTAAGGTTTGTCAGTGCAATCAAAATGATCAAGGTGCAGTCTTCATAAAACATGTGAATGTTTAGGTCAAAATAACCAACATCGAGGTGGATGTGGTCAGATGGGTTGGTTAAAGAAGGGTAATCTCTGATAGGTCCAAATTTGGTTTGGGGAGAGGAGGTGATCTCGTAAAAGGTTAGCACCAAGGTAGGGTAGATTAATTTTTTTTGAAAATAAGGTGGGGGATCCTAACCATTGATGGCTAGGGTTTTCCCCTCGGTCAATCACTAATGGTCATCCTAACCATCAATGGTTAGGAAAAAACTATAAAATCTAGAAGGTCAAAAGGAAAACATAATGTCATTTTTACCATTTGACTTTTGGCATGTTATGCTTTGGGTAAATTAGGAAATTTATTTATTATCATTTGAGCTTGTTGAGTTGGAGGGAATTAATTGGGTGAGAAAGTATGTAGGGTTGATAAAGATTTAATTTGATGGAGGGTGGATGAGGACATGGCTTAGTGGCAGTACAAGGGATTCAACCACATTAGCGATCACAGAATGAGGTAGGAATTGTCTTGAAATTAATAGCATATTGTAACTGAATACATTATAGGTGCTAATATTACCATTAGTAGTGAATGATTTGGGAAGGGTTTTGAACTAGTTGTTAGGATGCCCTAGTTTTTAAGTTTTGGTTAATTAGGACAAGGTGTGGATGAATTGGATATGGGAATGGTGTGTTGGGTAAAATTTTAGGTGGGAATAAGGTTAGGTAGAGGAATTATGGAGTGTAGGTGGTTTTGGAGAGGTTTTGGGAAGTCTAGGGTTTGAGTTTCATTGTCAATGATCACAAATAGTGACCATCAGTGGTTCAACTCAACCATCAATGGTCAAGTCCCAAGGTAAAATATCTTGAAGGGACCGTTAATGGTTCAATAAATCATTGACATTTGATGTACTAAAGGGAGGTTAGTATAAAATTTTATATAAGTTTGTAAAGTTGTATAATGTTGAAAGCATGTTGGAGTGTTGTTTATTTAGGGATTGGTAAAGTGCTTATAGTTATAGAAGTTATGTTCAAATAGAGTGAAGAGGTGATTGTAACATATATTTGGGTGTAGGGTTTAAGTTTATGTGTGGTGTAAATGGAAATAAATGTATAGAAAGTGTGATAAAGTGTGGTGAAGTGTTGAAGAAATGTTTATAAGGGAAGAAATTTTATGTGAAAAGGTTTAGATAGGATGAGGGGTTAGTGGGTAAAGTGTAGTGGATAGAAGTGATTCGGGATTGAGCCAATATCAGTAGTTGAGCTAGTATGGTGTAATGGTTACTTTCTATACATGTTACTAGGGGTGATGGTAGAGAGGCTTCTAGGGAGTACCATGTTTAGATGGACTCCAATTTTATTAGTGTAGATATATAGGGATCTCTAGGCCTTTAAAGAAGATAAGCAGTATGGGATTAACATTGGATTCATGCTCCACTACTAGGCATATGAGCACATATGGGTTTTGAGGCTAGTGGGGTTACCCAAGGATGGATTTAGCTAGGATCCATTTCCAGTTAGATTTACTAGATGGAGAGGTTATTATGCATTGATAGGTGTTGGTAGTGGTAGCCAAGACATAGATTGCTTCAAGGATACCTTGGAGGGCTTGGTAGCTAGTGACATAGTATGAAAGACATATATAGGGTGACCTAGGTGGCCAAGATATAGCTACCACACATTATCCCTATAGAGATGGTGCTAGATTTATGGGAGATGGAATGGGGAGATAGAGCTTATCCCATTTGAGTGAGTGCAGAGCTAGTTTGAATTGATGCAAGGGATCCCACTAGATTTCTCATGATATAGGAGGGAGAATGCCAAATTCTTACTCTCAGAGCCATAGCCATAGGATGTTGTACTAGATTATGAGGAGCTACTAGTTAGATTCACCATTGATGATGTTGGTATTGCAAATGGGTATGCAGTATCGACTAGGCCAGTTACGCCACAATCAATTTTTGATGGGGTGATGGGGGCAATAGCCTATGGATGTGGATCCTGTAGGGATACCATTATGGGATGGATAGGTATCAATAACACTAACAGAAGCATAGGCCTAGATTATCAGGTTATAGGGATAGGTGGCCACTTTATAGGGGTAGGTCATCACCTTATAGGGTCAGGTTGTTACCTTGACTAGAGATCAAGATCAAGCAGGGATATCTCTTGGGTTGGTGACACAAGAGAGAGATTTACTGAGATAAAGGGTAGAGTGGCCATAGCAGTAACTAAAAGACTACCAAACATAGTTCTAAGGACATGATACTTAGCCACATTAAGGAGCTAAGATATTATGAGGTGATAGTGCTAGTGAATTTGCCATTAGAGATGTGGTATGGAGAGTATAGGGCTAGTTTAGTAGGTGGTCCATCTATAGCTATTTCAAGATAGCAAGCCTCAATAGTGGTGCAAGTAGGGATATTAGGGGGACCTCCACCAAATGGTAGTGTAGATGTCGATGTAGGTGTGGGTGTGGATAGATCCAGTGGTAGTGGTGTAAGTGGTAGTAGTTTTGGTACCCCAAGGGCTTGACTTGTTTAGTTTGGTAGACATGGATGTACATTATTTTGATTCTGGCCTATGTGTTGATGACATGAGATATATATGAGTGAGAGAGACATGGATACATTATGACATGTATTGCCTTATTGATGTATATGATGATTATATGTTGATTATGTTGATTATATTGTCAACATTTGATTATACATATGACATGATGATTATGTTCTGATGTTTATAGATATTTATGATGGTTATGATGTGTATTGATATATTATAATGATGATGATGATATGTGTAATTTTGCTCATGAGAGGATTTTTAGATTGATTTTTTTGTTCATATTTGGTTCATTTGATGTTTTTATGACATTGTTGTATAAGTGATGACATGATCTTAGATATGTATGATTTTAGATATGTGATGATTGATTTGATTAGATGGATATGTATGATTGTATGAGGGATATTGCTCATAGATATATATGCTTTATTCATTGGATGGATATGATATATATGTGATCAAAGATGGATTTTGAGTTTGGTCATAGAATGATGTTGTTCGTGATGTGATTAATGATATAAGATAGATGATTTTATGTATATATGATCATGAGGACTTTATGTTTCAGATAGATTATTTGATGTATAGATGTTGATAGTAAAGAGAATGATGACATTGTTTATAGTTATAACATGATTATTATTTCATAGTTATGATGTGACTTAAAGATAATTGCTTATGATGTATATGGGAAATGGTAGATGACATGGTTTATGTGGTTTGTTGACACGATATGATTTATGGATAGGATAATGTATATGTGGATTAAGGTTAGTTCAAGAATGTATGATGGATGTTTTAATGTTTATGAATGGGAGGATGCTCATCATTTTATGAGATGAGATGTGTATATATGAGGATATGTGAAATAGAAAATATGTTTTGTCTTGTGTTTTGATAGGTATAGATTATGGATGATAAGATGAAGGAATTAAAATGCATTGTGTGATTAGATGTTTGAATTTGATATGTTAATAGTTTGAGGTGATATTTTGAGGTGATGTTTCAGGTGATGAGAGACATGATGGTTTTGATTGCTTATTTTGATGATGTGGTTTATGATACATATGATGTTTGGGTGCATAGATGGGATATGGCTGATAATGTTGTGATTAGTGTTGTCATGAAAATGATGTTTTGAATTTGTGTATATCATATGTGAGATTAGGATATAATGAAAACACATAAAGTAGGTGTATATACCACACTAAATGTAGAAAAGAGAGGAGAATCATGAGACATATGTCCTCATGAACTAATGAATGGACGGTGATAAAAAGGCATAATGTGTTCATTGACAAGGGCCTAAAAAAACAAAAGTTGGATTGGCTTAATGAAAATAATCCTTTCAAATGCTTCGCATTAGCATGATTTGAGTGAAAATATTGTATCTTGATCATATTGTGTCAAGTAAGAAAAGAATCCCTTGATGTTTAAAGGGTATAAAGGGGAAAACAAGTGATAGGTAATTTTGAAGGGAAATGTGTGCTACACTAACTTTACATAAGTCAGTTTGCCCCTTTTATAGGTAACCTAAGAACCATAATAGACAAGTTCATGTCTTAATATATAGTGTAAAATGATCAATGTATAAAGTCTACTAAATGAAAGGGTTGATTATGACCCTTTTGGGATATCTTGCTTTGATTTTGATATAGGTCCCCCCCTTTTTATTTTTTATTATTTTTTATAAAAGGGGTGAAGTTAATAGATGTGAGAAGCTTCAAATGATTACTTTGAAAAAAAATTCTTAGCCATCCTTCAAGGGAATGGTTTAAGTTTGGATTTGTTTTTGTATGTTGTAGCTCTCCTTCAAGGGAGTAGTATACCTTTTAAGAAATATTTAGTTATTGAGAAGCTATTTTTTAAGGGAGCAGTCTGCAATGCTAGAGATATGGACCCAATGAGATTTTGGTATCCCAAATTGATTTTAAATACTAGGTTGAGACATGGACAAACCTATTTAGGTTTAGAGGTCTACCTTTATGGAGATAAGACTTTTAGCACAAAAGGTTGATGATATATGAGGGAAAGTGATTTGAGAGACAATTGACCATGGGATTCAATCTAATTAGAGACAAAAAGTATCCATGAGAACCATGCCATGGGTAGAGCCATGGTATCCATGCTTAGGATTAGCCTATAACTATGATGTATAATCACATGGTTCCATGTTGTAATCAAATTATCCTCAAGATAAATAGGGATAGGTAGATGAAGTTGAAAATATCATAAACCAAGGGATGAGCTTAAGTTAGACACAAAGGTGAGTTCGATCTTTCTTTTAATAATATAAAGGATGCATATGTGAAGTGTTGAGAGGCTTAGGTTCTAGTTTAACTTTGAAAGAAGACAAATGATAAGCTCCTGATCTATACTTATGGGTTATGATGTATGGTCCAAGCCAATTAAAAACAAACTTTCCTTTTTTTCTTTTCTCCATATTAGTCACATGTTGGTTTTCCTTAAGGATGAGGTCTCTAATATTGAATTCTCACTCTTTCAAGTGTTTTTTGTATGTATGCTTGATTATTTCTTAATAAACATGAATATGATTAAGGGTGGTACGGTGATGTTCATCAAAAAGTTAAGATGTGTGAGACATTCTTGATGATAGTCACTCTCAGAAAGGATTTCATGCAAAGATATGTCAAGAGAAGGAATCTAGACCTCAAGAAGTAAGACTACCTCAGCTCCAAAGATGAGAGAGAAATGGGTATCACTCATAGAGGTTTGAATGCTAGTGAGATAGGTCCATAAAGAGAAGGGGATATGCAAGTACCAATCTTGATCTAAAGCACTTACTACTTTGGTTATCATTTTGATGAGGGTTTTTTTAGAGACTTCTACCTATCTATTTACTTGTGGATGATAAGGTGAGGAAAATCTTAACTTGATTTCAAAAGTGTCACAAAAATCTTGTACTTTCTTATTTTTAAAAGATTTTCCATTATTAGTGATAATCTTATGGGGAACACTGAAGTGAAAGATGATGTCGTGAGTGATGAAATCAATAATATTTTTGGCTTTGGTTGAGATAAGAGGAATGACTTATACCCATTTGGTGAAATATTTAGTGGCAGTAATGATAAATTGCTGTAGTTGTGAAGAATGAGGATTGATTTCCCCAATAATATCAAGACCCCATTACGAGTTGGGCCAATACTATTTAAATACTCAAAGACCATGGGTTGGTGCATGATGTAAATTAGCATGTTGTTGACATTTGGCACACTTATTTACATAGTCACAAAACTTTTGATTTAGGGTGGGCCAATAATAGCCAAGGTGAAGGATACATTTAGCGACGGCTAGGCCACTAAAGTGTCCCCCATAGATTCCATCATGTGTTTCCTTGATAACATGGAAAGCTTTATGACTACATATATAATGGAGAATGAGGTGATCAAAGCCACATTTATAAAGGATTTCCCCTAGTATGGTGTAATGAGAGGTACTCTAAACAAAGGATCTTTGAGCATTCCACAAAAGGTTGGGAGTAACAATCTTGAGGCTAAGGTAGTTAAAAGTTTGGCCATAAAAAATGTCAAAAGGAGATGCTTCCACTCTATAAATGGTAGAAAGCTCAAAACTAATATATGTGAGTGTGATAAACTGAAGGATGGTGACAAATAGTTTAGATTTGGTAGGTTGGGATAGAATTTTGGAAGTAATAGAAGCTATAGTATCTACAAATTTGTTAGTAGATCAAGGAACTGACTGAATAAGGTAATGATCAAATGATGTTAAAATTACATATATGAGTTGTTTGTACTTCAATAAGACATCATTTTTACTTTGGTAAGATCTTTTGACCTATTTGATGACCAATTAAAAATCACCAAAAATACTAGTTGTTTTTACTCTTAAGGCTAGAGCAGTTTGGAGACTTATGACTAGGGCTTCATATTTAGCCACATTATTGGTACATTTGAAATCAAGTTTAAAGGAGAGGGGAAGAGGTTTCTCATTATGGGTAATGATAATAAATTTGAAACCTCCACCATGTTGGCATTTGGAGCCATCAAAAAACATGGTCATTTGGTAGGTAGGTTCCCTCTGAGAAAGAGTTATGATGTCCTCATTTGGAAATGTGAAAGGGAGTGGTTGGTTGTCTAGTAGAGGAGCTTCATCTAATTGGTTGGTGATGAGTTTCCCATTAATGGACTATTGTTGAAGGAACTCAAGATGGAACTCATCTAGGAACATGAGCCACTTAGCCATACATTTGTTTTGGTATGGTTTAGAGTGCATATATTTAAGTGGGTCGATATTAGTAATGACATAGGTTTTATGATTAAGAAGGTAATGGTGGAATTTAGAGGCCACAAAAACTAAGGCAAGGCAAAGCTTCTCAGGATGAGTATACCGAGTCTAGTATTCTATACATGTGTGGTTAATGTAGTAGATGGTTTGTTCTTTGTTATGTTCATCATGATGAGTGAGCATTGCCCTTAAGGAATGTTCATTGGTAGATATGTAGAGGTCGAAGGGCTCATCTTATTTAGGAGGGATGAGACAAGTTGAGAGATAATGTACTCATTAATTGAATCTAAAGCTTATTGATAGTCTTGGGTCCACTTAAAAGAGCTATCCTTCTTGAAGAGATGGTGAAAGGGTTGACATCTATTTGATAGTTGGGAGATGAAGCAATGGATGGATTGGAGCTTCCCTTGTAGGCTATGGAGTTGCTTAAGGTTAGTAAGAGGAGGCATCTCCAATATTTCTTTGACTTTGGTAGGGTCTATTTTTATTCCTCAAAGATAGATGATAAAGCCCAAATGATTTCTTGATAAGACCCCAAAAATACATTTCTTAGGGTTGAGCCTGACATGATAATGGATTAGTCTTCAAAGATGATTACGAGAATGGTTAAGTTATTATTACGGTGTTTGGATTTCCCAAAGAGATCATCTACATAGTCCTCTATAATTTTATACATGAGATCATGAAAGATGTAGGTCATGGCATGCCGGTAGGTTGCTATAGAATTATTTAGACCAAAAGTCATGACCCTGTAGGAGAAGGTCTCCCATGAGGTGATAAAGGAAGTTTTATGATAATCTTTGGGGTAAATCAAGATCTAATTATATCCTAATAAACTATCCATGAGAGATAACATTTCATGGCCAACTATAAGATCAATAAGTTGGTATATGTTTGACAAAGGAAAGTCATCCTTTGGGCAACTGAGATTGAGGTCATGAAATTCAATACAGAGGTGAAGTCCCCATATGGGTTTGGTGATGGGAATGATGTTATAAACCCATTATGGATAGTCAATGGGCTAAATGAAGTCAATGGATAAGAGACACTGAACATATTCTTTAACAAGAAGGGTTATACAAGGATGCATTCTATGAAGCTTTTTTTGTACTAGCTTAACCTCAAGATGGGTGAGAATGTTGTGGAGGGAAATAGAAGGGTAAATTTTTTGCATATCTTGATAGGACCAAGCAAATGCTATCTTATGATCATGCAAGAAAGAAGGGTAATCTTGTTTCTCCATGAAATTTAAGGATTGGCCAATCTTAACAATATGGGGATTATCCTAAGTACCCAAGTTGACATCAATATTAGATTCATTCAACATGGTTTGGTTCTCGAAAGGAAAGGATTTATGAATAGTATAATCCCTCACACTAAAGTAGGTAAAAATAGAATCATCATCTTGATGTTGGATGGTGTTAATGGTAGGATAATCTCACTCTATCATTTTAGGATGAATGAGAGGAAGTGTTTTAGTTTGGCCATCCTTTTGATAGGTCAGAGGGGAAAACTAATGGTATTGATAAAAAAAAGTTAGATGGGATGATATCAAGGTCCTTAGTCTTTGGGGAAGGTGGGTTTAATGAGTATGGGACATCCTCTTCGATGGTGGCAATGGGTTTTAGTGAGGTGGGTTCTTCTAGTGGTACAAACCCAAGTCTGAATAACTCATAAGGTTTTTGAGTTTTTATTATGGGCAACTCATGAGGTCCTTGTTCAAAATGGTAAAGACCAAACCCCTTCCAAGCACACATATAAAGGTAAGATTTGTCAAAGGCTAGTTTTTTGAGATAAGAAAAGTTAGAGGTGAATGGTCAGATATGAGGAGTGGTAGTAGGAGAAAGAAGTGAATAGTTGAGTCCCCCATAGATGAAATTTGTTTGTTTTTGGGGATCCCAAAAGGGATGATGGTTCTGATGTTAGGATCATAGGAAGGGTCATGTTTGAGGTTCCCATACTCTTGAGGAGTAGGGAAAGCATCTAAGGTTAAAATATGAATTATCCAAGTGAGAGAAGTTACAACATGGATTCCAAGGGGCCCTCTATAGGAATCTAGGAAGAAGGGATTGATGAGCTAGTGAAAGCTACATCACTATTATGGGTGGGAGTGTTGTTGGTTTTGGTTGGTGGTGAAGTGGTATTGTTTTAGATTAAGGTAAAAATAGGTTTTGAAGGGACCCCGAAACCCTTTAATAGATTAAAAAGATAGAGCAATTATAAGCACCAGGATAAGCAATCCTTAAACCTACTAAAAAGTAGTAACAAAAATCAGGTAATACAAGGACAAAAATGTTATCCAATTTATATTTAGCCCCCTAATAATCCAAATAAAGATTTTCTATCTATTTTTAGGGGTAAAATCCAGAATAGTTGCCTGCCTACCATCAGCAATATTTTGCATACTTTCAAGCTCTCTATTTTTCTTAGTTGATCTTCTTCCCGGTCTGTTTGGAGAGCCTACATCTGGTTTCACCTTTAAATACTATTCATCTCCTTTTCTAGATTTATCCATAGAAGAAGCAAGATGTTTCGCCTTCATTTTTTGGTCTTTTTTGCTACTTCTGGTTTCTACCCCCTTAGTAATTGTCTTTTTTATCAGCCCTTTTCTTTGGTTTAGAAAATGCTTTAAGTTTTCTCCATTATCATTTACAATAAGCTCTATCAAAGGGAAATCATTCTCAGCCTGAATCTCCCTCCTCTAATTTATTTCCAGCTATAGCTAAGAATTTTCCTTCCTCTAGCTCTGTTTTGTCCTCTACATCTCTCCATCGGTCTTTAATCTTTTGACAAACAACGATTTGTTTTGATACATCTATCAACTAATCTATTCTTTGTGCAGGATTTATGGTTTCTATTTGCAGCCCATATCCTTCTTTCTCAGATTTATCTTCCTCAATAGCAAACTCTTCATCTGCCTCAATTTGTGGAGCTTTGGGAGCTTCAATAGAAAGCTCTTTCTCTGCCTCAGCGAAAATAACTTTAGAATCTTCATTATTCTTTAGTTCTTATTGATTATGGTGAAGTGGTATTGTTAGTAGGTTATGGTGGTGTAGTTTAAGGAGGAATAAGAACATCATTAGGCTGATATGTCATATTACAAAAAGCAAAAGGACTAGTGTCAACCTTGATGGTAACAACTTAGCCTTCATGCCCAAATTTGACACATTGATGTAATGTAGAAGGGATACAACTCATAGCATAGATCCAAAGGCATTATAGTAACACATTATATTGTAACTTTCCCTATATAATATAAAATAGCTTAGGAATGGTATGAGGTCCAATAAGATATGGAGGACCACTATCCCCAAGGTTGTGGCCATGGTATCATTGAAGGAGTGAAGAACCATTATGATTTTTGATAAGATGTTCTTAGGTAGTTGAATTTGGTCATATGCATGGGAGGAGATGATATTAATGTTATCTCCTCTATCAATCATCACCCTTTTGATGTGATTTTGATTGATGTATACATTAATAAAGAGGGGAGGATTTGAATCCTCAAGATGAATATGAGGTATTTCATAATCCTGAAAGATGACAAGGGAAGAATGTTGGAAGGATCCAACAAAGGGTGCAAGAGGTTAAGGATCATCTGGTTGAACTTATATATATTTAAGAGCCTTTATTAGTGCTTGAAGATGGTGGGGCAAGGTGTTGATCAGTTCATAAATTCTTATTTTCATCAATGTCTGGTGAAGTTGTTTTAACATGATACGCTAGATGGATTCAAATGGGTTGGGGGGAGAGGGTCCAAAAATAGATACTTTAGGCTTTAGTGGTGGCATAGGTGAAGGTGTAGGATTTTAGGTTTGGGGGAATGAAGGGTATGTCCAAGGAATTAAGACTTTAGATTTTCCCTTATCCTTCTTTTGTTCCTGAGATCATGTAACCATATGAATAGTGTGGATGGGGGCATTTGTCATGTTTGATGGTTGTTTTGATTTTTTCTCCTTAATCTTGGGTGAGAGTGGAGGATTAAGTAAATTTTGGATAGGTTGAGTTGATTCTTGGATTGGTAATGGTGGTAAAATGGTTTCATTTGATAACAAATCATCCTCATCATATAAGCTATGAACAAGTGCTTGGAGAGCTGTGTAGTTCTTTATTGCATGTCATGGTGCTCTATGGTATGTATAGATCAAGTTATCATTGAACCATGAGGGTTTGGTATTGGAAGGGTAGAATGGCTTTGATAGGTGGTAAGCTAATGGAAGAAGTTTACAATAGCCTTTTTAGGATAGTTGAGTAAGATTCATGCAAAGGTGTTAGAGGTAATGGGTTTATAGTTTTAGGGATGGAAACCTTCATAAAAATATTTTTCACCTTAGAAGTTATAGGTGGTGGAATGGTTTTAGTTTGTGGTTTGGATTCCTTAGTTATGTTTAGCTTTAGGGTAAATTATTTGAAAGTGGAAGATTTGGATGATGAGGGGTTAGATATAGATGGTAAAATAGAGGTAGATAGGTTAGTTAAGAATGAAGGAAAATAGATGGTTTGGTAGGGGTAGGTATAGGTAGAGAAAAAGGGGATGGTTTACAAGAGAAAGAATAGGCAAATGGGATAGTAGAAGGATGGGATCCTATAATAGAAGGTAAGTGGGAAGGAGGTGGTATGGGTCTAGTTCAAGGTTGTAGTTTGGGCAATTCTACCTTCTTAATTGGTTTGGTAAGAGAGGCATGAGGTGATTTGGTAATGCTAATGGGAAGTGATTAGGATGGTTTACTTATAATTTTGGAAGAAGTATTTTATAGGGAGGTAATAATGGGTTTAAGGGTGGATTCAAATGAGGTTGATTATTCAAATTTGTTTTGGTAAGGGAGCCCATGATGATTCCAAAATGTGGCTCTATCAAAGTTAGGTTGAGAAGTAAACTCTAAACTTTAGACTAGTTTAGAAAAGGGCTTGTATGTGGGTTTGGTTCCTTGGTCATTGGTTTCAAAACTTAAGCCCTTAGGTGAAGAAGAAGGAATGGCTCCTTCATCTTTAGTCTTGATGGGAGATTCCAAATTTGGTGGTTGGGTGGATGAGGTAACCTTCTCTTGTGGGATTTCCAAAGAGGAAATGGATGGTTCTATGATGGGGGAGGTAGGTGTAGTTTCCTTAAGTGGAGGAATGGGCATGGTTGATTGCTTTGTCTGGGTGTCCAAAGGAATGGGGGGTGGTTCTACCACTTTAATGGGTGGAGTGGAAGAAGAAGAAATAGTTAAATTAAATATTATCTCCTTTGGTGTTTTCATCAAAGGAGAGGTGGATGGAACTAAGGTATCATCAAGTGAAGAGAGAGGGGAAGTTGATTCCTTTGTTTGGGTATCCAAAAGAATAGGAGGTGATTATACTAATTCCATAAGTGAAATGGTGGGTGAGGTAGTTGTGATAGTGGTTTCCTCAAAAATGGGTTCACTAATAATAATGTTGATTGTATGTGCCTCATGAGAGTGAGATGACTTTGGTTTGTTGTCATGGTGATGGGTAGAAAGGGCACGATTAGGAAAAGGTTTGCAGAAGATGTCAAGGGATTGATTAGGAGGTGCATTGGGATTATCAAATGCAATTTATCCACTATCAATTAAGATTTGGACCATACTTTTTAAGGTATTGTATTTGTTGATGTCATGTCTAATAACTCGGTGAAAGGCACACTAGTCATTCTCATTATACCAACCAAGCATGGGGTGAGAAGCATCAAATTATTGGGGTGGTTTAATAGGTATAATTTGGATGAGTTTAGATTTGACAAATTTGTCCAAAATTAAAGCATAATACTCCCCTATAAGATTATATTGTTTTGGAGGAGCTCAGTTTTGGTTTTGGTTTTGTTGGTAGGAAGGGTTGGAAGAATTGATTTGATGGGGTTGGTTGACAGTTGGAGGTGGAGCAGTTTTTATTACAACTAAGTTTGCATATGTTTTTGTCTTGGTATTGGGATGGTTAGATTGGTTAGTGGTTTTAGTGGAGGGAGGGTCATTATATTTAAAGTTAGAATTCTTTTTTTGTAGTTTCAATTTATCTTTGTCAATGGCTCACTTTTCAATTTTGCATGCCATGGTGAATGCCTCATCAAAAGTTCTAAAAGTTTGAACTTAAAGAGTGGGGGTAATATGTTTGGCATAATCCTAAGAGAAGAGCTTAATCAACTCAGGTTAGGGTAATGGAAAATAAATTTGGTTGATGAGACCTCTTCATCTAGATACAAAGTCAGTAATTGATTCATCATCAAATTGCCTAATAGAATAGAGGTTAGTAATAGAAACCTTTCTAGTTATATTTATTGAAAAGTGTTCTAAATATAGTTGGGCAAGTTGGGAGAATGAAAAGAGGGAGTGCTTGGCAAGGACACTATACCAATCCAAGGTAGGTCTGGATAAAGACATGGGGAAGGTATGAAGGAGGAGAGGATCATCGTATATGATCAAATAACAAGAATTATGAAATGCTCTAAAATGTTATTGGGGATCCTCCTTGCCTTAGACCTTAGAAAAATTAGGTAATTCCCATTGAGGAGGATAAACAAGGATAGGGATGGATAGATGGATGGGTTCATTATAAATTTTGATCATATGATAAAAGGTTATGGGACTTAGAGATAGATGACTCCAGATTGGCCATTTCATCGATTAACATCTTGACCAAATATGTTTGAGGTTGGGAAGCTACACATTTAAGTGGTAAAGTTTTTTAAGGTTGGGTGGAATAAATCTATGGATAAGTGGTAGAAGGTGTTGAAGAAGCCATGTATTGGTAAGTGGTCATAAGATGTTAAGATGGTGCCACATAAGGGTCGATTGGTACAAATAGTTGCGTGGAAGGTGATATGTATCTTTGTGGGTTAGAAACATATGGGAAAGATGTCATGAGTACTTGTTGAGGGGATAATATGGATTGCTTTAGAGGTATGTTTGGGTTGGTGGAAGGTGGTATGGATGTAGATTAGGTTGGAGGTATGAAAATTCTAGTTGGTTGTCGGTGGGTGGCAACTCTAGTGTTAATAAGTAAGAGGGTTTGAGGTATGGAAAGTACCAAACTCTGAAGTGGGGTAGAAGTTGGTGGGTTGGTTAAAATAAGGATAATAGTAGAAATAGGGGTATAAAATACACCCACAACAAAAGAAGTATAGGTAATGAGAGGAAAATTTGATCCAATGTTAGAGGTATTGCTTGGGGTGATAGGTGTTTGGTTGTTGGTTGGGATGTTGGATGGACTTTAGGGAGTGGTGGTAGATGGGATATTGGGGGAAGAAGAGGCTTGGGTAATCATGGGTTGGGTTGAGTTGGTACCCACCAAAATATGGGGAGGCATACCATAAGGAGGATCTATAGAATTAACCAAAGTAAGAGAGGTACGGTTGGATAAGGTGCTAAAGTAATGTTGAAAAGCCATGGGGTTATTATCAAGGAAGGTAGAAAAATCTACATCACCTTCAATAAAAATCTAAAACTTGGTAGGTGGTGAATAAAAATGAGGGGAACCCTCAAAATCAGAAGTATACTCCATGGAGGAAGAATAATAAGGTGGTTTTTGTTTGGTTTGATTCCTCAATTAATGTCTAGTAAAGACCATGAGAGGAAATAGGGGATAAAATGATGAAACTCACACCTCAAACAAAGAACAATTAAAAGAAAATAACTCAAGGAAATCCAAACATACACTAAAAGTGTGTTTAAACTTAGGGTTCTTTTTAAATTACTTTTGGCTTATGCCTTAGAGTGTGTGAAGAGGAAATTTGGTTCGTAGATTAGGTACTAAAAAGGAAATATAAGGTTGGTTTCAAGTTATGTTCAAGTGCTCAAGAGAGAAATCTTTGTTGAACTTCAGTACATGGCTTAGTATTAGGGCCTACCCCCTCACTTCACACACCATAGTGATAGGGGAGTTAGGTGCTTAGCCAAAATATACTAAATGTTAGAGTTTATACTCAACCAAAGAGTTGAGTTGGTTCTCCCTTTGGTAATGACCTCCAAGTAGGATTGTCATAAAAGGGTAAGGTTTACCACTAGGTGATAAAATCCTAGTTGGGCCTTGTCTCTAGTATGTTTTGATGTGTCTATGGGTTATGTGGCTTGGATAATTGTGTGATAACAAGAGTGAAGACTATGATTAATTACTTTGATTTTAAGTTACTAGATGAACTAAGACAAGAAAGCAATCAATGTGTGCAAAAGGTTTATTTTAAGCCTCAAAAGAAATTTTAGATTTCATTCAATGAGCATACAATAAAGGAATAAAAATGGATGATAGGTCCCACTAGGCATGCCAAAATGTTTCAGATTAATTTATGCTCATTTCTTAATTTAGAAACAAGTAACGAAACCAGTAAAAAGGTGTGTATAAGAATACCTAATAAAGTGCATGTGTAATCTAGATGATGATGAGAACTCCTCTTTGGCTGGGAAGGAATGACATATAAATAAGAAAGACACTATAAAAATGGGTTGTTATATGGATGGTTGAATGGAATACCTAGCATGAGCTAGACCCAAGAAGTGTATGCTTTATAGAAGACTATCAATCCATTGTTTATAATAATTAAGTTGATATAAATAAGAACAAAGGAAACTTGCATTCAATAACTAGAAAGCAAATGCATGTAAGATGAAATGAAATTAAATTGATTGTTAAAAAAACACTAAATATAGCAAAATAAGGTCAATACACATGCTAAGATAGTTGGGGTCAAGTACAAAAACTCAAAAAAGTCTCTATGAACAAGTAGGAACATAGAAAACAAGGTTTGGTTGGGGTTAAGGGGGTGAAAATAACTTGCTATTATTTTCTACCACAATGATCATCAATGGTTGGGTGAACCACCAGTCATTAATATAACCATTGGTGGTTGGGTAATCGTCAATGGTTGAGGTAATCATTAGTAGTTGAGCTAACTATTGATGATTACTTATGTGATTCTACAAATGATAAAAAAAAGGATTGTAAATTGGGTAATTGGACAAATAGAGGTCTATTATGGCTCAGGGGAATGAAAAATAAGATACTTATGGGTCTAATAGAGTAGAGAGGTTAGAAATAGAATATAAATAATAGAAAATAAGTAAGAGATACATGTAACTTGGTGGTGGAAGGTTGAAGTAATTTGGTCAGAGTGATAGTACTTTAGCCTTCAAAAGTGATTCCATCAGAGGTTTGGGTCTCTATTTATGGTGCTTGCTTGCTGAAGGGATGATAGATACTTGTATGCAAGGTAGCTTGGACATGAATTTTTATATTTCTCAATCCCTTTCTTGTCCTACTTCTCTCCATTTATAGGATGAAGTTCCTAAATGTGCATGAGGAAGTTGCTAAATGGATAGAGGAAAAAGTTGCTAATTATGATGCTTTAAAGCAAGTTGGCCTCACATATGGGAAGTTGCTAAATATAACCATGCTTATCTCATAAAATTGGTAATGCTGTAAAGATTTAAAGCAGGCTTGGAGACCTAATCATCAACAATCATGCTAACTATTGATGGTTAGGCTAACCATCAACATTCGAAGTTCTAGAAGAAGATGGCTTAAAAAGGGGTGAGTTAAGAAGTTAAGTTAGTAATTTAATAAGTGGGCTAATGCAACTAGGTGGTTAACTATTTTTTGGGCCGAGTAGGGATTCCAAGCAATTTGACATCTAAAACTATGCAGTTTTTGAGTGTTTATAACAAGTCTAAGTCTAGAATAAAAATTGAATAATTTATAGTAAATGAGACAAATTAAATGGAGAATTCACATAGTGTTAGTAGTGAAATCCCATTCCAAATTTGTAAAATGCATAATGAATGAGTGAATTTCATGGGAAAACAAGAAAATTTCATCAAATACAAAGGTCAAGTGCCCTTTTGAAATCACACACACATTGTTTGAAAGTAGTTCCAAATGGACATTAAGATTTAAAGAGGTTTGTTGAATTAAAAAGGGTGTATACCCTTTATAAAGGGCGTACACCCTTTCAAGATTTTAATTTTTGGAATTTTATGATTTCCCTCCAAAATTGGTTTAGGTTTAGGCTTGGGGATTCTAAAACTAGCCTAAAACCTATCATGGATTATCCCATATGATTTATATACAACTAATCAAGAAAAATTATTGTTTAAAAAATATATGTGGGTTTGTAGTTGGTAAAATTTAGTTTTTGAATATATAATTTTTTTAATGTGAAATTTTTGTTTTTAATTATTACTTAATTTATATACAACATACTTTTATATCCTAAAATTTCACCCTAGATAAGTCAATTAGACCTTCTGAAATTTAGGATAACATGGAACTATATCTCCTCATAGAAAAGCTATTACAAGAGATAGATCTCTAGGTTTGAAAGGGTTAGCTCCCTTGATCTATATTTTATGCTCAAACTACACTAAGATAATCACTATTTAAGGTGAAAATGGAATAAGGAAACATAAATAAACCTAAAATAATTAATTTGATACACTAAATATAAGTCTACATAACACACTTGCATCTGCACCAAGAAAGAAGACTGCTAAAATTAATCTCAAATCTATGTCCTTCTAGCATAAGTGTTTATCATAGAGGTAGATTGTTATGCGTGTATATATATATATATATAGAGAGAGAGAGAGAGGTGGGTGAAAATAAGGTTTGATACTAGACATTATTGGTCCCTCTCACACTTAACAAACACTTACACTTTATAAAACCTGTTAGAAGAGATATCACTCACACAAAACATGCAAGAGCAGAATGGAAGTAAGGAGAAGACATTCATCACTTGTCAACCACATAAACCACTTAAAATACTTAGGCAAGAGATTCCAACTTCAAAAAAAAATATTCAAAACCAAATTAGGTGTCAAAACTAGTAGGGCTTTTCCATGCCAATTGTGGATCCTTTATAAATCCAAAAAGGCTTGAATATACAGAACATAGGAAAGGAGAGAGAAGAAGAGACCTGAAAGGATCATAAGGCCAAGTGTCAAAATTTATAAACCATTTACAATTCCATATAATTAATTAGATAACAAGCTATGAAGGTCTTCTTTGACAAGTGTCCATCTAAAGCATGACATATTCCCCAAGTTGGCATAGAGACTCTTCATGTTCTTCTTGAAACTATCCTTATGATGATGAGTAGTCCATATACCTTGAACCACATTAGAAATACTTGACACATATGATCTAACATAATAATATGGAAATAAAATAGTGGCATTCATATTTGTCTCTCTAACTAATGAACTCCCCTTTATCACTTGTCATTCACTGTTTGCAGTCATTCATTAGTCTTCTAGGCCTAGTTCATACACTTGTCACTATGATGACTTGTAGTTATCCAAGGAGATTCATTTCAAAGGTGTTATGAAACTCACTTAGACCTTATTTTTCCTATAGTATATCAAATAGACCCCAAAATATTTAATGGCATTCTTCTCACTATCACACTTACGCAGTCATTTTGCCTTCTCAATGTCTATTTAGACTGCTTGCAATGAATGGTCTAACAAAGATGTTTTCATGAAAAACCATGGTGATAATTTAGTTTTATAAGTATTAAAAAGTCCCTACAAACCTCCTAGAATGGTTCTCACTTTTCCATTCTCCTATGTACCTATAATACAGTTCAAATCTTGAAGAAAAACTTAGAATTAGGTTTGTCCATACAAGTGATGGTATGGCATAAGTGGATGGTGAGGAGCCTAAGAGAGTGATAATAATGTACAAGTAACCTTCTATGACATTTGACCACTTTTGGATGCATCTCCATTAATTTCTTCTCCATCAATTTCAATTGAGGGTTTTAAGTCTCTTAGCTTCTTAATATTGACTCATAAAACTTAGACGCTCAATCCTCAACAAAATCCCACAAGGTTGGAGTTTAGGACCCTCCTCAACTACCCCTATCTATTTTTATCACCATGTACAAAATCCATACATATGTGATTAAAATAAAATGGCCTCTCGAGATCTTGACTCTATTCTAGATACCCCTAATAGGAATATAGGCCAACAATGACTAATATGTGATGTTATTTGCAAACCAATGTTTCCAAATATTTATAAACTCTCCCCTATATGATTTAAAATTGTTTTGGATGTATTTCATGTTCATATGAATATATTTAGGAACCTGAGTGTTCATGTCCAATTTTAGGCCTAATAGGCCTAGATTATGTTATTGTGCATATGGTTAACTACAGAGGGTTTCAATGACTATAGATGTTTATAAACCTTTATTAATCCTCAATTAAACTTTTAAAACATCCCATAGTCACTCAATATTATGTCATTCATTCCTTTCTCATCATTGTATCATGGTCTGTAGTTGGATTGCCTATGGAGTGTCCTCTGTTTGAGACAAAACAAAGGGTGTTTCCCCTATTTTCCTAGTCAAATTGAGATCATGGGAATCTAAAATAGGTCATGATGATTCTCTATACCAAGTTTCATAACTTTTTCATGCTTCAAGATCCATATAACCTTCAAATTCCTCAATATTGGCTTGTAGACTTAGTGACTATGCAAGATTTTAACTTGACTAAGTTTGAGGTTCAAAAACCTAGTTTTGCTCTATCTCCTTCACCCCTAAAAGTCACATGTAAGTGATATAATCGCTATTATTATGTATTTATCATATTTATCCACCTTATACCTCTTCCAACCTTCCAAACTAGCTTCTATCCATTAGTTGAACTAGTCTACAGACTATTTTAACTGTGTCACCTATAGGTGGCAATTAGGGATGTCAATGAACTCTTGTAAGTGATGACTCATTACTTGATTACTATGTTTATCTCCCCTAGTTCCATATTTAAGTCATTATGTCCATTATATATGTGTTTTAACTCATCTCATGTCTTTAAACCATGATATCATCAATATATTATATGGTCACTATGTTCTAATTTCATTTTGTCTCAATGTATTATAGTATTCACTGAGTATCTTTAGTAAAAACATTATTGAATTTGAAAGCTCACTTACCTTCATTATCTTGATTTATCAAATTCATCTTTGTGCTCAAATTCTATCCCTAGGTCTAAACGATAAGAGAGAAACCATCAAACTTATTCAGACCTCATAGATCTTTGCCCTAGGATGGCACTGTGTTGAACAAAGTCTCATTTTGGAGAAGTTAAGGTAACATCTTCCCCTAGAAATATTTCTCAACTCTTATTGATTATATAAATTTAAATGGTTCTCACCACCAACCTCTAACCTCTTTCAATGGCTCATTCCAATTTTATTCATCTTGAGGATCTTATCACAACCTTGAAGCTCCTTACTCTAGCAATAGGATTGTTTAAGGCTCATTTCCTACTAGTTGTAGATGATCCTTTTGAATAGTTAATTGTGATTTGGGATTTTAGACCTTGAAACATCCTTCAAATATTAAAATGTTCTTATTTTCATGTTTAGAGTATATAAACATTCATCAATGCCTTCTAACTTTTGTTCACCATTAGAAACCGCTTTCTAAGGCAAACATTTATCACAACAGTTGTTAGTGGTGTTAAGATAGTGGACTATGTGTAAAGAACTTTATGGATTTCTCAATCATATCTCAAACAATATCTAGATATTTTAATGGATTAGTCTAATCAATTAGGATCTAAGGGGTTTAAAATAAACATGTATCATTCTTTAATTGAATCCACTCATAGGAAAATAAGCTCTGCAACTAAAAACAATTATCTGTAGACCATTTAGTATTTCTTGATAGCACAATGAGATTTTCCTGACTATACATCCATGTTAACATGTGTCAAATAATATTAAAACAACATGTAAATGAATTAAATACTTTGTAAGTACATGTACAACACTTTGTTTACATATACCAATCCAAATAGAGAAGGCAAATTGAGGTGTTGGGGATGTACAAGTAACTTGAAGGAATCAACAATATTAAATATTCTTCATAGAGCATAGAACACCAAACCAAAAACTATTACCATGGAAAATAATTTAAAATGGATTACTATCATCCACCAAGTGCATTTAGACCAACTCCTTTTCTCTTGTTCGTACCAAGTGTAAATCGATTGACTTGTTTGACCTACCCAAGAGATCAATGAGAGAGATGGACTAGTTTTTGGTATTTTTGGAATTTTTAAAGCTTATTAATCCTTAAAATTAATTGTGTGAATCTAAAATGACTCTCCTAAAGCCTCAAATGTACTATATGGGTTGTCCTTGTCTGTACAACTTTCTTAAACTGGTTATTATATAGTGATCTCCTTATTTCCAAGTTGAACCTAAATAATATCAATTTCAAAACTACGTTCTAACATTCCCTAACATGTAATACATTATATATCCTCTTGACACACTTATCTTCTTGTGAAAACCATACAATCTCATTAAAATACCAAAAATATGGCCTAAGATGACATAAAGACAATTTAACAAGTATGACAAAGGCTTAAACACATTATTTGACCCTCAAACCATGCCTTAAGCTCAATTAGGACCTTATACCATTTTTGAACCTATCGTATGACAAATTTAATATGAAATTCAACATTTTGGTAATTTCTTAGGGGTAGCATGCCTACTATGTTAAGGACCAATTGCCTTATCCTATCCTTAGGGAATGGAGTCACCTATACACTATTCTTGAAACTAATAAGACTCAAAAAGGACACCAAAACACACCATACAAAAAAATAAAAAAACACACAAGAAACACACTTATGTTCTCATAAAAACTTAGGGAAAACATAGAAAATAGACTCAAACAAACTCACCTATCCTAATATGTACAATACCTCAAGACACTTAAAGTGGAGAACCACTCTTCATTCCTTCAACTAGGGTCAAAGACAATGCCTCTTGCATCATTGTTTCTCCATGAAAAATAACCTTCATATGATGCATATTTATCAATGAACACTTTCATGTGTAGATAGTCAAATGACTTACTATGGTTATATCTCTTGTTGACTGTAAATGTGTCCCTTTGAAATATGAAGAACACTCCATCTATCCCTCCAAGAGTCTAGTTTATTTTTTCATCTTGCTTAGAATTTATCATGCTCAATTTATAGTCTTCAATCTAATCATTGGATATCATCAAAATTTTCTCAACTTCAATTTCCTTTAAAACATGACATGCATATTTTTGTAAGTCATTCAGATAATCTTCTTGATTTACCATAATTGTTTCTTGCTCAACTGACAACATAAACTCTTCCTTATTCTCATCAAACACATCTTTGTCTACCAAGGTTGTTTCTTTCTTGGTAGAGACATCAAGATTCTCCATGTGGTAATTCAGTGCATGATTGAACTTGTCATTAGATTTGTACTCTTTTTGGAAAGTTGTAGGATTGCTTATCTCCCCAAATTCCTACATAATGGCATTGAATTATTTCCACATATCATCTACTTATTTTTGAGGTTCTTGTTTATGAGTATTATCTTATTTGGTAGGCATAATTGAGTGTTCACTATGACTATCATACTTTGACATAGCTAAGATCTTAGCATCATCAACCATGTGTAAATATAGTTTCCCAATGCAACTTGCTCTATAATGTTATCAGGTCTACCTCAAGAGTTCTATCATAATCTTCATGAAGTATATAAGTACCAAGGCCTATTTCTTCAAGTCAACCTTACTTAACTCCCATCTTATCAAGATATAAATCAGATATGCCATCAAGGAGTGTTAGAGGTTCTTGATCACTAGGGTGATCATCTTCCTTAATGACATTTTAATTCATGTTAGAAGTATAAGGCACATGTGTTTCTACATGAAAACTAGAGAAAAGTTCTAATTTGACTGTCACTTTTGCACCATACCTAGTCTTAAATCCCACATAGGACCAATCTGAAGTCAGATAACCTCCAATTTTAGAAGTGAACTCTCTTGACAAAGTGTAAAATGAGGAGGCACATATACCACTACAAAATATTAATAAATGGTGAAGGTAGAAAAAGCATGAAGAATAATTTTCAAACCTCTGATTATACTAATGGTCTTGGTAGTTGACCCATCTAATTGTAACACTCTTTCGGCATGAGGCTCATATTTCAAGTTCAATTTATCAGTTACTTACTTAGACATGACACAAGTACTAGCTCCATTATAAATAATACAATTGTATATCAAGGCATATACAATAATGATGGATAGATATAATATAGGACATTTTTCTACCTTTTCAACTTTTATTAATTATCCTTCACTAGATTTCAATGTATATGGCAAAGTTACCTGATTCCCACTAGGTTGTTTAGATGTCAAACCAAGTTTGGACAGCTCTTCTTGAATTAGGTCTTCTTATCCATGTATTGCCAATGTATCCCACATTGATACATTCACATGAGACCTTTTCATTTTATCTACAATGTTAGTAACAGAGTCACTAACTTTTGCCTATCCAATAATAGGAATCATGTTGCCTACACTTTGAGAATTCTAAGGTATGAAAGCACTTCTAACATTCTGATATCTTTGAGCTAATTATGTTATTATCACCAAATATTTCACCCTAGAATAATTTTTTCAAGCTTCTTCCATATTAGGGAAACACGGGAATATTTCCATGCATGTGGGTGTATCTAAAATGGAAATGAGCCTCTATATTTAAGGGCTAGCTCCCTAGATGTATCTTGAAATGCTTTTGTTTATGATAAATAATTACTTATGGGAAAAGGGTTAGATATTTCAATAAATGAACCTACTGTAAAGGAAGGTGATGCACCAAGATGTTTTCCACAAGACTATCATACTCCATCATAAAGAGACAAGGCATACAACACTAGTCATTAGAGTCCTAGAATACACTAGCATTAGTGTTTCAATATGAATGTGACATACAAGAAGACTATCTAAGGTAAGTGAAATCATAGATTAGTTTTAGATACTAAGGCTCATTTTACACTTAAGGATAGATCCACATAATTAACAACACTTCATATGACCTGTTAGGCTAGAATCACTTGCATCAAACATGAAAAGATTGAGAGAAAGCAAGGACAGATGAATATCTCTTGACCCTTCACTATATAGGTTTTCACATACTTTGACAAGCTGATATATGAACTCAAAATAGATTGTATTTATTGTTCTAAGGAAAACTAAAATTTCAAAACTATTAGGGTTTTGCCATACATGGGGTGGTATTTCCTTACAAGGGCCAAAATGGTAGCTACTTATACAACTTTAGAGAGAGGAGAAAATAAAGAAGTTCAATAGTCATAAAAACACATGTTCAGGCATTAGAACTAGTTATGTTTCAGGTGTAACTAAGTGTGAAATGGACCATGAATGCCTCTTAAGATAATTGTTCATATAAATCACGATAAATTCTCCAAATTGTGGTAGATATTCTTCAGCTAGCTTTTATGAAACTATTTTCATCATGAATCATTCCTTGGGCACTTGAAAATGGGCTAGGGGAGTCGATACATATGTTACAATAGTTTTAGATGTTTTCTAAGTTGCTAACTATCTTCTAGATATCTATATTCACCATCTATAATCATTCATTACTTTTTTAGACCTCATTGTTTACATCTAGTAGTTGTTACTCATTTTGGACCTTGATTGGACTTTCATGGAGGTATATAGGTTTGAAGAGCTTATTTTCCTATATAATCCTTGATCCTACATAGTTGTCTAGGTGGTACTCTCATACCACATTGCTCATTCCATTCTAAACTATGTCTACAATACTTGCTTGCTCTGGTTGAAAATGGTTCTTTGGTTCAATATTTGTCTTATGTTTAATATCTAGGAAATCCCTTAGCTTCTCAACCTTTAATTTCATTGGTCATCAAATATGATTCAGATCCTTGACTCATTGACCTTTTCTCTCACACTATTCGATCTCTATGATACGAGTTAACATGAGCCCTTGGATCTATCCTTAACCTATCAACTTTATCCAAGCTGGTGTCACTTGTCAATCATACATTGATCTTAGGATCCTATTATTAATTTGGTACTTTACGTGCTAATGCCACATCTTGGCCTCTTAATATCCTTGACCTTTTAACTCATCTCATACCATCAGATCAAGATGTACGAAGGAACATGAGCCTTGATCTCATTGGATCCACTTTTCTATTATTTTTTGTATATTATTAGATCATTTATATGAATAAATGAAGATCATCAGATTTACTTAGACCCACCTTATTATCAATGAATATACACTGTTATATCTTTTTACAATTGATCTGCACTATCAGATCTTATCTAACCTATAGATATCTAAGGGATTTTAACCCATAGACATTTTTACTCATTTAACTCCAATGTGAACCATTGGATCTTGCTTGTCAGTATGCAAGATCATATAGACCATTATATATTGATTAAATTTAAAATCATTAAGGGTTTTTTAAAACCAAATGGTTACTTTATGAAGCTCAAAATTGACACTCACTTAGACTTCTTACTCTACAAGTTATATTTTGAAGCTCCGTAACTTAGGCTAGAAAGCTCACATGAACATGAAACATGTGGATCATGTTTTTACCATGAAGACCTCCATGGTGTTGTAATATTTTAGCTTATGAGGATTTTTTATCATATTTATAAAATTCCTAAGCAAGCTATTTAATTTGGTTCTTCATGACGTCTTGATGACAATCTGGCTTCACAAAGCTTGTTCCTAAAATTTTGTAGCTTTGAATGATTTTTTGAGGCCTATGTGAACTTTTCCCTAAATCTTGAATTTCATTAATCACCATGAAGACCTATTTGTATAATTAAAAACTTGACACTTTCATTTATGACTCTAAAATGACCCTTATGACACTAAATGACACAAAGACTAAGCTAGACTATGACCAAATCTAGAGTTGCATATGATATGACATCAAATAGAGTACAACATACCCGATGACATTATAAAAATCCCCTATATGATATCTTGACTATAGGGGGTTGACCCATTTTGACCTATTGTAAAAATGGTCAACATTTTTGGTGATTTCCCAAGGGTGGTATGCTTGATATGCCATGATGAGTTGCCTAATCTTGTCCATTGGGTTACGGATTCACTTGTACACAAGTTTGACACATGAATTACCTTTGACAACACGCAACAATAGGAAACAAGGATAAAACACAAAGTAGAAACAAACATGTGTTCAATTAGAACATTTAGGGAACACAACACACATCATAGAAATAAAACACACACCTAATATATTATTTATAAAATTGAGATTTACCACTCAATAGCAAGGATTTAAATATCTCTCATTGACAATGATAGGCATTTTTTCTCCGTTCATCCTTGTTAGTTAAAAATATTTGCTTTGCTTGCACTTGATGATGACATATGGTTCACTACATAGCGTATCAAATTTTTTATGTCTCCCTAGTTTTTATCTATCTTCATCCCATTTCAATACTATGTCACCTTCTTTAAATGATCTTGGAGTTACCTTCTTTTCAAAATAACACTTCATCAACACTTGGTGATGATCCATAACTTGATGAGATTTATCTCTAGTCTCTACAACTCCATTAATTTTGTCAATCTCACCTCCATTGGAGTGTTCTCAAATAACTCTAGTTGATGCACTAATTCTAAAGTAGGTAGCTCTTGAGAGATAGACAACCTAGCTTCCCTTCCATAAATAAGCATAAAAGGATAATTCCCTATTGACCTCTTGGGTTTTATCCTATCATCCCATAAGTCTATCTTCAATTTGGTATGCCAGTCCCTCTAATTATGCTCCAAGGTTCTCTTAATGATTTTGATCAGATTCTTTTTACTAGATTTAGTCAACCCATTACTTTGAGGGTAATAGTTAGATGTACTCAAGAATATGCCATTATTATTTGCATAATCGGTTATCTTATCACCCATAAAATCAAGAGAATTATCTAAAATAATAGGAGTGTCCAACCTTATTATGATTCTCTCATAGAACTCTAAAATAGCATTTTCATTAGCTTTATTTAATTTTGTTGCCTCAACCCATCATGTAAAATAGTCAGTTAATATGAGTATCCATTTATGACCATTACTTGATGGGAGGTCTATCATACCAATAAAATCAAGACCCCATTACATGAAAGGTTGGTCTACTTAGATAGGCTTCAAAGGAATAGTTGTAGGTGTTTGTTTCCCTATAAGAAAAAGCACATTTTCCACACCTTCTCACCAAAGCATGGCAATCCTTGAAGAGTCTAGGCCAATAATATCCTACCCTCATGATCTTGGTAACTATGGTTCTTGGAGAGAAATGACCTCCTATTATCCCATCATGGAACTTCTCAAGAAACACTCTAAACTAATCATTATCAATGCATCTCAATAGAAAACCATTCACAAGACAAAATGGAATAGATTTCAACCTAAAATATCTCCTTTGTGACCTACTCATACCATTAAGATACTCACCATTTTGAAGAAATATGATCACATTTTGTGTCCAACTTTGTGAATGCAAAGAACCAACTGATTGGGAATAATCATGATTGACCAGAGCCTCTTCTTTTGTCTCATGAAGATCTAAATCCAAATGATCACAAAGGCCTCTACCCCTTATCATCTTTGTCACCTTGATATCAACATCATATTCCATTACTTTAGTGATCCACCCTACCCTCTTTTCACTAAGATCTTTACTCAAGAGAAATTCTTTACTACTAGGATGAGAAACCATAACATGAATCTTAGTGTTTCAAACCATATGCCTAAACTTCTTTAATCCCCTTATGATAGTAAGGAATTGTTTCTCTACAAAGGTATACTTGACTTCATAATATTCTAAACCTTTACTAAAGAATGTAATAGGCTACTCCACACCCTCATCATTGTTTTACATTAACATGGCTAAGATATTATCAAGGTTAGAAAATGATTACAACATGAAGTATTTATAAAATTCAAGATTTATAAGAGTAGGAGCTTGTGTAATTTCTTTCTCAATGGCTTAAAAACTTTTTTTACCTTTCTTAGTCAAGGAAAATACCTAATTCTTTCTTAGCATGGTTGTGATAGATTTTACCAAAGATGCAAACCCAGGAATGAACCTCCTTACAAAATTTATCTTGCATAAGAAAATTTGAAGACCTTTCTTATGTAAGGGTAATGATAAGCCTAGAATATCCTTTATCCTTTCAGGATCAATAGCTAAACCATCTTTAGAAACAATATGTCTCAAGAGCCTACCTTCATGGACAATAAAGATGCACTTATTTGGATTAAGAGATACTCTATATTTCCTAAATCTTTCAAACGCTTGTCTCAAGTGTTACATATGTTCATTATCATCTCTATAAAACATTTTTATATTATCTAGATAAACCAATAGCATCTCATTGATCAAAGCTTTGAAGTCCATGTCCATTACTCTTTAAAATGTAGCACTAGCATTTGAAAAACCAAACAGCATCTTCCTAGAATCAAAATCCCCCCATTTAGTGGTAAATGCTATCTTAAATTGAGCATCATCATTCACAAGAATCTAATTATAACCTGAGTATCCATCTAGAAGAAAGAAACATTGAGAACCTAAAACAATCTACAAAATCTACTTTATTGAATATAAAGGATAATTGTCTATAAGTGACACTCTATTAAGATCCCTGAAGTCCACACAAAGTCTTATCTTCCCATTCTTCTTTATAATAGGCACAATATTATCTACCCATGTTGAATGCTTGATAGGAAATATTATTTGAAATTCAAGGATTTTAGTGAGCTCTAACCTCATGAGTTGTTCAACTTTGGGATTAATGTGTCTTTATTTCTATCTAATTGGTTTAACTCCACATTCCAACTCAATATTGTGGTGTTATAGGCTAGGTTCAAATATTTTAAGGTCGTTATACTCCCAAGCAAAGATGTCATGAAACTTAATCTACATAAATCACTGAATGCTTGTTTCTCTAAAGTAGAACATACCTTGCCTAGTTTGAGGAGTTTGTCCTTAAACATCAAGACCCTTTTATAATAGTCCTCTTTTGTAGACATACTCACTTTCTCCTTATTCTGATCATTCTCATTGAAGATACTTTCTAAGGTCACCAGACCCTTAGGTATCATATTTTTCCTTAACTATACAATCTGATCACCTAATTACTCTTGGAATCCCCTTTGATTCTTTGAGGAGAACTCAGCTTCATTTTGCAAGAAGCATGCAATGTGTCTATCTCTATCAAACACTTTCCAAGACACTTCATTATTAGGTATAGAAGGTTTGATAATGATTTTTCTTCCCCTCTTCTTTTATGGTAGTTAGAGTATCAAATTGAGCTCCTATAGTAGCTATTTAATAATTTTAGGAATATTGGTGTATTATTCCTAATTTAGTTAAAGGGTTTTGATAATAATCAATAAATAATGTATAGTAAATAAGCTAATGATTTGTGAAATTTATTTTTAATTAGAGATTTTCTAAAAATATTAATAAGAGGGAGAAAATAAGACTTAGCTTAAACTGTGTTGATTCGATTGAGACAGGGTGTGATATTCACTATGTAAGCTTAGGACACTATCACAAACAAGATTCAAATTTTTTTTTCTGATTGGATAAGAGTGCCAAGAGTGAATAGGAGTGGCATTGTCATTATATTCATTTTTTGGTGTTGTTATCCTAAGGATCTTAGTTTTTTGTGTTTTTCTAAGTAGGTCTGTGTGACCCTGACTGTGAATTTGCAAAGCCTCATTATTAATAGTGTTCCCTGTAGAGTTCATTTTCCTCATTTTTATGATTTTAATGTAGTTGAATAAAAATTTGGTAAATAGGGTAAAGGGGTTAGTGTGTGTAATATGAACTGGATGTGATTCACACCTCGTGTGTGGGCATGTTGCCTACAAACCAATACTCTGAAGAGGGATCAAGCCATATATAGTTCTCCCTTTGAAAGTGCTTGGTGCAATTATGATATGAGAATGCAAGAAATGTTAAAATAGATGATCTTGGGGTGTTTAGGTATTGGTGTGGATATTTAGGTATGCTTAGGACTGTATTAGATGGTTATATGTAGATAATAGAGAAGATTGTCTGAGTGGTTTCACTTGTATTCTTGTTTGCTTGATAATATTTGCCAACCCCTTCCAAATGATATTTGAATGGGATTATATAGGGATAAATTGGTCATGGGTTAAATGAATTCACATGAGGCCAACATGATTAAAGATAAGGATCTGGAAGGAAATGATCATTAGAACCTAAGATGCACTTGGACAATAGCATCAAAAGTTGGACACCCTAGGGTCTGACACTAGTGTCCAAGTTGGGTGCTATTGTCCTAAGTTGATAGGGCTTGGGGGGATAGAATTATCATGGAAAAATTAGTCTAGGTCAATGAAATCAAGTTTGGAAAGGTTAAAAATGATTGAGAATCAGTGAAAATATACCTAGGAGGGTTATGAGAGTAAGAAAAAAGGAACTATGGGTTGGGTGTCATTAGCCATGCTCAAGTTACCATTTTTCACATTTTATATGACTAAATTTGTCCCCCTTTTATTCTAGTGATGCATCAAATCAAAATACTAGGATAAAAGAAAAATAGAAAGTGTACCTGAACTTACCTGTAAGGGTGAAGCTCATAGAGTTATGTGATGTTGGGTGTGCATAGAGATAGCTGTTTCCAAACAAGTTTTCGTTTTTCACATTCAAAAGGAAATAAGAAACTAAGATAAATGGTCTAGGGTTAGATGTTACTTGAATGAGGCTTTCGCACCGTTATCCAGACGTTGAAGGTACCCCTCTTTGGTTGTGGAGGATGACACCTGCAGAAGAAAGAGACTTAAACAAAAAGGTTGTTAGATGGATGTAAGGTGGACTGCCAAGCAATGCTTGATCCCAGAAGTGCAAAGACTTCCTGGAAGGGTGTCAGTCCACTGATTGATAAAGAAATGTCTGATAAAAAGAAATAAATGGAACACTAAGCAAAGGAAACAAAGATATGCATACCTGTATGCTATTGTCAATCTTCCACAATCGCCGACGTCGGTTAGTCTGTTGACGTCGGTTAGTCTACCGACATCGATTGTCAAGTCTGTCAACGTCAATTAGTCTACCGATGTCGTTGGAGGTAGTGGTCGATGTCGGTCAGGACAACAGTCTGGGATAGGTTTTGGATGGGTTTATGGTCTGTGGACGGGTCTGAGAAGGGGTCTGGGAGTCTGTGTAGGGTTTGAGAGTCTGTTACAGGGGTGTGGGACAATGGACAGAATGTCACAAAGGGACAGAGGGGTAGAGGAGGCCTTTTAGCATCTCCAAGAAGGGTAGGTTGGGTATGTGGTCTGGTTGATAGTCTGGTTGATGATGGCTGAGTCTAGTTCATATCACTTAGAAGCAATAACTAGAAAACATGATGAAAACATAGAGGAAATACTTGCTTGTGGCTTGCTGAAGAAGGAGTGTTGCAGATTGGTTGTACCTATTGCTGATGCTACTAGTGTGGAAGACCTATTACTGATGTTACTGGTGTAGAAGCCCTATTGTTAGTGTAGAGGCCCTGTTGTTGATGCTTGTTGTGTGTACCTGAGAGAGAGAGTGAGAGGTATGATGATTAGAAGGATTGATAGATTGAAAGATTAGCAGATTGGTAGATTGTTGAATATTGAAAGGTCAAACTGATCAAGATTATAAAAAATGGATTCTACATTCGGGTCAAGAACACAATTTTGAAGGTAACCAACATCGGCAAAACCACCGATGTCAGTCGACTACTGATCGACGTCGGTGGCTGGAAGGCAGGCAGAAAGGCTAAAAATAGCCTTCTGTATGTTTTCCCAACTACCGGGTTAGCAGGTTGGGGGAAGAAATGGTTGAAGGTGGTTTAAATGAGTGTGAGAGGCTTGAAATGGGGTCTTAAGGCATTTAAGACTTGGCATGGGGTGGTGGAGGACATCTAAGGAGAGGCATCCAAGGAGGGGTGAGGTGTCAAGGGAGAGAGAGGGAATTATTAATTTAAAATAGATGATTATTTTAAATTAATAAGACATAGGTTAGGGATGGTTAGAAGTGGAATGGGATGAAGGGGACCAAGGGGGAGTCGACCAAGGGAGTAGACACGATTTCGGTGTCTACATTTGCCCCTTTTTGTCTTGTTGGTTGTTCTAGACAAACTGCAAGAAAAAATATGAGTTGATGTTGCCCCAGGTATGGGATGAGGTTGTTTTCATCTTGTTGGTTGTTCTAGTGAACTGCAAGACAAAAAATGAATGTTGGTTGCCCTAGGTATGGGATAAGGTAGTGGTTACCCTGATTATGGGATGAGGTTGCTTTCATCTTGTTGGTTGTTCGAATGAACTGCAAGACAAAAATAGGAGGTTGATTGCACCAGATGTGGGATCAGGTATTCCCCCTCAAAGTGGGAGTCGAGGGAAGGGAACCTAAAATCAGGTGCCGATTTGATAGAGATTGGATGGAAAGGGTGAAGTTGGAGTGAGAACGCTGCAATAGTCGTGATTGCATGTATACCACTTCACGGGATGGTCAGGTCAAATTATCATAGGTCGAGGGTCGAGGAGTGCCAAAATTGAATTAATCGAGCCCCAACATTTAGTCGTAGCTAATCGGGTTATTCAATCTAAGTTGTAGCTCCAATGGTCATCATGTTCCAGGTATCTCAGGCTCAAGAAGTGCTCTTGGAAACATGAAAATGTCACAAGTAGTGGGGATCAACCGGCTTGCGATCCTATACTTGTGAGGGTCGAAATATGGGTTGCAAACAATTTTGCTAACCATTCATGAGGTAGCATACATGTAAAAACAACCAAGGCAACGTTTGTCTTGGAAGTGGTCGGAGGAGATAGTCGCGATCTCCATGGTCATTGGTCGATGTGGGTTGAGATAGATGGTCCATTAGATGGACGGACGAAGGAATGGCCGAGCTAACCTCAGAAGACCTCATGTCAACTGAGTGCTGCCTACATAGCCCATATTGTTAGGGCCTCAGGCCAATGTAATTCTCCCTGAAAGGGAGGAAGAGGGTTGGTTATGGGTGATAGGTTGATTTTGGTCAGGTTTGGTCATGGTCAAAGGTAAGATGGTTTGTCCATCAGGTAGATGAACAAATGGATGTGGTCGAGCTAACCCCAGAAGATGTCCTATCCTCTGAGTGCTGCCTACATAGCCTCTATTGGAAGGGCCTCAGACCAATGTAGTTTAGACAAGAGGCAAAATAGTTGATGATTGGTTGGGATCATGATGATGAATGATGAGGGTAAGATGATCTTATAGCCTTTTCCATATGATGGTGTATTTTGTAACATTGGTTGAGTGGTCTTTCATCTCTAGCAAGTTTCCATATTGGTAATGGTGTATGCTAAAAATGAATTGAGTCTATTTATGCTTCAGCAAGTAATGGTTTATACTTAACATAAATGGTGTCTGGTCGATAGTTTTCATGTGTATTGGTGTCCATAAAAACTATGTGAAATGGACTAGGTCATGTTGATGGTCTGAAAAAAAGGTTTGGTTTGATTTGGGTTTGGTTGGCAAAATGATAATGATTTGGTTGAATGTGTGACCAAAATCTAAAAAGTGAAAGGCGCATTGCTCTTTCATTGACAAGGACCCGATGATGGCATGGGTAGGGAGTTGTTTAGAAATAGGAGCCCTGTTCATGCTTTGCGTTGTTGACCAGTGTTTGTGTTAGAGAAGTAATCGAATCACTTGACGTTAAGTGAGCTCGAAATCCCTTGAGTATGTTGGGGTGATAGGATTGATTATGTGATATGGATGGAAGGGGGAACCCTTTTTGGCAGGAACAACATTGCCCCTTTTATAGGTGACCCCAAAAATGACTATAGACAAGTCCATGACTTTAAAGTTTGTCAGTCAGTTTTTTTTTTTTTTTGGTTAGACTGATCGATGTGGGAAGCCTGCGAGGGGATTTTCTTTTGCTTTGTGGTCATGTTGTGAAGCTGATCGATGCGGGAAGCTTCTGAGATAATGTTGTGTATGTATCAAAATTTAGGCATAGCCATCCTTCGAGGGAGTGGTCTATATTCTGCTTTATGTATGCTTTTGATATGACTTTGGCCTAGCTGTCCTTCAAGGGAGCAGTCTCGTAAATACAACAATTATGTAGCTGTCCTTCGAGGGAGCAGTCTACATTTATAGTTTTATGACCTTGGAATATGCATCCCACTTATATATATATATATATATATATATATATATATATATATATATATATATATATATATATATATATATATATATATATTGGTTTTTGACTAAAATTTTGGTCATGGACTTGACTATAGAGGTTTAGAGGGTTTCCCTTTTATTAAGACAAAGCATTTATGCTTGACAAAAGGGTTAACTAATGTTTGTAGGGTTGAGGGTTGAAAAGGAATAGGAATGATGATGATGGGGAGTTGCTCAAGGGATCGAGCTCAAGTTAAATGTCAAGTGAATAATTACTTGACTAACAGTAGACTGGTTGAAGATATAAGGCATAAATGCGCTCAGGTTCTGATAAGTCCCTGACCCATGCTTGTGTTATGATGCAAGGTTCGAGTCAATTAGGAGCAAACTCGCCCCATGTGCCTCGTTCCAAAATTGGTCACATGTTAAAGATGATTGGTTGAGGTCATGATTAAAAAGGTTGGTTGATGTTTGGTTGAGGTCAAATGTTTGGTCGAGGCTTGGTCGATGCTTGGTTGAGGTTGATGTTTGGTCGAGGTTGGGTTGATGCTTGGTTGAGGTCGATGTTTGGTCGAGGTTTGGTCGAGGCATGGTTGATGCTTGATCGATGCTTGGTCGAGGCTTGGTCAAGGCGTGGTTGAAGTTTGGTTGATTGATGTTTGGTTAAGGCATGGTCAAGGCTTGGTTGAGGTTGATGTGTGGTCGAGGCTTGGTCGAGGTCGATGTTTGGTCGAGGTTTGGTCGAAGCTTGGTTGGTTGATGTTTGGTCGAGGCTTGGTTGGTTGATATTTGGTTGAGGTTTGGTTGATGCTTGGTCGATGCTTGGTTGGGGTCGATGTTTGGTCGAGGCGTGGTCGAGACCTGGTCGAGGCTTGGTTGATATTTGGTTGGTTGAAGTTTGGTCGAGGCTTAGTTGAATTCATGATTAAAAGGTTGGTTGATGTTTGGTCAAGATTTGGTCGAGGCTTAGTCGAGGCCGATTGATATTTGGTCAATGTTTGGTCGAAGTTGGTTGAGGTCATGATTAAAAGGTTGGTTGATGTTTGGTCAAGGTTTGGTTGATGTTGAAGAAGTTGGTTGAGGTCATGATTAAAAGGTTTGTTGATGTTTGGTCAAGGTTAAATGTTTGGTCGAGGCTTGGTCAAGGTTTGATAGTCAGGGTAAGGTCAAATTCCCCCAGTTACTAGGGAGAATGTTTGACCGATTTAGTTTGAGAGGGTGAGATCTTGATCTGCCAGGTTGGAGGTAGGAATCTCAAAATCATGGATGGTGATAGAAGAAATGGTTGGTAATGATTTGATTAAAGTGGCTAATGGTTAGGGGTCATCAGGCTGGACCTCCATTGATTGTAAGGCTTGGATCAAAGTTTGATGATGTTGTGGAGAGTTTTGTATGAGATCATACAAAGACATCTTCACAGGGGTCGTGTGGTGAGGTTGTTTCACCACAGAGTTAGGGATTGTCTTTGAGGATGCTGGTCGAGATGTGCCCAAGATAGTAATCTTGGGTTTTGGTTGTGGTGAAGGCTTGGTAGATGGATATGTCCAAGGGAAAGAAACATGTCTTTTCCTTTTATCCTTTTGGGTTGGTGGGCTGGTGGTCAAGTTGATTGTGTTGATTTTGAATAATGGGGTAAAAGGCAGTGGAGGGACCACAGTCTGGTGTTGAGATTCCAATTTAGGTGATGATGTTCGAGAGGCATATGATGGTGTCTAAGATTTGGAAAAGGGGTAGTCAAGAGGATCCTTGATGAGAAGGGTATCCTTTTTCCAGTGTTGATGAATGATAGCTTTAAGAGCGCAACAACGCTCAGTGTCATGTCCCAGTGTGTGATGATAGTGAAAAAATTTAGTGTTGTCAAACCAAAATGGTCTTGATCCAAGAGTTGATGAGTGTGAAGGTGAGGAGGTATGGGAGGCATGGGACGATGATGAAGGTTTATTGATAATATGGTCAAGAAAAATGGTGTCTTTCTCCAAGCATTGGCGAATGACAACCTTGAGGGCACAACAATGCTCAGTGTCATGTCCCAGCGTGTGATGATACGCACAAACTTTAGTGTCATCGAACCAAGGTAATTTTGGTCTGAGAGATTGGTATGGTTTAAGAGGTGGAAGACTGATGTGAGAAGACTGTAATAATTGTCGTAACAGTAAGGCATATGAACCCGCCAATGGGACTGCATGTTTTGTTGTAGTAGGGGTTGATGAATTTTGTTTTGGAGGCGTAGGAGGCATTGGTCATTTTGGAGGACATATATATTTAATGGGTAAAGGGGATAATGGAGGCAATTTTCCTCTATGAGGTGTTGGAGTAGGAAGCACTCCTATTAAGGTGGATGGATGTAGGCCCAAAATGGAGGGCAATGATGAAGGTGGGGGAGGAATTCTCTGGTGTGGTTTAGTGGCCTTCTTTGGTTTGGTTTGAGGGCCATTATTGTGTGAGGCAAGATTAGAAATGGGGTGAACACCAAGAGATTTAATCTCTTTTGGCATGGTGGACACCTGCGTGGGTTTGGGTTCAGATGTGGATGGAGGTGAGTGAGATGTAGCAATTTTAGGCAAAAGGCAAGAGAAAACCGTCACTGGGTCTTCCTCAGTCGAAGTGGGCAAAGAGACAAGTTCTTCTCTTGGTGGAGAATAAATTGGAGAATGTGACTCCTCAAGAGGATATAGGGTAGGGATGATGGTGCCTTCTACTTGTGGTTGAGGAGTAGGAAGGGTATGGTCCTCCATTGGTAAGAGGAAGGATGAAGGTGGGGCTAATGGCATTGGTATGGTCGAAGCGTCCTCTAATATAAGAGAGGTCGATGGAGAACTAATAGGAGAAGAAAGCTCTTCTACCTGTGATGGATGAATAGGAGAAGAAAGCTCTTCTACCTGTGGAGGAGGTTGGTCAGGGACAAGAGGCAAGACAGTGTTAACCATGCGTATATCATGCTCTTGGGAGTCATTAGTCATGGTCTGCACATTGTTTTGGCTAGGAGGGTAGTTAGGAAAAGGTTGTTTGAATATGTCAATGTGTTGATTAGGTGGTGCGCTCTGGTTATCCAAAACAAGATCTCCCTTATCTATCATGTCTTGGACAATGTTCTTGAAAGTTCGGTGGTTGTTTATGTCATGGCCTTGGACACGGTGATAGTGATAGAAGTTGTTTTCTTTATACCATGTAGGGATGGCTTTTGAAGGGTCGAATTGAGGTGGTTGGATTGGAGGGAGATTGAGGACCCCCTGCTTGATGAGTTTTTCCAACACAGAAGCGTATGATTCTCTAATTGGAGTGTATTGACGCTGTATATACCGTTGTTGGAATTGTTTTGTGATGCTTTGAGATGTTGAAGGTTGAGGTTGGTTAGTTGTTGTTGAAGATGGTGATCTAACGACCACAGTGTTTTCCACTCCTTTGGACTTGGAGTGGGAAGAAGAGGGTTTGGAAGAAGAAGGGTCATCGGTTTTTGTGTTGGTATTACGCAATTTGACCCTGTTTTCTTCAATAGCGTGAAGTTCAAGCTTTCTAGCCATGGTGAAAGCTTCATCGAAAGTGCAGAATGTTTGAACCCGCAAGGTGGATGAGATGTGCATGGCACATGCTCGAGAGAAGAGCTCAATGAGCTCGGGTTGAGGTAAAGGGAAGGAGAGTTGGCTGATTAAGCCTCTCCAATGGGCGACAAAATCGGCTATGGATTCATCGTCAAATTGTTTGATAGAATATAAATCCGTGATTGAGACCTTTTTGGTGATATTGATAGAAAAGTGGTCAAGGAAAAGTTGGGCTAGCTAAGTGAATGAAAAGATAGAGTGACTTGCAAGGGAGCTGTACCAATCGAGGGCAGGGCCGAAAAGCGACATGGGGAATGTGCGTAGCAATAATGCATCATCATGGGCTATGAGATAACAAGCATGTCTGAATGCTCGTAGATGTTGCTATGGGTCTTCCTTACTCTAGAAGTGAGTAAACTTAGGAAGCTCCCACTAATTGGGATACGGTCAGATTGGGATGGAGGGATGGATGGGTTCGTTGCAAATTTGTTTATATGAAAGGACATTGCTTGAACCAGAAATGGAAGCCTCAAGACTAGACATTTTGTCCATCAGCATCCTGATGAGATCGGCTAACGGATTGGCAGATGGGGTGCCCCCTAGGTTGTAAGGCACTTGGAAGGTGCTAGAAGAGGTGTATGACGTAGTCGGTTGCGCTTGTATAGGCGCAACATATTGATGACTAGTCATAGGGATAGAAGTGGAAGCCAAGGGCGGTTGTGTCATGAAGGTAGAAGGCATAAGTTGACTAGATACTACTAAAGGTGGTTGCATGGTGGCATTGGCAAAAGGGGAGGCAAAATCTCCTGCATTTATAGGTGTAAGGGTGTGTGGAGTTGAGACAATCAAGTTTTGGTATGATGTAGAACTTGGTTGAATTGCGTGTGGTTGAGGGGGTAATAAAACCCCGATGGAGGTCAGTCCAAAAATAGATGGGGAGGCCAAAATTTGTGTATTGACCATGGTCAAGTTAATGGTTGAGGCAATAGTCTGAGTCATAAAAGGCTGGGTATCGGATGGTGTTGATGTCATCGCCGCTTCACCTGAAAGGTCTCGCGTTTGGTTTCTTGCGAGATAGTGTTGGAGAGCCTTGACGTTGTCGTCAAGGAGTCTCTCAAATTTTGGGTCCCCTTCGGGGACAATTGAAGGTTGATTGGGAGTTGGTTGGGTAGGAGTTCGTTTGGTCTCTGAATGATACTCCATTAGAGGACTAGTTATGGAAGGCGAAGGTGAAAGTGGTCGTTGGCTTGCGTGGTCAAGAAGAGTTTTGGTTTGACTGCGTATCAAAACCATTCAAGGAAAAAAGGGTCAGGTTTCAGAAACTATGTTTTTCAGTCTCAGAAAACCAGAATGGGTGTTGGACAGCAAGAAAGTCGGGTTTTAAACTTGTTGTTTTGAGAAGAAAAAGTTGGACAGTGACTGACGTCGGTTGAAAAATCAATGTCGGTGAGACAGGCTGCCGATGTCGATCAGATATCCGATGCTGGAAAAGAAAGGTTGTCAATGTCAGTGGTAAAACTAATGTCAGTTACTGTGTCTTCTAGAAACTTAGAGAATTTGGAAGTTTTTGGAAAAAAAAGAAGAAAACATCCTTACTAGCTCAAAAAACCAGATAGGAATAGAAAAATAGATGGAGATAGGCAGAGCCTAAGCGTTAAATCCTAAGAATAGTTTTTAGAATCTTGTTGGCTTATGCCTTAGAGTGAATGTGTTTGGGAGGTTGGCTTGTAGAGCAGGTCCTAGAAGAAGTAGTCTAAATTTAGTTTTAGGTTAGTTTCGGTGCTCAAGAGTCTGTATTAGGTTCCGTACATGGCCTGGTGCTAAGGAGCAAGCTCCCCTCACTTCACGAGCCCAGTGATAAGCTGGTCTCGCTTAGCCAGTATATACTTCCCCTAGAGATTATCCTCTGCCAGAGAATAGAGTGGGCTTTCCCCTTGGTGATGAAGTCCAAGTGGGATTGCCGGGACGGGTAAGGTATCCACTAGGTGATGAAATCCTAGTTAGACCTTGTCTCAGGTGAGTTAAAATGTTTGATTTGTGTAAGTGGTTTGGATGTGTAACATAAGTGGACTACAATTAATTCATGATGTGGTTTAATTACTAGATGTGTGGACTAAATATGCATGCAATCAAAAATTAAATGCAATTAATTTTAAGCCCAAGTCGAAATGTGTCGTTCGGATGAAAACAAGTTGAGAAAGGGTTGAAGAGTATGATTTTGACTAGTCTAAGATGCAAGAAAGAAAGAAGAGTTCTTTTTAACTTTACTAATAGTGTCTTTTGGAAGAGATAGAAGAAGAGAGATGCAAGGAGAGACCTAATGCACCTATATGAAAAGAATGCTTAGAAGAAAAAAGTATGAACCCAAGGAGAATTCCTAGGGTCCCACCAAGCGTGCCAGAATGTTTTCAAACAAATTTTCACTTTTCACATTCAAAAGGAAATAAGAAACTAAGATAAATGGTCTAGGGTTAGATGTTACCCGAATGAGGTTAGATGTTACCAGACGTTGAAGGTACCCCTCTTTGGTTGTGGAGGATGACACCTATAGAAGAAAGAGACTTAAACAAAAAGGTTGTTAGATGGATGTGAGGTGGACTGCCAAGCAATGCTTGATCCCAGAAGTGCAAAGACTTCTTGGAAGGGTTTCAGTCCACTGATTGATAAAGAAATGTCTGATAAAAAGAAATAAATGGAAGACTAAGCAAAGGAAACAAAGATATGCATACCTGTATGCTGCTATCGGTTTTCCACAGTCACCGACATCAGTTAGTCTGTCGACATCAGTTGTCAAGACTATCGACGTCAGTTAGTCTGTCAACGTCAGTGGAGGTAGTGGTCAATGTCGGTTAGGATAATGGTCCAGGATAGGTTCTAGATGGGTTTATGGTCTGTGGACGGGTCTGAGAAGGGGTTTGGGAGTCTGTGCAGGGTCTAAGAGTCTGTTACAGGGGTGTGGGACAATGGACAGAATGTTAAAAAGGGACAGAGGGGTAGAGGAGGCCTTTTAGTGTCTCCAAGAAGCGCAGGTTGGGTTTGTGGTCGGGTTGATAGTCTGGTTGATGATGGCTGAGTCTAGTTCATAGCACTTAGAAGCAATAACTAGAAAACATGATGAAAACACAGAGGAAATACTTACTTGTGGCTTGCTGAAGAAGGAGTGTTGGAGATTGGTTGTACATGTTACTGATCCTGCTGGTGTGGAAGACCTATTACTGATGTTGCTGGTGTAGAAGCCCTGTTGCTGGTGTAGAGGCCCTGTTGCTGATGCTTGCTGTGTGTACCTGAGAGAGAGAGAGAGTGAGAGGTCTGATGATTGGAAGGATTGATGGATTGAAAGATTGGCAAATTGGCAGATTGTTAAATATTGAAAGGTTGGACTGATCAAGATTGGAAAAAATGGATTCTGCATTCGGGTTAAGAATGCAATTTTGAAGGTAACTGACGCCAGAAAAACCGCTGACGGCGACTGACTACGGACTGACATCGGTAACTGGAAGGCAGGCAGAAAGGCTAAAAATAGCCTTCTGTCCATTTTTCCAACTGCCGAGTCAGCGGGTCGGGGGAAGAAATGGTTGAAGGTGGTTTAAATGAATGCGAGAGGCTTGAAATGGGGTCTTAAGGCATTTAAGACTTGGCATGGGGTAGTGGAGGGCATCCAAGGAGAGGCATCCAAGGAGGGGTGAGGTGTCAAGGGAGAGAGAGGGAATTATTAATTTAAAATAGATGATTATTTTAAATTAATAAGACATAGGTTAGGGATGGTTAGAAGTGGAACGAGACCAAGGGGACCAAGGGGGAGTCGACCAAGGGAGTAAACACGATTTCGGTGTCTACAATAGCATGCTACAAAGTGTGAATATACAAGAAAAATAAAGAGTAGATCAGTTATTAATAGATATGATATATCTAAAATAATAAAGTATAAATTTGGGTAAGAGAGAGAGGAAGAGAAAGGAATGAATACACCTCACCACGTATACAAACCAATACAAAACCTATTGTGATGCTGAGTGATGTTGGATTATGTTGAGTAATGATAGATGTGTGTTGAACCAAGAGTAATATTATGAATGGATCTAAGTGCTCAATTCTTTGGAATTGGCTCAAGAATTCAAAGTATATCCATTTGGCTCCATCATCACCTACTGAGTGAATCTAAATGATCCTGCATGTGTTGATCAATGTTTAGACTATGTGTCCAATCCCTATGAATAGGTGGCTCAAGAATACAAAGGCTAGCTAGTCCTTTGGTTCCATCATTTCCCCATGAAGTGAAGATATAAACTAATACTAGTATGAAATATATTTCATATGAGATAGCTCATGAATCCCATGAATGTAATATGATCTAAAAATGTTGGCATGGATTATTGAATGTATGCTAGAAACTAGGCCACTTTTAGACACTCCAAAATATGGAGATTAAGCTTATATGAAATCCACTTTGAAACTAATAATCTAACTTATGTGGAAGCCACTTGAGAACTCAAAAGTTAGACTTGTATAAAAGCTAAATTAAAATGATGACAACTACCTAAAAATGGATTAAGGCATGCAATTTTTGAGAATGCCTAGGTAATATTGAACTTGAAAAAAAAGAAAACAAATGTGTTGTGCACATTACCCCCAATAATTGATGTCTAAAACATGTATTCTCATCTAGAATTTGTAAAAACTACCCTATCTAAAACTAGAAATGAGAGCCATCGTGTCATGCATGATGCCCCCTATATCTAGATTCTCTGCGAAAACTATACTAAAATTGTTGATTTTGGTTTGAACTATAGCTGACAAAACTATCACTAAACTTATCATTCTATTTATTTTTAGAAAAAGAAATTGTTGTTTGGACAAGACCACTAGAAATGGATAGTAGTACCACTAGAACTATAGACTAGTCTCAACATTATTGTCCTAGGCTAAATCTGATGACTATTTTAGATTATTCACTATCTACATGGTCTATTTTGAATGGTTTGATGTCTGGTTGTTGTTTTAAGTTTTCTAAAATTGGATTATTTGGTTGGTAGGAGTTTTGATCTCTATAACAAAACCCCTATTTATTGTCCCCTCTTCTAAGGGTAGGAATGGATACCCTGCAATGACTTCCCTCAGAATAAAGAGCCTTGCAAGTGTGTTATGCTATAAAATATATTATATAGCAATGATAATCAATAAGATGTCTCAAAATATGCCATGATTTGTATTGAGATATTTTTAGATCAATAGGGGTATGCCTAGATAGATGTAACAATGTAATAGCATGTGAAATGTACTGAACTAGAAATGGAAGTATTATTTGTTAGTTGTTATTTATTAATTATCATGGAGGGATGGAGTATGATGTCCATCATGGCATCCAAAAAGCAAGATAATGCATGATTTGGATTATGGCATTATAAATAATCAAAAGCAATCAAGCAAGAAGTGTATAAGAGTGGCCAAGGGGCTAATCAAACATGGGAGATGGGCACATGTCACTCAAAATAGAAAGCGAGCATAAAAGTCATGTTCAAATTCCACATACACATACAATTGAAACAATCAAGTTGGTGTAGAAGCCACGATCACATAGAGGAGTACAAGCCACAATCACTTAGAGGAGTACAGGTAAAGGACATTGGTAAATTTCCTAAGTCACAAACATGAATAGAAGTAAAGGATATTGGCAAATATCCTAAGGCACATACAAAAGATAAACAATAATTGAGAAAATGAAATCACATCAAGCTAATGTTAATCAATAAAAGAAAGCATATAAGAAACTAGAATTACAAATGCATTTAACTAATCAAAAAAAGAAGTGAATGTATGTAAGACATGTTAGTACAAGACTAGGTCTATGATAATAAATACATAAGTGATTTATACTAGTGAGTGTCGATAGAGTAATTTATGTAATCAAATAAGTAATGTATATCAACATGATAACTAAAGTGTGTGGTGTAGGAATGACATAACCTGGATGGTGTAGTGATGTAGAAGATGCCCCTAGTGAGTATATATATCGATGTATGTCTTGAATGTGGAATTAGGATGCCCCCTCAATGGGTAGAGTAAAGCAATCATAGAGTTAGATGTTACTGCACACAATCAAAAAAGATAAAGTGAAGCATGGTAATGTAGATAAATTGACAAACAATAGAATAGAACAACAAATGTAAGTCTAGCATAGTTTTAGAAATGTAAAGCATGGATGAGGCATATAATCAAAATGTTTTTGGTGTTTTTAAAATGTTAAATTATTTTTGAATTTTTAAAATATTTGAACTATGTAAAATCAATCATAAGAAACTATACATAGGTATTTTTAATGAAGCTATATACAATAATATGAATAAAGCAATATGTACGCAATGATAGAAAAGGCTAAGCTAGAGAGATAAAAGGGTTGAAGGATGGAGCTCCTAGGGAGGGAAATGGAGGAAAGGATCATGACCATCATCAAATGCCTCAAGATCATCATCATAAGTATCATCATATGGTATAGATGTTGTGTACATGGTGTCATCCTACTGAAGGTGAATTAAAGGTTGTTCTAGTGGTAGAGATGTTGATTCTCCTCTAAGATGTTTAACTTAGGTAGTAAATTATTATGGTGGAAGTGGTGAATTTAGTGCTAGTGGTACTATAATTTGAATAATACCTTAAACCTATAGGTTATCCAATATATTCTTTAAAGTTATATATTATTTTTTATCATGCCCTATGATCCTATGAAAAAGATAAAATGTGTGACCATCCTATTATGATAATCTGCTAATAGATCTATGTTGTATTATAGGTAGTGTGATTAATCCATGATCAAGTAACATCTATAATATAATCTATGGTTGATGTCGTGTGTTGCCTAATTGAATTTTCATGATTAGCTCTATATCTATAGAGGTAACCATGTGAACAGTATGTGCCAAGTGATATGTCTATGACTATGAATATGGAGCATATCCTGAGAGTATAGTGTGAGATTATAAGAATGATGTAGGATGTCTAATGAGATCTCTATAGTTATCTCAATAATATCCAAAGATTATTGGTGTAAATCTGAATCAACACAAATAATCATCTATGAGTGTGGGTGTCATATTGTCATCTAAAAAAGCCTAGGAATCTATATCAACATCATGCACATATGGTAACTCAAAATTTACCACAAGGGGTAACTGTGATATGGGAGTCTTATTAATTTTAGTAGTAGAAGACAATAGTGTTATGAGAGTATCTATAGCTAATGAAATGACTGTATCTATAGAATCAATTGGTAATACTATAACTACTATCAATGAATGCATAACTGTAACACATGTAGGAATCATGACTGATGGAGTAGTTGGAATGGTTGAAACTTCTATGATTGGTTGAATATTTGGAACTAAGGGCACAACTATAAGTTTAAGAGTGTGAGAAGTTCTAGTTTATCCAATCTCATATGTATGTATCTGATCAAGAGAAATGCAATGAGGTGGTGGATGAACTATGAGATGAGGTGTCCCATATAGCAAAATAGTAAAAGATGACTTTGTAGTTTGATAGTATCTAAATGGTTGGTTATCTATTAGACATGTGTATAGGTATCCTTCATGGATAAACTTAACACATCAATAAATATTTTAATTAACTTCCCCCATAGCATGTATCTAGGGTCATCCAAATAAAGTATTATAATGAAGAGTACCTGGCATGACCTGGAACTATATAGAGAGAGTTTTGGGTCCTACCATGATATCCAAAGTAATGGTGCCAAATTTCTATCATGGTATATCATCAAACTCTCTAAGGGTCTTATATGATTTTTTCATGGATGACATATCTACACCCATGGTCTGTAGGAATGTAATATTTCATATATTAGGTCTAGAACTAGTATCAACTAGAACTCTATTAACTATGTTGATTTTAACTTGAGTTTGTATGAATAGTGGTAAATTTTGATCAATAACTATCTAAGATGGCATGTCATCATTATCAAAAGTAATAGCATCTTTGATATATTTTAGAGTCTTGACCATTTATGCAAAATAAGAAGGCTCTAAATCAATGGGCATAGAAGTCTGGATGAGTGCCTGATAAAGAATGTCTTTGAACACATTGGCTTTTTGAAGCAATTCTAACATGGAAATTTTAGCTGGAGTGTTTCTCAACTGATCAACAATATCATATGCCTTATGTGGATCCACCTATGTGGGTGAATTAGGCTTGGGATGGAAAGGATTGGGAGGATGGCGGGGTTCCTAAATAGGTAGAGGAGGCATGGTAGCACATCAAATAACATTTATAACTACATTATCTACTATTTATATAAGACTAGAAGTGGATACATTAGGAGAGCAAAGATAATCAACAGTTTGAGGTGGTGGAAGGACAAAGGGTGTCAACTAGGATTTTTAGTGATGGGTAGTGACCTAGGGAAGGGTAAAATGTACCATGCAACATGACTCAGCACGGGATAGAAGCTTTAAGGGAGGTGATGCAAAAGATATCTTAGCATATTGTTTAATAATAAATTTCTTAACATCATCCCATATTATGAAAAATAAGCATGAAATGTAAAGAATGAAGCTTTGTACTAACATATGATAAACTTTATCATTCATGTACATGATAGGACAAATGATGGTTTCTTTATTTTTTACAAGAAATGTAAGAAAATTTTGGAAACAAGTGAGATCCATTTTTGAAATCTAATGTTAGAATGTAAGGTGATAGCTCAAAAGTAGTAGGACTAGTGTATACAGCTAGGGCTTTGAAAAAATATTATTTTGACAAATTATTATGAAATTATGAATTTGAAAGTGAATTTTTGAGTAAAATATGCAACTAAAAATTTAGAAAATTATTGGAAGAATATTGATTGAATAGGACCTAGTAGATGCAACTAGGGTTTGAAAAAAATAAGTGTTTTTGAAAATTATTATTGAATTTTGAAATTTGAATGGATTTTTTTATTTAAATATGTTAGTAAAAATTCAAAAAAAGATTGGAAAATTACTAGGACCTAGTATGGGCAACTAGGGTATGAAATAAAAATACTTTAAAATTACTATGAAATTTTAAAATTTGATGCTAGTTTTTTATTTAAATATTTAGGTTAAAAATTAGAAAATTACTTGAAAAATCAACTAGGAATTTACCCTAAGGTTTCTAGGGTTTTATGCTTAAATGAAGTAAGTCAAGTTCACCAAATGTTTTAACAGATTTAGGAATATTGGTGTATTATTCTTAATTTAATTAAAGGGTATAAATTAATAATTAGTAAATAATGTGTATTAAATAAGCTACTAATTTTTGAAATTTATTTGTAATTATAGCTTTCCTAAAAATAGTAATAAGAGTAAGAAAATAAGAATTAGCTTAAACTATGTTGATCCAATTGAAACAAGGTCTGATATTCATTACGTAGGCTTGGGACACTGTCACAAATAGGATTCTAAATTTTTTTTTCTAATTAGATAGGAGCACCAAAAGTGGATAGGAGTTGCATAGACATTATAGTCCTTGTCTAGCACTATTGTCTTGAGGATTTAAACTTTCAAGGTTTTACTCGACAAGTCTGTGTGATGTTATTTATGAATTTTTGAAGCCTCACTATCAGTAATAATCCCTATAGATTTGATTTTACTTGTTTTTATGCATTCAATGTACATGAATAAAAATTTTAAAAAATGGAAAAGGGGTTAATATGTGTAAGATGCATTGGACATGCTTCACACCCTATGTGTGGGCACATTTCCTACATACCAATACTCTAAAGAGGGATCAAGACATATATAGTTCTCCCTTTGAAAGTGCTTGGTACAATTATGATATGAGAATGTAAGAAATGCTAAACTAGATATGCTTGAGGTGGCTAGGGACTAGTGTAGAGATTTAGATATGCTTAGGATAGTATTGGATGGTTGTATGCAGATAATAGGGAAGATTGCCTGAGTGGTTCACTTGTATTCTTGTTTACTTGATAATATTTTCCAACCCCTTCCAAATGATCTTTAAATGGGATTATATAGGGATTTATTATTCATGGGTTAAATGAATTCATGTTAGGATAACATGATTGCAGATAAGGATCTAGAAGGAAATAACCATTGGAGCCTAAGATGCAATTAGACAATAGTACCAAAATTTAGACACCCTAAGGTTTGATGCTAGTATCCAAGTTGGGTGTTATTGTCCTGAGCTGATGGGGCTTAGGGGATGGATTTATCATAGAAAAATTAGTTTGGATTAGTGGAATCAAGTTTGAGAAGAATATAGATGATTGGGAATTAGTTAAAAATATGTCTAGGAGGGTCATGAGATCAATCAAGAGGGACCTATGGGTTAGGTATCATTATCCATGCTCAAGTTACCAATTTTCACATTTTATATGGCTATAATAGCTAGTCTATCAGCATGATTATTTTGTTCCCTTGGGACTGATTGTATGGTGAATGCATTGAAGTCTTCAATCAAATCCTATACCCTATGCTTGTATTAATTAAGCAAAGGCTTCTTGGCAGCAACCACATTCCTCACCTAATGCACAACCAATTCACCATCTCTATATACTTGCAAGTTATTAATTCCTTTTCTCCTTGCCCATTAAAGGCCATGAATCAAACCTTTATACTCTACCATATTACAAGTACAACTAAAATGGAATCTATATGAATCATAATATTTTTTTTTTGAGTGGTGAGACCAACATAACACAAGCTCTTACACCGATTTTACTTCTTGAACTATTAAAAAACATTTTTCACATCTCATCTTCTTCACCCTCTTCTTTGAAAAGTAGAGGTGTTAGTATTCCTTCTTCATGTATACAATATACTCCTAGATCAGTTTCCTCCATGAGAGCATAAGGATCATTCTCATAAGTATTAGTACCATATTCATCAAGGAACAAATCTACAATGCCTTCAAGCTTGGGGGAATTGCCATCATCTACAATATAATCCTTTTTTTCATAAACAACACAATTCAAATTAGAAGTTATCTCAATGTAAGGTTTAATGAGAAACCTAACAAGAGGTTGTGTCATAATTATCACCTTTTCCCCATACCTTTTTATGAAGGCCAAGAATGACTAGTCAACTGAGAGGTATCCACCCATCTTGGATGTGAAGTCCCTTGATAGGAAAATTTCAAAGTGGGTTGGGAGATCAAAAATAACTATGTCTTGCAAGATGGGGAACCTAGGACAATCATACAAGAAAACTTTAAAGTTATTTATAAACCCTACTATCTTGGTAGGTGTACCATATATTTTAAGGACCCCTTGCTATGTATTTCATATTTTAGTCCCAACTTGTTAGCCATAACTTTGGGCATGATAGAAGTTGAAGCTCCATTATCAATTATGCAGTTATGGACCAGCTTGTCACCCACTATGAGAGTGAGATAGAATGGAGGAGGTTTCTCAGTTCTAGTGGATGGTTCAAAAATGGTATTAGGGTCACTTTAAATGAAAAAATGACTTTGACTTTTATTTAAAGGAGGGAGATTAGTAGGGATAACAAATAATTGTTTTTGTAAGAGCTATTTCTGACCAGGCATATGAAAAACATCCCAAAGGTAAATGGATGTTTCAGTACTCTTCAATGAATCTAAACTATTTAAGGAATCCATACCTAATTTCTCTTGAATTCTTGGAGGTAATTAAGTGCTCATAGCTTGAGAAGTTTAGGTTCCTTGAATAGTCCTTCCAACATTCTGGTTTAGAAGATATGTAGAGTTATTTGAGGCTACTACAACTGTAGCCATATCTTATTATTTTGTATAATGATTGAATGAGCCTCTAGGCACATTAATGTCACCACCTAAATCCTTCTCTTGGATCTAGTGTTTTTTGCAACTGATTTTCCTTGGTCGATCACAAAAGTATCCTCAACTAGGAAGTTGTTGAAGATCTCTTCTTGAGGATGCTCACCTTCACTTGTATACATCATCACTTCATATTTGATTGATAAGAGGGGAGTAACCTCTCCTTGAGCAATAAGCCCTACTCTCTACCTTCATTAGCATCCATAAATTGGCCTTGCTACTAATTCTCACCTTGCACCAAGTTGATGTACATAGGTACCATTTCCCTTACATTGGTTATAGAGTTAGGATTGTATAGATTGGCAAGCCTATTGAGGTTAGGCTACCATTGGCCTCTTCCTCTTCCATATTGTTGTTGAATAAATTTTTGCTAGTAAGGGTATGGATTCTTATGGAAATCTTGATGTATATTTCCTCTCCCAATCTTGGCTTCCAACCATTGAATATATGCATCTTTGTCCATGGCATTATCTACCTTCTTAAGATTATCTTTCTAGCTTGGTATTAGCATTAGTAGTTTGAGCCACATCTAGAGAATTAGCAAAATCATAAGACAATGGAGGCATAGACACTTTAGGTAGAAATATTCTAGCTTGGATGAGATTATTTCCATCTTTGATAGCAAGCTCATATACTTCAGAGAGGGTAGAACCACCCATGGATTGAAGCATGACAATAATCTCAGTACTAATAGATCTCAAATAGGTTTGGAACATAAATATGGGAGGTAGCCTCATAAGAAGAGGTAGTCTATTCCAAGTCTTTTATAACCTCTCATTACAATCATGCATTGTCTCTTTAGGTCCTCTTTTGATCACATTAAGATGATGTATGAGAGAGGAATGATCACTCTCATTTCAAAATCTTGAGGTCAACAACACTCAAAATTCATCGCATGACATGATACATCCATATTCTAGAGTCCTATACCAATTTAGAGCCTTCGCTCTAAGGGACATGGAAAGGAGTCTAATAGAAATATTTTCTTGAGTGATATTATGGAAACTATAAAATTTAGATACATATCTAATGTGTTCACTAGGTATAACATGAATCTCACCATTGAATAGTGGTACACCTTTTATGGCATTAGGAGGAATGGCATCATATGCTTGAAGCCAAATTGGATGTTTTGTATTGAATGTAGGGAAAGCATGAGGTCTAGCCATTTCTTATCCAATATCTTTAATTTATTAAACTTATTCACTCTCTTGACTTCCCTCACTAGAAAAATACTCTTGATCTTCAAAGTGTAAATTAGGAGGAGAATATTGAACTCTAGGATGTTCAAGTTGAAGGAGTGGGTCAATGGGATTGAAAACTCCTCTAGATAATGACCTAGTAAGAACCATGAATTATGAGAGAAATTTTATAACAATATAATTGATTTGAACCATATTTACCTTGATGGAGTCACCAAAGGTTGAGTATCATACCAATTTATAGTTGATGTTGTCAAGACTAGCATTAACCTTGATAATTTATCTTTGAGATAGTCCCATCGAACATGCTAGAAATATTATCACCAAATATTACACCCTAAAATAATTTTTTCATGCTTCTTCCATATTTGGGAAACATGGGAGCATTTCAAATTATGTGGGTGTACCTATAATGGAAATGAGCCTCTAAATTTAAGGGCTAGCTCCTTAGATGTATTTTGAAATGCTCTTATTTATGATAACTGATTACTAATAGGAAAAGGGTTAGAGATTTCAAGAATTGAACATACTCTAAAGTAAGGTGATTCACCAAGATGTTTTCCACAAAACTATCATACTCTATCACAAAGAGAAAAGGCATACAACACTAGTCTTAAGAGTCCTAGAATGCACTAGCATTAGTGTTTCAATATGAAGGCGACATACATGAAGACTATCCAAGGTAAGTGAAACCATAGATCAATTTTAGATACTAAGGATCATTTTACACTTAAGGATAGATACATACACTTAACAACACTTCATATCACCTACTATGCTAGAATCACTTGCATCAAACATGAAAGGATTGAGAGAAAGCAAGGATAGATGAATATCTCTTGACCATTCACTATATATATCTTCACATACTTTGGCAAGCTAATATATGAACTCAAACCAAATTAAATTTATTATTATAAGGCAAATTATAATGTCAAAACTAGTAGGGCTTCACCATACATGGGGTGGTATTTCATTACAAGGGCCAAAATAGTAGTTATTTATAAAACTTTGGAGAGAGGAGAAAAGAAATAAATTCAAGAGTCATTGGAACACATGTTCAGGTATGAGAACCAATTGCGTTGCCAATTAAATTGAGTATTAAATGGACCATGAATACCTATTAAGATAATTTTTCATATAAATCATGACAAACTCTCCAAAATTGTATAGAGATTCTTTAGCTAGATTCATGAAATTGTTTTCATCATGGATCATTACTCGGGCACTTATAACTAGGCTAGGGGAGTCAAAACATATGTTATAATAGTCATTGACATTTTCCAATTTGTTATATTCTAAACACCTAAATTCACCATTTGTAGTCATTCATTACTTTTTTTAACCTCAATTTTTACATCTAGTAGTTATTGTTCATCTTAGACCTTGACTGGGCTTTCATAGTGGCATATAAGTTGGAAGAGTTTACTTTGATATAGAATCATTTATCTTATATATTTGTCTAGGTGGCACTCTCTTACCACATTTCTCATTTTATTCTAAACTATGTCTGCAATACTTGCTTGCTCTACTTGAAAAAGGATCTTTGGTTTGACATTTGTTCTATGTTTGATCTCCAAGAAATCCCTTATCTTCTTGACCTTTAATTTCATTGGTAATTGATAATGACTCAGATCATTGACTCATTGACCTTTACTCACACCATTTGATCTCCATGGTATGAGTTAACATAAGCCCTCAGATCTATCTTTGACCTATTAGCTCTATCTGAACTAGTACCATTTATCAATCACGCATTGATATTAGAATCCTATTATCAGTCTACTACTTTAAATGTTTATGCCATGTGGTGGAATCTCGAGATCCTTGAACTTTTGACTCATCTTTGACTGTCAAATCAAGATGTATGAATCAATGTAAGCCTTTCATCTCATCAAGCCCACTTTCCTACCAATTCTTACACACCATCAGATCATTAGTTTGAATGAATGTAGACCATCAAATTTACTTGGACCCACCTTCTTATCAGTTAATATGCACAATCAAATCTCTATTCTATTGATATATATCATCAAATCTTGTACAACCTATATCTTTTTAAGGGGTTTTAACCTAGGGACATTTCGACTCATTTGACTCTAGCACAAACTATTGGATTTTGCTTATCAGTATGCGAGATTATGTAGATCATTATATCTTGATCAAATTTAAACTCATTAAGGGTTTTTTAAACCCAAATGGTTACTTTATAGAACTTAAACTTGACACTCATGTGGATGTCTTACTTTGAGGTTCCACTTTGAAGTTTTGTAACTTAAGCTAAAAATCTCACACGAACATGAAACTTGAAGAGCATGTTCCTACCATGAATACCTCCATAGTGATACAATATTTTGGCTCATGAGGCCTTCTGATCATATTTATAAAATTCCCAAGAAAGATGTCTAGTCTAGTTCTTCATGACATCCTAATGATGGTCTGGCTTCATAAAGCTTGTTCTTAAACTTTTGTATCTCTGAATGATTTTTTGACGCCTATGTGAACTTATCCCTAATATTGAATTGCATTGATGACCATGAAGACCTATTTATATCCTTGAAAATCTACCACTTGCATATATGACTCTAAAATTACCCCTAAGACACCAAATAACACAAAGACTAAGCTAGATTATGACTAAAGCTAAAGTGGCATATGATATGACATCAAATGGACTACAACATACCCTATGACATTATAAAAAGCCCCTATATGAGATCTTGACTATGGGTGGTTGACCTATTTTGACTTATTGTAAAAATGGCCAACATGTGTATTTTGAAAAAAATCAGGCATACCTTTGCTTTGATTATTTGAACATTCATTGTTTAAACATTAATAACCCCTTGAAATTATTTAACTACCTTTCTCTTACTCCTTATGTTTGCTGCTATATAACTTACATCTATGCTTGACTACCCTTAATAATTGATAAAACATGAGTCATCTTTCTACCAAATTCCTAATGTAGACCCCACTTGAGCACTCTTCCCATCAATCACTCCTCCATTTGATACTTCACCTTCAGTCATAGCTGGAATAGTTCCCAAACTTGCCAGGAAGGCTTAATTAAAGGACTCATTGACATAAGAATATGGATCATAAGGTTGATCTAATGAAGTTTCACTATTATGCTCTTGGGAAAGGATATTTTGAGTAGGCACTAGCTCCCTTAAAGTGGAAGGAGTATTAGGATTGTAGCCACCATATGACTTAGATTGAACTAGTTGTCCTTGACCTTGAGTATTACCTTGAAAAGGTGGCCTATTTCTTTGATAGTTAGGGTAGGAATGATTGAGTTGATAATGGATTTGAAAAATATTTACGTGTTTTTATTGGATAATCCTCTTTAGACATAGGATCTCTTGATCTATAGCTTTCATATTTTCTACCTGATTAGACTTACTTGGTTGACTAGGGGTAGTAGGCATGTGTTTAGGTGTAGGAATGGGAGTAACACTAGGTGTAGGGGTTTGAAAATTAGGAAATAGAGGCATGGGAGGCCTTGGGGAAACATTCCTAGCCAAGATAAAACAATTCTCTACCCTAATAGACACTTCATAGGCATTAGGCAAAGTTTTACCTCCCATAGATTGTATCATCATTGAAATGTCACTATCAAAATCTTTAATATAATAAAGGAAAACATGGTAAGTTATTTATATTACCAATATTTGGATTCTATTCCATGTTTTTTAAAATATTATGTTAAATTCTTGAATGAATTCTTGAGGTGATCTCCTTATGTTGTTTAGTTATTCAGTTAGTGATAAGTTGTCACTTTTGTCCTCAAATCTTTTTCTCAATGCATCTTCTAACTCATCCCATGTAGTGATTAATTTAGGTGTGATTGATTTAGATGCCAATGTTCCATACCAATTAAGACATTTTACTTTCAAAAATATATCCAACAATCTAATTACAATATTATCCTCTATGATGTGATGGATATTGTATAAGTTAGTAATATTTCTAATATGCTCAAGAGGTGTGATGACAATCTCACTAGTGTATGATGGAACAATTTTGAGGGTAGATATGGGGATATCACCATAGTGGTAAAGTCTTCAAGGACTATATCCATTGAATGCAATAAAAGGTAAGTTCCTTTCCATGGTGGACTTAAGACTTGGAAAGAATGGGGTAATCAAGAACTTTCCCATGGTCTTGTGAGCAAGGTATGAATTTTTTAGATAGGGATGTGTTTTTTCAAATCTGATTTCCTTGTATGAATAATGAGGAAGCTCTTAAAACTCAAAAGGAATGCCTTTGGTGAGATACCTTATGTTTACCCTAGACATGAAAGAGTACACTAATCTACAACTAAGATTATAAGGGTGGAGTCACTAGATACTACAAGAAATGGACTATTACATCTCCTTGTTATCAAAGCCAGCATCCACTTTGAACAACCTATTTGGACTTCATGTCCCACTAGGTATGCCAAAACTATTATAGCCTAAAATTACATCCTAGATAATTCAAGTAGACCTTCTCAATTTTAGGGTAACATAAAACTATCTATCCTCTTAAATAAGTTATTACAAGAGATAGATCTCTAGGGTTAAAAGGGCTAGCTCCCTTGATTTATATTTTTTACTCGCACTACACTAAGCTAATCACTATTGGGGGTGAAAGGGAATAATGAAACATAAATCAACCTAAACTAATAAAGGTTATACACCACACAACACACTTGCATTTGCACCAAGAAAGAAGACTACTAAAATTAATCTCAACTCTATGAACTTCTAGCATAAGTGTTTATCATAGAGGTATATTTCTATGTATATCCATAGGTGGGTGAAAATAAGGTCTAATACCAGACACGACTATTCCCTCTCACACTTTAAGACACACTTAACAAATACATACACTTTATGAAAACTATTAGAAGAGATATCAATCACATAAAACATGCAAGAGAAGAATGGAAGCAAGGAGAAGACATTCATCACTTGTCCACCACATAAACTATTGGAAGTAAAATCACTAAGAAGGGGTGTGAATCAGTGTCCTTAATACTCTTTTACTTTTACTTCATCATTCATTCATTACCATTCATCTAAAAATATCAACCCAAAGTTCATAAGCATGAAGAAATCATTAATCAACCAAATTTATGCATAAACAACCATAACACATCATATAAGTATAAAACCCTCAAGGGGGATAAATCCCACTACAACAATGCTTGGACAAATATTCATATAAAGCAATGAATTAATCTATATCTGAACACCAACACAAGAAGGAAAACCAACCCCTAATTCACCAAACACCCACTTGGCTTTAGAAATCACCAACTTGCTAGGAGGCACCAACCCCCTTGTTGATCAATCACCCACTCAATCAAAACTTATGATGACTCAGCACCCACTTAGCCACCAATGTTTTTTCCACTTTTTCCTTGATGTTTATCAACACCTAATGATGGTCTTTTTTTTACTCTCTTTTTTCTATTCTCTATGACATCAATGTCATATTCAATCTTATATCTTCTCTCTCTACACATCAACTACCTCATCATGGCCTTATCAGCATATTCAAGTCTATAATACACCTCTGCTCATCTATGAAAACCTCACATACTTCTACTCTACTCCTCTCCTCATGAAGGTTCTCGTAATCACAATCTATCCTTATGGTCTAGTCCTTAACACTCATGATCACATGGTATTAGTATTTATATGGTACTATGGCCATTCCTTCATCCTTATACACTCAAATCTACTCTTTGATCACATTCAAAACTACATCTCACCCAAGCAAATTTGTTATTACTCAATAATCCGTCTATCACCTTGATTAGTTCACATAGCCATTGATCTTCATATGCAGACCTATTATATTATGTTCATTAGATTCCCTCTGCTCTTATCTTTATGTTTAGATCATAATAATAAATTACATGATTTCAAGGTATGGATTTATGTCCATCCTTACTTCTTCTGCTCTTCTCTTGGTGCTCTTGTATTTGCTTGCACTCTTACTTATCTAATGCATATAAATAGGCCTAATTAGCCTTGATTTTATATAAGTCACTTGCTCTCACACACCTTAGTTTTCCATGCACACTTAAATAATTTAATTACCCTTATAATAGGTCATATAACATGTTATAATCATGAATCAACCAATACATTAGGTCAGCCATAGCTTAATAGGCTACATTCCTTATTTAGGTCTCATGAAGATCTATTAGGCCTTCTTAGTCACATGTTAGCTTTGCCTTCCTTAGAACACTTAAAAACTTCCCATTTAGTAGGAAAACCTAAAATTCAACTCAAATATACCTTATCCAACTTCACTTTAGTTCCAACCACCACTTGAACCTTTTCTCAAAACATTATTCACAATAGCCCTATGCATACATAGAAAATATATTTTGAATAACTGAAGCATAAAATCAATTTGACAAACAACCATGGAAAAAATCACATATAAAAAAGTTCCATAACCTTAATGTTATTAAAAACTTCATTATATTCTTTAACTCAAGGTATACAAGCTTAAAATCTTCTCTGCAATATGTTTACTTTGAACTGCCAACTAGCTTCAAAACACAGTCAAGGAAACATGAGCTTCTGACACCTAACTAAAAATAATCAAAGGCTTTCAATGAATTAACATGATATTATAAATCCTTATAACAATTATAAATAAATATATTAGAATATCTAATGGAAACTATTGGTCTTGTAGACCAATTTATTGACTTTCTCTTTCATAGACTTCACTCAACCAGACAATCCATTTTACATTCAATGTTATAACCTCTTACACTTACTTCAAAGATTTTGAAAAGAAATGGATATGTCATTAAAGTAAAAAAAAAATCATGTGTTTTATATACATTTACTTATGTCAAAAATCCTCCAACTCATCACTACAACTGTTATATGCCCACTATACCTTAGCATACAACATTCATGTTTGCATATAGTTCATTGTCTAGATTTTTAGACCAATAGACCATTATAATCTTTTGATTTATTTATTATTTTTCATTATTGACACACACATACTTTAATATTATCCACATATCAACCATATTCTCATAGATAATATTACTCTATTGTTCATATTGGTCTTGCAAATCAATCTATCTTTCCATATGTCTCTGTACTATATCAAGCCTTTAGTCATAACCCTATGCTTAGACTTGCATTCCACACCATTTAATCATGATATCCACTATATAAAAATAATAAAACAATCCATCTAATTTCCTATGAGATTCGTAATCTATAACAATTCCATCTTCTTAATGAAACCATCTACTAAGGTTTGTTATCATACTGAGTCTTAAAACCCTCATATTTATGCTAGTCTATGTATTTATTATTTTTTTGTTTATATCACCTTAATTATTCATGTATAATATACCTATATTCACTTTAATATCTTAATATCATTTCCAAACATTTAAATTATGCACCTTTGATGATTAATAACACTAAACAACTATGCAACCAAACCTTGTCTGTCATTATACAAACCTTCAAGGTATAGTCATGTTGTATAATGTTTTTATTACATAAAAATATTCCATAATCTCACTAAATTCATTTAATTGATCTTAAATTAGTTAAAAACATCCCCCAATTCTTAAAAAACCAATCCAAACATTCCAAATCAGTTCTAAAACCATTCTACTCAAACTGGGTTTACTGTGTTTTATCACAGTCTACAATGGTCAAGTTGGATAAGAAATAAATTCCATTTTATATATTTTCATGGATAAATTCCACTTTTATTTTGTTAATAAAATATTATAATTCATATTTTATTTTTATACCATGCCAAAATTCTCAATATCTTGGTCTCTACATGCATTTCTTTGCTTATTAGTTTCTTTGGTTTTTACCATAGTCAACACCTTTGACTTTGACCTAAACTAAAGGTATTTATATATACATTTATAAAATATTCCACCTATATGTTTTTCCTCTCACTTTATATAACAAATTTCCCTTTTACACCATACCAAATTTCTCAATATATTTTCCTATACAAATAATTCTTCGCTCACTAGTCTCTTTGTCAAGTTGTTTTATTGTTTTAGGAAATTAGGTGTTTAATTCCTAAATAACAAATGGGTATGAGCAATTTAAATAATTGAATAATATGCTTTAATTAACCTACTAATTTATGTAAATATATAGTATTTTTTTCATTTTCTAAATATAGCAGCAAGTGGGAAAAATAGAACTTAGCTTATTATGGTTCATCCAGACTGAGACAAGGCTTGATACTAGAGGAGCACGATTGAAAAATAGGTTCAAATAGGTTTTTGAACTTCATTTTTGGGTTGGATATGAGTGCCAAAATTGGACACCTTATTTTTTGGTGATGAAGTCTTATTTTGACACTATTGTCTTAAGGTTGAAAGCTTTCTAGGTTTTATTTGGCATGCCTGTGTTACCCTGTTAGTGAAATATCAAAGCTTGGAAGCTAATGAAGCTCACTTTGCATCTATTTTAAATATTCAAAACCCTAAGATATCTTTGTGCTTGAACTTGAATTGAAACTTGGGAAAGAGAGAGAAGGGGTTAGTGTGTAAAGGATCCACTAGATGCACTTCACACCCTGAGTATGGGTATGCTACCTATATACCAATACTCTGAAGAGGGATCAAGCTAATTTAGTTATCCCATTGAAGTGTTTGGTGAAATTGTGTGTGATGTATGAAAATATATGAAAAATGGATGTATTTTGGATGACTAGGAACTAGTATGAGTACTTGAATATGTTTGAAATGATCTTAGAAGGTTTTATGCAGAGAATAGGGAAAAGTGCTTGAGTGTACTTGCTTGTATTCTTGATTTTCCCTTGTAAATGAGTGTCAAACCTTCTAAATTATCTTTTAATGGAATTTTATATGGTAATTAATTATCATGGATTAAATTAAATTGTATTAGGCCAATAGCTAAAAAGATAAAGATTCAAGAAAATCTGACCGTTAGAGGTAAAAATGCACTATGATAATAATGTTGGAAACAGGACACCTTGGGTTCCAATTCTCCTATACAATTTGGGCACTATTTTCCTAAGGATATGAAACCTAGGAGGATAGATATAGGCTTCAAAGGGCTTCTTGGGTCTGAAAGAGCTAAGTTTGAAAGGCTATGGATGAATGGGAATTAATGAAAGAAAATCCTAAAAGGGTTTTGTGATTGATAAGGAGGACCTATGGGTTGGGTGTCATTAGCCATGCCTAATTCATCTAATTTCAAATTTTATATGACTACATTTACCCCCCTTATTCTAGTGATTCAACAAAGTGAAATACTAAGATAAAGGAAAAAGAGAGAGCATACCTAAACTTACTTGTAAGTAAGAAGCTCATAAAGTTTGTGATGTTATATGTGCATAGAGAGAGCACGCTATGAAGTGTGAATATACAAATAAAAATGTAAAGTATATCATTCTTACTAGATATGATATATCTAAAATAATAATTTACAAAGCTGAGTAAGAGGAAGAGAAAGGAACGAATACACCTCACCAAGTATGTGAACTAATACAAAACATGTTGTGATGCTAGATTGTGTTGAGTATGTGTTGAATCAAGATTAATATAACAAATAGATATGAGTGCTTAATTACCTAGAAGGTGTCTCAAGAATACAAAGGTTGGCCCTCTAGCTCCATCATCACCAACTAAGTGAAGTTAATGAATAATGCATGTGGTAATCGATGTCTGGACTGTGTGTCCAATCCCTTTGAATAGGTGGCTCAAGAATACAAAGTTTGGCCCTTTGGCTCCATGATTGCCCCATGAAGTGAAGATATGAAGTGATATCAGTATATAATATATGTCATATGAAATGGCTCATAGAGCCCATGGATGTCCTAGAAATCTGATAATGTGGAGTGGATAGCCTAAATGTATGCTGAAAACTAGGCCACTCTTGGCCATTTCAAGAGATTGAGGTTAGGATTGTATGAAAGCCACTCTAAAAATAATGTACCAGGCTTATATTAAATCCAACTTGGGAACTTGGGTACTCATAAAGTTAAACTTGTATAAAATTTTAACTAAAAAATGATGCTAACCACCTATAGATGGAGTAAGGCATGCAACTACTAAGAATCCTTGGAATAAACTAAACTTGAAAATGAAATAAGATCAATGTGTTGCTCATATTGCTCCCAATCACTCATGTCTAGAACATGGATTTTTATCTGGAAGTTATGCCAACTACCTAATCTAAATTGAAATTAAAAACCATAATCTGAGAAAAATATACTGAATTATTGAATTTGACTGATTTGAAAGTGTAAAAATTGTCCCTAAATTAAAATTTTTGCCTATTTTTGGAAAAATTGAGTGTTTTTCTACCTAGATAGGAGCACCAAAATATGGACACCCCTGTGTTTGGTGCTACTATCTATTTCTGACACTGTTATCTAGTGTGAAAATTGGTTACTGATATGGAACTATCTCTATTTTTTTGCTCAATTTTGACCATTTTTACCTCTAAATTTTGTACTAAGTGGTATAAATGCTACTATTTCAACTATTAAGAGCTTTGGTCTCTATGACAAAACCCTTATTTGATGCCCCTTCCTCTGAGGGTAGGAATGATGAACCTATAATGACTTCCCTTAGAAGAAAAGAGTCTTGTAAGTGTGTTAAGTTGTATAGATATATGATATAGCATTTGATATTTGAAAATATGTTTTAGGATATAAAAATATTTGTATTGATAGATTGTTACATCAACAGGGGTATGCCTAGTTAGATATAACAATGTGAAATTATGTATACAATATTGAACTATAAATATTACATATTAGTTGTTACTTGTTAGTTGAAGGGATGGAGCATGATTTCAATCATGGCATCCAAGAAAGCAAGGAAAATGTATGATGTGGATCATGGCATTGCACACATTGAAAAGAAAACAATCAAACAAGCAAGAATCAAGAAGCACACAATAATGTCCAAGGGGACACATAAACAAGGGACATGGGCATATGTCACTCAAATTAGAAAACAAGCATGGAAGGCATATTTAAATGCCATATATACATATAAGTGAAACAATAAAAATGGGAACAAGGACCACAATCACATGGAAGAGTACAAGAAAAGGACATTGGTACGTGTCCTAAGGCACACACATGAATAAAATCAAAGGACATTGGAAAATGTCCTAAGGCACAAGTAAGAGACAAGCAGGAACTAAAAAATGCAATAACACAAGTTATGCTTAAGCAAGTAGAGAAAACATATAATAACTAGAAAGATACAAGCATGTCTAACTAATAAAAGTAAATTTGAAAGTATGCTAAGAGATACACAAGTGCTAAATATTAATAAAATGTCAATATAATATTCTATGTAAGCTATAAATTAATGTACATCAATATGATAACTCAGAGTGTGTAGTTTAGGAATGACATAACCTGGGTAGTGTAGTCATGTAGAAGATTCCCAAAGTGGATATATATATATATATATATATCCACTTTGGGAATATTAGTAAAATGTCAATATAATATTCTATGTAAGCTATAAATTAATGTACATCAACATGATAACTCAGAGTGTGTAGTTTAGGAATGACATAACCTGGGTGGTGTAGTCATGTAGAAGATTCGCAAAGTGGATATATATATATATATATATATATATATATATATATATATATATATATATATATATCAATGGTGTATTGAATGTAAAAGAGTTCCCCCTGTATGGTTAAAATGAAGCAATAAAGTAGTTGGGTGCCAATGCACACACTCAAATAAGATCAAGTGAAGCATGATAATGTACAAAATTGACAGACAATAACATGAAATAGCAAATGTATGTCCTATCATGATAGTAGTAATGTAAATCATGGATGATGCATACAATAAAAATGTTTTTAGTGTTTTTGATATGTTTTGAATGTTTTTATATTTTGAATTTTTGTATTGTTTTTGCATTTTTATATAAGCTATGTACAAAAAATACTGGGAAGAAATGATACTAACCGATGAGTCTCAGATGAGACTCCCTATCATGGTGTCCTGTATCAAATAACTGAATCATGCATGAGCATGAGGAATAGGTTTATATCTGAGATTGGGAAGTTGAAAGATATGTATTATAACTACTCTAAAATATCTGAAGTGGAAACCTAATGTTGGGTCCATCTATAACTATGAAAAGTGAATGGAACTATAGGTCTCTTAGGGACCCAACTAGAAGTAGAAGGGGCTCTTTGAATAGGTGTTCTCTATGTAGTTATATGAGACCTCAATATAACTTCTCTAGTTGTGAATCCTATCATTAGAAGTTGTATAGAATCCTAAAACTATGGGGGTGTATCATCCCTTTGTACTGGCAATGGATGTCACAACTATGGCTAGATCTAAAGTGGAAGTTGTACTGAAACTAGAGGAGAAACTAAAACCAGTGGAAGAACTAAATCTAGTGACTATAAGTTGGTAGATGGCTCTAAAGTGAGGAGTGGTGACTCATAATTAACTCTACTAATTGTGATAACTTGATTAACATGAATTAACTTCACACATCTGTGAACTGTATAAGGTATTACCCTAAGTTTTTGAATCCATGGTCGACCAAGTAATAGGTCAAAAACTCCTATGTTGAGAACTATAGTGAATGAAGTGCCACATATGTAGGACCAACCTGTAGTGGAATTACTATCTCACCCAATGAACTCTAAATATGCCCACTAAAACCATTAATAGCTATGTCTATCAGAGTGATATCCAACTTTGAATAACCTAAATACTGAAGTAGTGTGAAGGTGCACATGTTAATACTGGAACCATTATCAATGAGTAAATTGTGAATAAGTTGATTATGAATATGTGATCTAATGAAAAGTGCATTATATCCTATATTATCCTCTAAAATCTCCTGATCTAAAAAAGATATCAAAGGCCTAGCTAGAACTCTGAACTCATACACACCTATCGTACCTCTCAAAGGATGTGCCTCAATTGAAAGTGCCTAGTATGTATCTAGTGGAGGATGTGTATGATATGTATGATGAACACCTGATGTGTCCTCTTTCTCTTTTTTTGATTGCTGTGGAAATGGATATGAAAATATTTTCAAATCTTTATCTTGTGTTGGTTGTCTTTTGAGGCTCAACTGAAGTGCCCAGATCAAGTAGCTTATCATCTATCAAGTCCTATATCTAATGTCATAAATTAATGAATCTATTTTTGGTGTGGCTTGGTGCCCTAAGAAAATATAAAAATGCATGTTAATCATATCCCTGTGGAAAAGGATTTGCTTTAGTTTCTTCTTAGATAGGAGGGAAAGTGATGATGTTACATTATAATAATTGCTATAAAACCCTGGTTGGAAAAATTAGTAAATTGGAAAATGCATGATGAGGAGGTAATGATAAAACCACATGTTGAGTGGGCTCTGAAGCCACATTGACTGTTGGTTGATTATGATTCTTGTTGTCACTAATTTTGACCTTATATGGGACTTTTACATTACTCTTGTTGGTTGTGTCTGAGATACTTGAATACTTAAGTTTGTCCATTAAAATTAGCTTGACTTCTCTTGAGTGTATGACACAATTTGGTGAAATAAGAGAATCTTTTGAACATAATAGATTCATGCAATGCTGGCAGAAGGTTTTATTTGAATATGTCCTATAGCTCTTGATCAGCCATGGGGCTAGTTAATTTAGCTAGAATAGTCTTGTATCTAAGAATATAATCTGTGAGGGGCTCATTTTACCTTTGTTTCTACTATACATATGAAACCTTGTCACCAATATTGATGTTAAAATGTGCTAGGAACATGTTTGCTAAAGGATTGAAGGTTGTGAATGACTAATTTGATAGACTATAAAACCATTATAAAGCATAATCCTTTAGGCTCCATAGAAATAGTTTTTTTAGTAGCTAGTCATTGGGTACATAATCCAAACATGCTACATGAAAATCTCTCAAATGTGTATCTTGATCACTCTTACCATCATATAGAGTGATCTTGGGTTGAACAAAACTTGGTGGTAAGGGTGTAGAATCAATGTGATGTGCCAATGGTGTATGCAGTAGAGAAAAAGAATCCAATGCCTGTGTAGGTCTAAAAACACCTTGCTGAAGATTTTTCACCTTGGATTGAAGAGATCTTATCTCTTAGACAAGGTTTACCATATCACAAGATAGGGATGTACTAGTTATAGTTGGTGGTATAGAAGAAGTTTGGGTTGATATAGGGAGTGGTTGAGACATAGTTGCCCCATAGTGTCATTTGTAACTAGATGCTTTGAATGATTAGAAGACTTAAGTTGTTTAACCTTTTTGATTTCCATGATAGATTACAAAATTAGGGTATGATCTTTAGGTTGTTCCTTAATTCTTTCTCTAAAATTTTGTAAAACCAAATCTTTTGTAAGGACTAATTCATTATTAACAATAGGTATAAGTGGATCAGTTGTCCCATGTGGTGGAGTGGAGCATTGACATGTACATCATCATTGGTATTATCATACTACTCATGATCAGATTTATCTTCATAGAAATTTGTATAATCTATATGTGTAGAATTTCTAACAGGAATTTGATTTGGTTGTTTATCCATGGTATATGGTTAAGTTGAAGGAATCTAAGTGAATTTAGGAGGATTTATAATAAGTCTTGCACTTCATCTTGAGGGAAGAGATGCAAGAAACTTAGGTGGCATAAGGAAAACAACTTAGATAATATAAGAAAAGATTAAGTGGATATAATTCAAACAAGGAACTAGAATATGCATAGAAAGGATATGGAGCTTCAAAACATGTAAGGTGATACTGTAAGAAGAAAAAAGGTGCTAGTATATGCAAATAAAGATTTATCAGAAATACTTGTGCAAAATACTATGAATTTTTAATGTTGAAATTGATTTTTTGAGTTTGATATGTAATTAAAATTTTAGAAAATGATGTGAAAAGTAATGGAAAATAAATTGGAGTTTAGTTGATGCAACTAGGGTTTTAATTAATTTTTTCAAAATTAGTGCAATAATTTGAAATTTTTAGACAAAATTTGTAGAATTTTGCTTGAAAAATTTAGGAAAAAATAAAAAATATTTCTAAAATTAGTAATATATTTTTCCCAGTGTTTTGAATGTGTTTGTATGCAAAAAGCACCTAGTATGTGCAAACTAGGGTTTGAACAAAATATATGATATTTTTGAAATGAATTGGTAGATTTATGATTTTTAAATTCAATAAAAATTAGGAAATTATGGAAAAAAATAAAAAATAATTATCCATAGTTCTAAGGTTTTTGTGAAAAAAATTGAAGTCGAGTTCACCAAATGTTTTATTATTTTAGGAAATTAGGTGTTTAATTCCTAAATAATAAATGGGTCTAAGCAATGTAAATTAGTGAATAATATGCTTTAATTAACCTATTGATTTTTTTAAATAGATAGTATTTTTTCCTTTTTTAAATATACCAAGAAGTGAGAGAAAATAGAACTTAGTTTATTATGGTTGATCCAGACTAAGACAGGGCTTAATACTAGAGGAGCAGGATTGGAAAACAAGATGGAACAAGTTCCTAAACCTCATTTATGGGTTGGATAGTAGTGTCGAAATTGGACACCCTACTATCCAATAATGCCCTGAGGCTAAAAGCTTTTTGGGTTCTATTTGGCAGGCATGTGTTACCCTGTTAGTGAAATATCAAAGGTTGAAAGCCTATAGAGCTCATCGTGTGTCTATTTTAAATATTTAAATCCTTAGGATATATTTATGCTTGAACTTGAATAGAAATTTAGGAAAGAAAGAGAAGGGGTTTTGTGTAAGAGATACACTAGATGCACTTTACACCTTGTGTGTGGGCATGCTGCCTACATACCAATACTCTGAAGAGGGATCAAGCTAATGTATTTCTCCCATTGAAGTGCTTGGTACAATTATGTGTGATGTATGCAACTAGATGAAAAATGGATGTACTATGGATGACTAGGAACTAGTATGAATGCTTTAATATGATTGAAATGATCTTGGAAGGTTGTATGTAGAGAATAGGGAAAAGTGCTTGAGTGTACTTTTTATATTCTTTCTTATATATTGTAAATGAGTGCAACCCTTCTAAATGGACTTTAAATTGCCCTTTATAGAGTAATTAATGATTTTGGGTTAAATGAACTTGTATTAGTCTGATAGGGAAAAAGATAAGGATTTGGGAAAATTTGATCATTGGAGGTAATAATGTACTTGGACAACAACACTGAAAATAGGACACTCTAGATTCCAGCACTCATGTCCAATTTGGGTGTTGTTTTCCTAAGGGGATGAGACCTAGGGGATAGATCTGTGCCTAAAAGGGCTATTTGGTTCTAAAAAATCTAAGTTTAGAAGGCTATAGATGACTGGGAATTAGTGAAATAATAGCCTAGAAGGGTCGTGTGAGCAAGAAAGAGGACCTATGGGTTGGGTGTCATTAGCCATGCCTAAGTCATCCAATTTTGCATTCTATATGACTACACAAACATACTCAGTTTGAAATCTAATGGTCATATATTTTAAAACCAATAACCATTTCTCAAGACATAAATTTGATAGGCTATGGCACTTAACCAATCTATAGACCAACTTGGGAAGCTTATAACTTGAGATAGACAACTTGTCAAGACACCAAATTTAGAGGGCATGTTCTTGGCACATATGAAATCATCTCTATGTCACTCTTTGACCACATTTAAATTTTTAGGTACATATAATAAATGTACAAACTGATAGGTTCATTCATACCTTGATGACATACAATGATAGTCTAGTTCTTCTAAAGCTAGGAATGTGCATTTTATTCTTTCTAAAGGACAAATTGGATCTCTATAATATCACCAAAGGATATATGAACACCTCACAACATTCTCTTAGTCCTAAATGCTCTGCACTCATGCCATCCATCCTTTAATCTATAAAATTGATTTATTTGTCATTAATGCCTCATGACATCATGTACCTTTGACATCAATGACAACTCTAGCATAAATTACCATGCTCAACAATCTCCCCTTTTATCATTGATGTAAAAATCACTCTTAGAATGTCTTATTATTAATTTTAACTCCTTCATTCTAATCTTTCTCCCATTTTGACATTAATGACAAAGGGTTTTACACAATCTTCTATTTGATCTTTAGACCTAATATTAACAAACCATGCCCACACATTCTTGAAGCATCATATATAGGCTCCAAATAGTACCATGATCATCTCCATCTACTTGTTCTTGAAATTATTTATATTTAGTTTAAAATATACTAACTATCAACCAACTTGATGTAGACCTTGATCCACTAACTCACGATAGCATCATACCTCTTTATTTTGCTTAATGAACCTTATACATCCATGCATATTGACTTTCATATCTTTATTTATGACATCCTTTCCCACACATGAGCTAATTTAGATGACTGATCAACACACCTCTTGCACTCATCTTTAGCTCATAACTACGTCAATTCTTCTCATCACAGTATTTGACTATCATCTTGAATCTTGGAGATAAAACCATGTCTACCTGATGTTTGAACCATCATGCCATCACCTTATATGAATCAAACCTATTTACAGAAAAATTAAATCCTCCTTAATCTTCAAAAAATATGTACTCACCATTTGGACTTTCAAAACATCCCTGAAATACTCACACAGTCAATCATACCATGCATGCATCCATGGAACCTATGAACCATTACATACCTTTATACATCTTGAAGCCATCTCATCTATAAACATAAGGATAGATAATGTCCATCTTCATTTCCTTGCTAAGGATTTACCATACTACCTACTAACTTCAAATCTCATATAGCCTCTTCTTCAGAGCTATAATTAGAACATATTCATAGCTCGACAGAGCATCTTTGGAGCTACTTACATAGATCTTTGGATCCAAACTAAATATATTCATATATCATTGTGTTATATGCCCATAACATGTATTCTTACCCTAAGACTCACTTGAGTGCTCTAATGATTCATAAGCATGCTCAAGAACCTCATATAGCCTCTTTTTTAGATCTTCAATAGAACATCTTCATAGCTCAACAAATCATCTTCAAATATACTTATGCAAATCTTAAAATCTATACTAAATATATTCATAACTCCTTTAAAAATTTTCCCTTTTCCTTGTAGCCCTGTTAGAGGCCAAATCTCCTTATCTAACTTGATTTATGATCTTCACACTTGTTTCTATTTACTGATAAGTGTCTCCATAAAGCATAACAAAAACACCCCACTCCATAGGCATCTAAAACAATATATACTTAGGAGATTATTATATCTCCATGTTCCTTATCTCTTCCTTGGTTATCATTCTTCCTTCCTTCAACACCTAGCTAAGCTTAATATCATCCTTTCACTCTTTGCTTACCTTTTCAACTTTTGTTGCCATCTTACCTTTTAGATTACTTTCAATAGATGTTGATGAAACATGTTCTTGGCATATGTTTCTATTTGATTCTTATTCTACTATAATCAAACCATCTTGACTGATAGATTGAATATGACTAGTTTTAATTGCCTTTAGTCTCCATATCTATGTTGGACCTTTCTTATGCACTCTAGGATAGAATCTAGAAATGTGTCTTATATTATGATAGATATAGAAAATAAAATTAATAAACTTACCTTTGCTATGATTGTTCCTTCTTTCATTATACCATGACAACTCATTCCTTGAGGCCATTCTAAAATCCTTTGCTCTATGACCAAACCTATAGCACACAAAGCATTAACCATGAAGTGAGCTTGAATGTCTAAATTCATTGGGTTTCCTAACTTGATCTTCCCTCCTATTGCATTTGTCCTTCTTTCTCTCACTAGAGTGACTATCACCCTTCTTGACTTGAGATTTCTCTTTGTTTCTATCCTTGAGAATGACATTTCTTTCTTTAAAAGACTTTAGCTTGACATTGGCTTGTTTAACCTCAACCTTCAAGAAACTCAACTCAGATTTCAACTTAAAACATTCTTCCTCTTTTGAATTTAGACTGGAATTTACATCTTTTAGCTGACTCTTGAGATCCTCAATGATATTCTTATCTTCTTTGACCACTAATTTCATTTATTGATTCTCTTTCTTTAATTGCTTACCCATATTGTGCTTATATCCTTCTAGTTATTAGGCTTGATCCAAAGGACTAAACTCTAATACCAATTTTTGAAAGAATAATAATTTAGGGGGGGTGAATTAGTGTCCTTAATACTCTTTTACTTTCACTTCATCATTCATTTATTACCATTTATTCATCAATATCAACCTAATGTACATCAGCATGAAAAAAACATTAATTAACCAAAGCAATGCACAAAAAACCATAATACATCATACAAGTGAGAAACCCTCATGGGGGATAAAACCCACTAAAATAGAGATTGGAAAAATAGTCCTATAAATCAATGAATCAATCTTTAGCTGAGAACCAACACATCAAGGAGCACTAACCCCTAATTCACTAAGCACCCACTTAGATTTAGCAAGCACAAACTTGATAAGAGGCACCAACCCCCTTATTGATCAAGCACCCATTCAATAAACACTTATGATGACTTAGCACCCACTCATCCACCAATGATTTGTCAACCTTTTCCTTGATGCTTATCAAAACTTGATAATGGTCTTTTTCTGCTCTCTCTCTCTTTCTTCTACTCTCTATGACATTAATGTCATGTTAAATCTTCTATCTACTCTCTCTACACATCAACTACCTCATCATGACCTTATAAACATATTCAAGTCTCTAATACACCTATAATAATTTATGATAACCTCATAGACTTATATTCTACTCCTCTCCTCATGAAGGTTCTCTTAATCATAATTTGACCTCATGGTCTACTCCTTGACACTCATGATCACATGGTCACATGGTATTAGCAGTCATACGGTAATATGGCCATTCCTTCATCCTTAAACACTCATTTTTTCTCTTTTATTACATTAATAACTACCTCTCACCCACAAAAATCTATTTTGGCTCAATAAACCCTCTATCACCTTGATTAGTTCATATAGGTGATGCAGGAACATCAAGCTAGGAAACTTCATTTTTGAGTTATTGTTAATAGAGGTCATGGTTAGCCCATTTTAGAGTGTATTTGAGTTTTAAATATCATATAGGATCCATGTGTGTCTTAAAATTCTATTTGAGTTAGTGAGAGTGAGTTTTATAGGCTCTATGAGTTTTCCCTCCAAAATAGGGAATTTGAAAATTCAAATATTATAACTAAGGCTACGAGCAAAAAATACATGTATAGAAGGTTTAGGTGAAATAATTTGGTTTAAGAGGTACATTTAAGTCATGATAAGGTTGTTTTAATACATTCAAAGATTAGTCTTTAATTCAATCATATGAATCAATGTAAATTGCCCTTGTATGTTGAAAGTTAGCTATGGAAAATAAGTTGATGTAACCACCCCAAAGCCAACATTGAATTTGGATTGGGAGAGTTGGTGGTTAGTTAAATGGAATAGGTAGGAGAGAATAGGAGAGGAGTAAAATCTCCCAAAAGGATAATAGGGAGAAATGAAACAAAGCTTGATGTACTTCTCAAGAAGTTAGAGTCCTTGTATAGACTATTTTTGTAGTCAAGAAAGATCCAAATTGAATAATAAATAAATGGTTTTATGTTTCTCTACTAATTGGAATGGTTATAGTTTGATTTTTAATAATGTGTTTCCTTTGATATGCCCCTGAGGTCATAATCCTATTATTAATTATGTTAAGTTGTAGGTAAGAATATTAAACTATTTATGATAGTCATAGGAAAAAAGGATGTAATGAAGTTGAGGGAGAATGTTTTCAATAACCTCAATGTAATGACAAAGGTAAGTTCATATGTATAAATATTACCTTTGGATTCTATGTGTATTTTGGAATCTATAGTATAGAGCAATTTAAGAAGGAATCATGGTTTATGAACTTTGTTTGGTGGTGGTAACCAAGACTGTCAAAATGGATGTCTAATGAAATGACGTATATGATTAAGATCCTTGTTTCAATTATGAATTTATATAAAAAAATTTATATTTGATAAACTTATGATTCATATAATCATAATGAGGAAAATGTAACAGAGAATTGAATACACAGTCAATCTGGGGGACAATATCCTATTTTCACAAGTTGATGCCCTTTGCATTATCTTATGCCAAGGAAGGTGAGTTGAGTAAGAGAGAATGAAACTTATGTTAGTGTGGAATGGATATAAGTGGAATAATTTAAGTGTATATTATTATCACTATAGGTTTAATGTCATTTTTGAATGTACACACATACCCCTAAACTCTTGACATAGTCATATATAGTCATATTACTATTTACATAGTCAAAATACAAAAGGAAGTATAATTGATCAAATGAAGGTGGATTGATATTGTCATAGGTGATTTTATATTATATAAATGTGGATGAAACTTTAGGAATGACCAAGTGAGGTTTAGAAAGTATTTGAAGGAGAATAGGCTAATGAAACCTTGCACAGTCAACAAGAAGAGTACACAGTTGACTAAGTTTTGTTGTTATTAAGCCTTTAATGAATTAAAAAAGGTATAAAAACTATTTTTAAAGGTGGAATAGGTCAAAACATACCTATACATGATTTTTTTGTCCTTGGAAATGCTACCAAACTCAAGAAATTAAATTTAAGGTGCTCTCAGCCTATGTTGTCACCCTCCTAGGGTTTCAAGAATTTTGATTCAACCATCCAAAAAGGTTAAATTTCATAATATAAAAAATATATGATGAAATATAATAAAATGGTTTTGGTTTGGTTATAGGCCATACAATATGGATTCTAGGACTAAGGGTGTGTCCTAGGACTAATTAGGCCTAATTGAGGGGGAGTTAATAAAGATAGTGATAGTTATATGTGGACCTAGACATTGAAAATTGACACAAACCTGTAAGAAGATAGAGGGTGGATATAAATGTTATTGTATATTCAAAATAGTGCTTATTTTTACCATACAAAGATAAATTTCACAAAAAAAGACTACAAGCATAAGGAGATCATTAAGAGCCTTGTGTGTGGAATTGAAGGGTGAAGTGTGTTTGATCATATCCAAGGGGTTAGTATATGTATTTTATAATCATTTAATACCATCCATGTAAAGATATTGAGTTCTTGAAACCTAGATTAATTTTTGGTCCTTGAGACCTAAGATAATTGACTAAGAAGGATCAAGTGTGTGAGACGTGTCCAAAGAAGGAGTCTAGGAGTGAATGTGTTTGATAGTGAGAGTGGTTTAAATCTATTAATTAGTACCTCTATTTGTAAAATAAATAGGAAGAATTCAAGGAGACCATCAAGCATAGTGATCAAGAGAGAGAAACACTAGATTTGTAGGAGAAGATTCAAGACAAGCATAGCATGTCAATGAGGTCTTTGAAAAGACTAGAGCAAGTAAAGGATATTTTGGAGAATTTTCCCCCTTACCTCTACATTAATAGGCATTGATATTCATATGTAGACCTCATTTGTGATGTTCATCAGATTCCCTCTTCTCTTCTCTTGATGTTCAGATCATAGGCATCAATTACATGATTCCATGTTATGGTTTTATAGCCATCATTACATCCTCTGCTATTCTCTTTGTGCTCTTTTATTCACTTTCACTCTTACTTATCTAATACACACAAATAGGCCTAATTATCCTTGTTTTTATACAAGCCACTTGATCTCAAACACCTTGGTCATCCATGCACACTTATACTTGAATTATCCATAAAATAAGTCATATAACATGTTCCAATCATGAATCAACCAATACATTAGTTCGGCCATAGCTTAATAGGCTACATTCCTTCTGTAGGTCTTGTGGAGACCTATTATGCCTTCTTAGTCACACATTACACTTGGCCTTCCTTGGAACACTTCCAAACTTCTCATATAATAGGAAAAATTCAAATTCAACTCAAATAGAACTTATCCAAATTCACTTTATATCCAAGAAACCTTTTAGTTCCAACCACCACTTGAACCTTTTCTCAAAACATTATTCACAATAGGCATGTGTATACATAGAAAATTTATTTTAAACAACTAAAGCATAAACTCAATTTTTACAAATAAACATGGAAAAAAATCACATATATATAATTATAATGACCTCAAGGTCATCAAAAAAATAATTATATTCTTTAACTCAAGGTATACAGGCTCAAACTCTTCTCTATAAGATGCTTACTCTGAACTACCAACTGGATTCAAAACACAATCAAAGAAACATGAACTTCTAACTCTTGACTGAGAATACTCAAGGGATTTTAATGCATGAACATGATATTATAACATATTTATAATAATTTAAAATAAATATATCATAATATATAATGGAAATTATTGGACTTGCAGACCAATCCGTTGGCTTTCTCTTTCACAAACTTCACTCAGCTAGATAATCCATTTTTGCTTCAATGTTCTAACCCCTTACAGTGACTTTCAAGCTTATTAAAAAGATGGATATGTCATTAAAGTCCAAAAAAACAAAATCATGTGCATTATATACATTTAATTAGGTAAAATAGCCTCCAACTCATCATTGCAACTGCTATATGCCCACTAGACCTTATCATACAATGTTCATGTTTGTATATAGTTCACTGACAATATTGTTAGACCAATAGACCATTAGTCTCTTATGATATATTTATGATTTTTCATTATGGAATCACATATAATTCACTATGATCCACATATAAACCATATTATTATAGACAATATTTCTTTATTGTTTATATTGGTCCTATAGACCAATATATCTTTCCATATGTCTTTGTTCCATATCAGGCCTTTAGACACAACCCTATGCTCAGACTTTCATTCCACACTCTTCAATCATGATATCCACTCTATAAAACTAATAAAATAATCATTTATTTTCCTCTAAGATCCATAAGCCATTGCAAGTACATCTTCTTCATGAAACCATCTACTAAGGTGTGTTGTCATATTGAGTCTTAAAACCCTCATATTTATGCCAATCTATGTTTTGCTTAGTTTTTTATTTATATCATCTCAAATAATCATTTATAAAATACCTATAGTTACTTTAACACCTTAATATCATTTCCAAACATTTAAATTACTCACCTTTGATGATTAATAACACTAAGCAACTCTACAACTAAACCTTGTCTGCCATTATGCAAACCTTCAAGGTATAATCATGTTGTCTGATATTTTTCTTACACAAAAACATGTTAAAAAATCTCACTAAATTCATATAACAGATCTTAAATGAGTTAAAAACATCCCCCAATGCTTAAAACAACAATCCAAACACTCCAAATGAGTTCTAAACCATTCTATGCAAACTAGATTTACTAAGTTTTATCATAGTCTATAATGGTCAACTTGGAAAAGCAATAAATTTAATTTTAGGGAAGTTAATTTATAAATTCTACTTATATGTTTTTCATCAAGGAGTCTACTTCATCTTTTATTTTTATACCATGCCAAAATTCTCAATATCTTGGTATCTACATGCATTTTTTTGCTCATTAGTTTCTTTGATTTTTACCATAGTCATCACCTTTGAATTTGACCTTAAATAAAGGAATTTATATAGAAATTTATGAAAGGAAAAAACCTTGAGGTTTTTCCTCTCACTTTTTAGAACAAAATTCCCTTTAACACCATACCAAAATTCTTAATATATTGGCCTCTACAAAAAAATCTTTGCTCACTAGTCTCTTTGGCAAGCATACTCAGTTTAAACTCTAATGGTCATATATTTGAAACCCAAAGGCTATTTCCTAAGACATAAAGTTGACAGGATCTTGCATGTATCCATTCTATAGACCAACTTGGGAAGCTTATAACTTGAGATAGATAACTTTTCAAGACACCAAATTTGGAGGGCATGTTCTTAGCACATATGACATCATCTCTATGTCACCCTTTGACCACATTTTAATTTTTAGGTACATATAATAAATGCACAAACTTATTGTTTCATTCATACCTTGATGACATGTAGTGATGATCTAGTTCTTCTAAGCTAATAATGTGTAGTTTCCTCTCTCCAAAAGACATTAGATATCCATAATCTCACCAAAGGATCTATGAAGTGCTCACAACATCCTCTTGGTCCTCAATGCTTTACACTCATGCCATACATCCTTCAATCCATAAAACTAACCTCTTTTTCATTAATGCATAATTACATCATGCACCTTTAACATCAATGAAAACTCTATAATTAATTACCAAGCTCAACATAAACCACTTAACATACTTAGGCAAGAGAATTCAGATAATAAACTAACTTCAAAAAACTTTTTTCAAAGGAAAATGAGGTGATAAAACCAGCATGGCTTTGCCATACCAATTGTGGATCTTTTACAAAGACAAAAAGGCTTGAATATATATAACATATGAGATAAGAGATAAGAAGATAAGTGGAAGGGTCACAAGGCCAAGTGTCAAACTTTATAAATGAGTTATAATTCCATATAATGAAGTGGAGAATGGTTATGAAGGTCTTCTTGGACAGTGTCCATCTGAAGCATGATATATTCCTCAAGTTGCTGTACAAACTCTTCATGTTCTTCTTAAAACTTCCCTCATGATGATGAGTAGTCCATATATCTCTAACCACTTTATAAATCCTTGACATATATGATCTAACATGAGAATATGAAAATAAGATAGTGGTAGTCATATATGCCTCTCTAACTAATGAAATCCCTTTTGTCACTTGTCAGTCACTATTTGTAGTCATTCATTAGTCTTCTAGGCCTAATTCATACACTTGTAACTAATATGACTTGAATTTCTCTTTTATAGGTGTTATGAAACTCACTTAGACCTTTTTTGTCCTCTGGTCTATTACATAGACCCCAAAATATTCAATGAGACTCTTCTCACTATCACACTTAGGTAGTCATTTTGCCTTCTCACTATCTATTTATACTACTTAAAATGAATGATATAATATATATGTTTTCATTCACAACCATGGTGAGAATTGAGTTTGATAAGTTGTAACAAGTCCCTACACACCTCTCATAATGGTTCTCACTTGTCCATTCTCCTTTGTACCTACAACACACTTCAAATCTTACAAAAAAACCTAGAATTAGATCTATCCATACAAATGATGGTATGGAAAAAATGGATGGTGAGGAGCTTGAGAGAGTGATAATAATGTACAAGTCACCTTCTACACCATTTGACGACTTTTGGATGCATCTCCATTTATTTCTTCTCCATCAACTTCAAATGAGGGTTTTAGGAGGGTTTTAGGTCTCTTAGCTTCTTAAAGTTGATTCATAAAATTAAATGCTAAACCCTAAAACAAATCCCACAAGGTTATATTTTATGACCCTCCTCAACTACCCCTAACTAAATTTGGCACCATGCACAACATTTGTACAAATGTGAGCAAAAGAAAATGGCCTCTCAAGCTCTTGATTGTATTCTAGGTACCCTTGATAGGAATTTAGGCCAAAAAAGAATAATCTAAGATGTTATTTACAAACCAATATTTCCAAATATTCCTCCACTATCCCTTGAAGTATTTCAAGGTGTTTATTAATTTTTTCTTGTTCATATGAATGGAGTTAGGCACCTGAGTGTTCATGCCCAGTTTTAGGCCTAATAGACCTAGACTATGTTATTGAGCATATAGTCACCTACAGAGGTTTTCAATGATTTTAGATGTTTATCAACCTTTATTCATCCTCAACTAAACTTTAATGTCATCCAATATTCACTCAATATTATTCCATTCATTCATTTCTCATCAATGTATCATGGTCTACAAGTTAGATTGCCTATGGAGTGCCCTCCATCTGAGACAAAATAGAGGGCACTTCCCCTATTTTCCTAGCCAAACTAATATCATGAGATTATAATATAAGTCATTATGATTAATTATACCAAGTTTCATAATTATTTCATGTTCTAAGTTCCCTCTAACCTTCAAATTCCTCAAGCCTAGATTTTAGACTTAGTGACTGTGCAGGAATTTGACTTGACTGAGTTTGAGGTTCAAAAACCTAGTCTTTGCTTTGTCTCTTTTACCCCTAAAAGTCACACGTAAGTGATATCATAACTATTAGTATGTATTCAACATATTTATCCACCTTATACCTCTTCCAACCTTCCAAACTAGATTTTTTCCATTAGTTGAACTAGTCTGTAGACTATTTTGACTATGTCACCTAAAGGTGGTAATTAGGGAGGTTAATGAACTCATGTAGGTGATGATACATTACTTTAGTATTGTGTTTATCTCCCCTAGTTCCATCTTGAAGTCATTATTTCCATTCTATACATGGGTTAAATCATCTCATTTCTTATAACCATGCTATCATCAATATACTATATGGTCATTATGTTCCAAGTTCATTTTTGCCCAATGCACTATAGTATTCACTAAGTATCTTTCATGGGAACCTAAATGAGTTTTAAATCTCACTTACCATCATTCTCTTGACTTATCAATTTCCTCTTTGTGTTCAAATTTTATCCCTAGGTATAAGCTACAAGAGAGAAACCATCAAACTTATTAAAACCTCGTATATCTTTACCCTAAGATGCAACTGCATTAAACAAAGTCTCATTTCAGAGAAGTTAAGGTAACATCTTCCCCAAGTAACCTTTTTCAACTCTGACTGACTAAAATTCTTGAAATGGTTCTCACCACCAACCTCCAATCTCTTTCAATGGCTCAGTCCTATTTTAGTCATCTTGAAGATCTTATCACAACCTTAAAACTCCTTACTCCACCAATATGACTATTCAAGGCTTATTTCCTACTAGTTATAGATGATCTTTTTGAATAGTTGATTATGATTTAGGATTATATACCTTCAAACATTCTTCAAATAGTATAATTTTCTTATTTTCATGTTTAGAGTATAGAAACATTCATCAATTACTTCTAACCTTTGTTCACCATTAGACACCACTGTCTAAGTCAAACATTTCTCACAACAGTTATTAGTGGTGTTAAGATAGTGGATTGTGTCTAAAGAGATTTATGGCTTTCTCAAGCCTATCTCACCTAATCTCTAAATATTTAAATGGATTAGTTTGATCAACTAGGGTCTGAGGGCTTAAAAACAAATAGATACTATTCTTTAATTAAATTCATTCACAGGAAAATAAGCTTTGTAATTGAAAATAACTATCTAAAAACCATTTAGTATTCCTTGCTAGCACAATGAGATATTCCTTCCTATATATCCATGTTCACATGTGTCAAATAATATGAAAACAACATGGAAATAAAGGAAATACTCTACAATTACATTTATAACTCTTGGTTTACATAGACCAATCCAAATAGAGAAGAAAAGTTAAGGTGTTAGGGATGTGTAGACAACTTGAAGGCATCAATAATATTAAGGATTGTTCATAAATCACAAACCACCAAACCAAAAATTATTACCATGGAAAGGAAGTAAAAAGGTATTACTATCATCCACCAAGTTAATTCATACAAACTCCTTTTCTCTTATCCATACCAAGTGTAAATTGGTTGACTTATTTGACCTACCCAAGAGAGTGAAGAGAGAGATAGACCAGTTTTTGGTAGTTTTGGACCTTTTAAAGCTTATTAATCCTAAAACTAACTTTTGAGAATCTTAAGGGACTCTCCTAGATCCTCATATGTGCCATATGGGTTGTCTTTATCCATACAACTGCCTTTAACTATCTATTTTGTAGTGATCTCCTTCTTTACATGTTAAACCAGCATTATGTCAGTTTTAAAACTACTTTGTGACATTCCCTGACATGGCATACATTATATATCCTCTTGACACACTTGTCTTCTTGTGAAAACTATATAATTTCATTAAAAGACCCAAAAGATGGCCTAAGATGACATAAGGACAATTTAACAAGTATGACAAAGGATTAAACACATTATTTGACCCTCAAACCATGATTTAAACTCATGTAGGACCTTGGAACATTTTTAAACCTATAGGGACCCTATGAAAAATTTGAATATGCAAGTGTGTTTGACCAAATTTGACCTAGGGTCAAATTTAGTCAACACATACCTCATTATAGACTATATACATATCACTACAAATACCTTTATAACTTTTTGATGGTTAATCAAAAGTTTATAAAGCTTGTATCTCAATAATATACACTTCATTGACTATGCTTTAAAAAAATAATTTGCATGAATTTAAGGTCCAAAAGTTGTGTTTGTACACTTGTAGTTCTAATTTTCTAATTATCTTGACTTGTATTATTATTATTATTATTATTATTATTATTATTATTATTATATATTTAAAATTTAATAATAAAATATTCTCAACAATATTCATTGTTTCATCTATCCATATATGAAATTTCTTACAAAAATTCATTCATTTACTAAAAAAAGTGTTTGTACACATCAGTCTCCTTATCTTTTCAAAAAAAGTACCAAGCCATTGTCATAAATGCATCAATTTCATAAACTTTTATCATTTGGGTATTGAAAAAAGAAATGAAACTACATTCAAAATTCCAAAAATCATATTCTTACATTTTTACCAAATTATTTTTCCAAGTTTCTCTAAAATTCTCTCCAAATTCAATTATTGTTATTTTTAGATTTAAAAAAAAGTGGCACTTTAAGCCTCCTTTTTGTCCCCCATTATCCTACATCTACCCTTGGTTTGTTTTTTGTTTTGGAATATGAATATGTAATACTAAAATGGATAGGTTGGAAGGAAAATACAAAATAGTCATCAAGAACATCCCTAAAACTAAATTTTATTGCATATTTGGATTTCTTTCAAAAAAATATGCAAGTTCAAAAAAATAATCATCTTTATCTAAGTTTGTAAACAAATTGTTGTTAACTTCATCAACATGCCCCATTTTCAAAATAAAAATGGGGACCCTTTTTTCTTATCTGATCTTTTTCTATGGGTTTATGATGGTCTGTCTAATTGAGCCCTTCTTGATTGGTAGTTTACTAGATGCTAAGTTACAAATGATTGTACGTGCTCATTTATAATGCATTTGAATTTTTATCAATTTAGTCTAAAATTTCATCTATGAGCATTAATGTTTAATTTTTAGGTTTATTTTAAGACTATGAAGTCTTATTCCTTGATAAAATGCTTAAGTATTCATCCATTTTAATGTTCAGGACTAAAACTTAATTTTATATGAATGATTGGTTTCAATTTATATATTAAATGACTACTTCTTGCATAAAATTTTCTTGGTAAAACTTAGTTTTTTCAATAATATTTACTTAGTCAATTTTATTTTTTTCTCACAGGTTTTGAAAATATTTTTGGGACCCCCCTAGATTCTTCCATGAATCCAAATCTTGTCTATGCATGGCTTTGGATATAAATCCTTTTGTAAAAATGACTAGGTTTTTTAAATACCCAGACCCCAAAGAGATTCCACATGGCACACTCTTGGAAGCCCTAGAACATAGACAATTAAGGGCACTAACAAAGGCTCAAAACCTTATAATCTTGGAACCTTAGGGGTATTAAATCATTAACCCAAAAGCCTAGGAGTTGATTGACATTGTTAAAGACCCATGGCCCAAGGCCTCAAGAAGATTCCACATAGTACCCTCTCAAAAGATCAGGAGCTTGTGGCATTGGCAACATTAACCCAAGGTATAAAGATCCCAAGAAGTTGAGAATAAGCCATGTGGCCATAATGATGACAAAGGTAGACAACAAAGTAAATCTTAGGGATGCTGATAGACTGATAAGTGGAAAAGTGGGATCTATTGGGTAAACCCAAAATCCTAGCAATGAGAATGGAAGGAGAAGATAATAAAGGACCATGTGGCACTGGTGACATCAGAAGATGAAGGGACTATGATTGACAGGTCATTTGGCCATCAAAAATATCAAAAGTTAAGATGGAACTATGCATATAATTCAATAGAAAAATTAAGTTATAGCTTAGTAGCGTAATGATAAATGATGAAATTTAAGGTTTTGCAATTGGCACAATGATCAAAAGTAGGTAGATTCAACTAAAATCATGAATAAGATTTGAATCATGGGCATGGCATGCACATTGGGATCAAGTAAAAGCATAAGACAAATTCAAGCTTTAAGAAGCATGGCACTAATTACATGAAACATGTTTAAATGGTAATCCCAAAGTAATCCCCATGACCATATGCTACTAGAGTTCAATTTAGTATCTACAAGATCGTGGTTGAGATGGCATATTTTTCAAAGCCTCAACTTCACATTCCAATCACATTTATGATTACTTGTAACTACCCTAAAGTGGGAAATTTTATAAACTCCATATACTTGGAAGTCTATATAAGACCATCTCCTACATTATAGTAAGGGTTGGTCTTTTTTATGATTAGATAAGGCTATACCTGGCTGACTCCTTTTTATCACAACATTAGATTAATGGGCCATTCATTATTATTTCATGTATTGTCTTATTTTCTAGATTATCTTTCTAAGTCAAGGCTACTTGAGGTTGACTCTATAATCGAATCGAGTATTGATTAATACCAAATAATCTTTATTTGGAAATATATTTATGTGAAAGCTTTTCCATTTGATAGACTTGGTCTACACATGTATATGGTGACCCTATTTTCCTCTTTTACATTGTTGTTACCTCCCTCAGACTCTTGCACCATCCCTTAATTGGAGTTATGATAGGTTTAGCTTAGCTAAGGACTATTTTCTTCAAAAATTTATTTATTCAAGAGGAATTGATTATCTCCATTATAAAGTGGGATTTCTTATTTTCCCATGTCCTCTCTTTTTCTTTTCTTTAATCAACTTTGTTAGTTTAGAATATCTACAATCTGCTCTTAATGTTTTATCTTGATTGCTCACTCTATCTATTATTTCTTGAACATTGTTGAATCCATTCAATAGATATGTGTGTTTTAGTCAAATGTTTATATTCATGGCTAGATCTCTATATGATAATTCTATAGGCATTATCTTCTAGTTTAATTTATATAAACTTGTCTAAAATACTCTGACTTAACCAGTAAAATCCCTTTGAATTGAGATTGTCATAATAATCCACTAAGTGAAGATTAGTGCACCTAGAACAGGTATAAGAAACCTTGCGGAGTTATTAGGATATTTGAGTAAGAGGGGTTCTAGTGTGTCAAACCCTCCAAAACTTTATGATTTTTGGGTGTGTTAAAATTACCGCCAACACAAACATTATGCTCATTTGAAGATGGCTCTAGAAGTCACTAGGCTAGCTCTAGAAATCACCATTCTAGCTATAAAAATCATCAATATGGCTCCATAAGTCATCAAAAATCAATTATAAAGGTCTACAACTATGGAATCATGAAATAAAATAGTTCCAAAGATTATTTTTATCTATTTGTTGAGATTATTATATGAACTATATTGTAGTGTTTATAAAAATGGGTATTTATAAAAAAAGGCAAGATGTTTATAGTATCCCAACTATTATGAATATATCAATATCAAGTTTTTAGAAGAAACTGAAATTGTCGACATTATGATTTATTCTCTCCAACAAAATAAAAATTTTATGGAAAGAAAACAAATCACACGAGATTCTCTCCAACAAACTAGAATATGGCAGATTATGAATCTAGCACTTTACACTATTTTCTCCTTGAATAATGAGGATTATCACTATTTCTCAAATAATGTATGTACTAAATCTTATAGTTTTATTCTAGAATAAGCATAATCACCTAAAAGTGGTATTTGAGTGGTAAGAGTGCTACTTGAGACTACCTATCCCTAGATTAGCCTTAGACCTATCCCAAAGCCTATTCTCACACTTATTCAACCTTTGTGTGGGCTGTAGTCATCCATAAAGTAGTTTGAGACCCTCATTACCTAATCCTAGCCTTATGTGCCTAGTGTTTTACTAGATGGAAACAACCTCCATAATAAGGACACTAGAAATACATGGTGTTAGTGTCTCAATTATGGCACTAATGTCCTTTCCCTCTCTTTTTTACAAATAGATATCTTTTCAAATCTAAAGCATCTTAGGGTGGGCCTAGACCTCTTTTAGCACCCACATAAGCATCATAATAGTATGTATACATGAATTTTATCCCTTTAACCACTGGATGGAAATAAAATTTAAAATACACAATCAAATTTAGAACAAATTGTGAATAATTAAGGTTATCAATCCCTATTCTACCGTACTTCTACATACTACCATTTATAGCAATCCTCAATGTAGATTACCCAAATTTCTATTCTCAAGCACTTTCAAGGCACTCAATTCCATTATTATACTAGATTCACTTGTACTTGTACCTATACTTACTTTTAGATAACTACATCAGGCTTGATCCCTTTTCGAATTATTGGTATGTAGGTAACTCTCATCACAACAAGGTGTTAAGGATGTCTAGCCTACCCCACTAACAAACACACTTTTTAGCTCATATCAATTAGATGACCTAGATATATGGAGGATTAGGGTTTGATAAATAAATTATTCATTACAATAAACATATACGTTTTTAGGACTCATGCACATAGTAATATACCTAATATATCTATACACAAGTACACCTAAAATCTCAAGACAATCCTACATAGAGCGCACTACTACCAACATTAGGACACTACCACCACATTTCTAATAATGGTGCTACTATTTAATTGTGGTGTTACTATCCAATAGGGATTATAAAATTGGGATCTATTTTTGACACTCAGACTAGATTTCACCTTAATTTCTAACACCCAAATCATCTATCTCAGTTGTTTAACATCTAAATTCTTGCTTGCACTATTTATTACTATTTTTTAGAAAATTTAAAGCTAGTCAATTTTATAATAAGTTAGTGGTTGTATTTATTACATATTATTTCCCTAATTTATTCTATAAATATCTTTAAAAAACATAATATTTATACTCACTAAGTCCTAAAAGGTTAAAATAATTGGTGAACCTAAATTACTTCAAACATTGCTCAAACCGTTACCCTAGATTCTCTTAGGGTTTGTGTAATCACCCAAAAGTGATATTTGAGTGCTAAGGGTGATACATGAGACTACCTATCCCTAGATTACCCCTATAACTAGATCCTATTATCACACTCATCTAACCTTTGTTCAGGCTATAAGCATCCTTAGTCAGCTACAAATTAGTCACAAACCCTCTTTTCCTAATCCTGGCCCTTTATGCCTAATGTTATAACAATTAGAAACTAGTGTCATAATAAGGACACCAACACCATGTGATGCTAGTGTCCCCAAAATGGTGTTAATGTCCTTTGCCCTAGCTTTTCCCAAATGAATATCTTTTCAAAACTAAAGCCTCCTAAGGTTGGCCTAGACATCTTTTATCATTTACACAAGCAACATAATAGTATAAATACATGACTTTTAGCCCTATAACCACTAAATGGAAATCAAATGCAAAATACACATTCAAACATGAAACCAATCCCTATTCTACCCTACTTCTGTATACTACCATCTAGAACAACCCTGAGATCAAATTTTCTAGATTTCCAATCTCAAGCCCATTGAAGGCACTCAAGGCCACTATAATACTAACATCGCTTGCACGTGCACCAAAACTTAAGTGGGGAGAACTATATTGGTCTTGATCCCTCCTTGGATTATTGGTATGTAGGAATTTCAAGTCTCAAGCACATTCAAGGCACTCAAGGCCACTATCATACTAGCATCAGTTGCACTTACACCAGCACTTATGTGGGGAGAACTACATCATTCTTGATCCCTCTTCATAGTATTGGTATGTAGTCAACTCTCTTCATAAATGGGTGTTGAGGATATCTATTTTACCCTACTAACAAACACACTTTTCAACTCATGCCCTAGTTACATGGAGGATTAGGGTTTGCATAATAAATTAGTTATCACAAGCACAATATAGGGTTCCATAACTCATGCATGTAGGAACAAACCCAAAATATCTAGACATAAGTGCACCCAAAAGTTCAAGATGATCCTGCACATAGGAAGGTACTACCAATATCAGGACACTACCACTACTTTACCAATAATGACACTACTATCCAATTATGCCACTACTATTTAGGAGGGGTTTTAACATAGGGATCTAGTTACAACACTCAAACTAGCTTCCATATTAGTTCTTAGCACTCAGATCACCTATATCAGGTGTTTTCTAGCTAAGTCTTTCTTTGCACTATTTATTACTTTTTTAGAAAAGTCAAAGCTAGTCAATTTTATAACAAAGTAGTGGTTATATTTATTTCATAGTATTTATCTAATTTAGTATACTCAGCTCTTAAAAAAATATAGGATTTACATATTGATAAGTCCTAAAAGTTTAGAAAAGTTTGTATCCTTTTTTTTTTATGCTTAGACATTAGTTCTTGTAGTCATATAAAATGCAAAAATTGGTAACTTGAGTGTGACTTGTGAGATCCATACCATAGGTCCCTCCTACTTGATCTTATGACCCTCATAGTCATCTTTTCTCTAATTTTCAGTCATCTATATCCTTCTAGACTTGATCTTAGCTGAGCCAGACTCCTCTTTCTATGATAGATCCATCCCCCTACGACCTGTCAACTCAGGACTATAGCACCCAACTTGGACTATAACACCGAACCCTAGGGTGTCATACTTTTGGCACTCCTATCCAATCATATTTCAAGTCCAAATGATCATTTCATTTTAGTTCCTATCCTCCTTATTGTCATCTTAGTATGAATACATTTGACCTATGACCAATAAAATCCCATTCAAAGTTCATTTAGAAGGGGTTGGCAAATATCACAAAGCAAGCAAGAATACAAGCAAGACTACTCAATTATATTTCCATATTCTCTATATACAGGCATTTAATACCATTTTTAGCTTATTCAAATCCTTACACTAGTCCCTAGTCACCTCAAACACACTCAATTTATCATTTTGCATCTTCATACACATTATTTCATAAATCACATCAAGTGGGAGAATTACATATGGCTTGATTCCTCTTCAGAGTATTGGTATATAGGCTGCATGCCCACACAAGGGATGTGAATACACATTCAGTGAATCTTACACACACTATCCCCCCCCTCTTTCTCAAAATTGGTCAAATCATAATGGAGTCTAGAGTTTTAAACAAAATTAGATATATAAAGAGTTTTATGGACATCCAATAGTCAAAAGTTCATAGGCATGGTCTCACAAACATAATGAACAAAACCCAAAAAGCTCAAGTCTCTTGGACAACAACAACAGAAGTAGACTATAACATCAAAGCCTAGGGTGTCTTATTTTTAGTGCTCCTATCCAATCATAAAATGAAGGCCATAGCCTGATTTGTGATAGTGTCTTAGTCCTACACAGTGAATTCCAACCTTTGTCTTAGTCGTATCAATCAGTTTCCAACTAAGTCTTATTTTCCTTCCCTTATTACTATTTTTAGAAAAGTTTACATTGCAATCAAAATATACAAATCAGTAGCTTAATTATTGCATATTTATTTATTGATTTGACTACTCAGAGCCTTTAACTAAATTAGGAATAATAAACCAATATTCCCAAAAAGATTAAATCATTTGATGAACTTGATTTACTTCATTTGCACATAAAAACTCTAGAAACCTTAGGGTAAATTTCCTACTAATTTTTTCCATATTTTTTAGATTTTTTACCTACATAATAAAATTATAAATTAGCATTAAATTTTTAAAAAAATTAATAATTTTAAAATAATTTTCTTTCAAACCCTAGTTACCCATACTAGGTCCCAATATTTTCCAAGTCATTTTTTTAAAAAAAATGTTTTTCTACTAGCTTATTTAAATCAAAAATACACTTCAAATTTCAAAATTCAATAGTAATTTTCAAACATAATTATTTTTCAAAACCCTAGTTTCATAAACTAGGTCCCATTCAATCACAAATTTTCCAATAAATTCTTGATTTCTTACTTGCATATTTCACTCAAAAATTCACTTTAAATCTCAAAATTTCATAGTAATTTTCAAAATAGTCACTTTTCAAACCCTAGTTACATACACTAGGTCTTATTGCTTTTGAGATATCACCTTGCATTCTAAAATCAAATTTAAAAAATGGATCTCACTTATTTATAAATTTTTCTTACATTTATTGTAAATAATAAGGAGACCATAATTGGTCCTATTATGTACATGAATGATGAAGTTTACCATATATTAGTATAAAACTTCATTCTTTGCATTTCATGCTTACTTTTCATAATATGGGATGATATTAAGAAAGTTATTATTAAACATGTTAATATACCTTTTGCTTCACCTCCCTTGGAGCCTCTATCCTATGTCGAGTCATGTTGTATGGTCCATTTTACTCTTCCCCAAGTCACTACCCATCACCAAAGAGCCCAGTTGACACCCTTTATCCCTCCACCACCTAGACCTATCAATTATCTTCACTCTCCTCTTGTAGATAATACTAGTCCTATACATATAGTAGATAATGTGGTTAGATTTATTACTCAATGTGCTACCATGCCTCTACCTAGTCAAGAGCCTCATCACCCTCCCATTCCTTCTTATCCTAGGCCCAACCCACCAACATAGGTAGATCCACATAAGGCATATGATATTGTTATTTAGTTGAGAAACACACCAACTAATATTTCCATATTAGAACAGCTTTAGAAAGCCATTGTGTTTAAGGACATTCTCTATCAGGCACTCACTTAGACTGATATGCCCATTGATTCAGAGCCTTCTTATTTTGCATCAATGGTTAATACTCTAAAAATTATAGAAGATGATATTACATTTTATCATGATGGCATGCCATCTCAAATAGTTATTGATCAAAATCTATCACTATTCATACAAGCTCAAGTCAAAACTAGCACAATTAAGAGAGTTCTAATTGATAGTGGTTCCAGACTTAATATATGTAATATTACATTCTTAAAAACCATGGGTGTGGATATGGCATTCATATAAAAATCATATAAGAACATTAGAGGCTTTGATGATATACCATGATGGGCATTGAGCACCATTACTTTGGATATCATGGTAGGACTTAAAACTCTCTCTAAATAGTTCCAAGTCATGCCAGGTCATCTCCATTATAATGTTATACTTGAATGACCTTGGATACATATTATGGGGGAAGTTCTTTCTACTCTTCATCAATGTGTTAAATTTATCCATGAAGGATACCTATACACATGTACATCATATAACCAACCATCTAGATATTATCAAACTACAGAGTCATCTTTGACTATTTTCCCAGATGGGACACCTCATATCATAGTTTAGCCACCACCTCATTGCATTTCTCTTGATTAGATACATATATATGAGGTTGTAGAGACTAGCACTTCTCACACTCTTCCACTTATAGTTGTGTCCTCAACCCTAGATATTCAACCAGTCACAATAGGTTTAGTCATTCTAGCTACTCCATCAATCATGATTCATACACCTCTTACAATTATATATTCACCAATAGTAGTTCCAACAGTACCAATCAATTATAGATACTCCCACAACACTATTATATTATACTACTATAGTTGATGAGACTCCCATATCACAGTTACCCCTTGTGGTAAATTTTAAGTTGTCATATGTGCATGATGTTGATACAAATTCCCAAGCTTCTTCAGATGATGATATGACACCCACACTCACATATGACTATTTTGTGTGGATTGATTTTTACACTAGTAGGCCCAAGAGAATACTAAGATGACTCTAGAGCTCTCATTACACATTATACATCACTCTTAACATCTTGCACTATATTCATACGATATACTCCACATTTATGGCCATAGACAGAGCACTTAGCACATACAATTCACATGGTTACCTCTATGGATATAGAGCCATTCATTCAGATTCAAGTAGGTAGTATACAACATCAACCATATATTATGTTACATATGTTACTTGATCATGGATTAATCACATTACCTATAGTGCAACAAAGATCTATTAGTAGATTATCACAGCAGGATGGTCACCCATTTTGTCTTTTTCATAGGATCATAGGCCATGAAACAAATTCATGTATATATTTATAGTAGAGACTGGATAAACTACAATTTTATGGTATTATTTAGATTAAAACACCACTAGCACCAATTTTACTACTTTCATAAAAATAACCTACTACCAAAGCTAAACGTTCCATAGGAGAATCAACATCTCTACCACCAGAGCAACCTTCAGTTTGCCTTTGGCAGGATGATACTAAATACACAAATTTTATAGCATATGATGATACTTAAGATGATGATCTTGAGGTATTTGATGATGGTCATGATCCCTTCCTCTATCTCCATCCCCAGCAAGTTCCACCCTTGGACCCTTTATCCCCTCCAGCCTAGTCTTTTATGTCATCATGTACATATTGCTTTATTCATATGCTTATATATAACTTTTTTTTCCAATGTTTGTACATAACTTTATTTTATTTACTTGTACATAGTTTCTCAACTTTACTTGTACATAATCTTCTTATGATTAATTTCATATAGATTCTTGTCAAATTCTTGTACATAGTCTTCATGTGATTGATTGTACATAGCTCAACTCTCAAAAATTCAAAAATCATACAACATATCAAAAACACAAAAACATTCAAATATATAAAAAAAAATTAAAAACATTCAAATATGTCAAAATACCAAAAACATCTTGATTGTACGTGTTATCCATGCTTTACATTTCTAATGCTATGTTAGACTTACATTTGTTGCTATATGTTATTGTTTATCAATTTATCTACATTACCATGCTTCACTTGATCTCCTTTGAGTGTGTATAATGACATCCAGCTCTTTGATTACTTCACTTTTCCTATTAAAGGGGCATCCTACTTCTACATTCGAGACATCGATACATATACCCATTGGGGCATCTTTTACATGAATACACCATCAAGGTTATGTCATTCCTACACCATACACTCTAGTTATCATGTTGATGTCCATTACTTACTAACTTATATAGATTACTCTATCAGCATTCACTAGTATATAACACTTAGGTATTTCTTGGCATCTAACTAGTCTTTTACTCTATGTATTGCATACTTTCATTTCTTTCTTTAATTAGTTAGATGTGATTGTATTTCTATTTTTTACATGCTTTACTTTCTTGCTTAGCATAGCTAGATTATTTGCATTTCTCAATTCTAGTTTTGTCTCTTGTATGTGCCTTAGAAAATTTTTCAATGTCCTTTACTTCTATTCATGTTTATGCCTTAGGACATTTACCAATGTCCTTTTCCTATACTCTTCTATGTGATCATGGATTTCATGTTAACCATACTTATTTCACTTGTATGTGTGAGTGGCATTTGAACATGCCTTGTATGCGTGATTTCAAGTGTGAGTGGCATGTACCCATGTCCCTTATTTTCTTGGACCCTTGGCCACTCTTGTATGTTTCTTTCTTCTTTCCTTGCATTCTTGTTGCTTATTTACTTCTCAATTGTTTACAATGCTATGATCCACATCATGGATTACCTTTCTATATTAGATGTCATGATGGACATCATGTCCATCCTTCCTTGCTAACTAACAAATAACTAGACTTCTAATTATAGTTTCAATTTAGTACATTGCACATGCTATTACATTGGTATATCTATTTAGGCATACTCTTGTTGATCTAACAATCTCTTTTATAAACTATGTTATATCTTGAGATATCTTGCCAATTATCATTGATACATCATGTATTTCATAGAATAACACACATGTAGGGATCTTTCTTCTAAGGGAAGTAATTGTAGGGTCTTCATTCCTACCCTCATAAGAGGGGGTAACAAATAAGGGTTTTTCCACAGAGATTAGAGCTCCTATTAGTTGAAAGATAGTTTTAGAACACTCAAAATAGTAATTAGAGGTCAAACCAGGCAGAACAAACTAGAAAAATAGTGATGATTCTAGAAAAAATTTCAATTTCAGCAAAGGACAATACTATTAGACATGGATAATAGTGTCAAACACTAGGATGTCCTATTTTTGATACTAATATCTAAATAGCATAAAAACTAGATTTTCTAGAAGTAGGTATAAAATTAGGTTCAGCTATAGTTTTTCACTTTTAGACTAGTTCAAAATTAGTAGTTTTTAGTACACTTTAGCTCAGATAATATAGGGGGAATCATGCATGGCATGACGGTTATCATTTCTATTTTTAGATATAATAGTTGGTATAACTCCTAGATCAGAATCCATTTTCCAAACACCAATGATTAGGGGCATGTGAGTGGCACATTTGTTTTCTTTTCTTTTCGAGTTTAACATATTACCTAGATATTCTCATTAGTTGCATGCTTTACTCCATTTTTAGGTGGTTAGCATCACTTTATAGTGGATTTCATACAAGCCTAACCTTCACATTTTAGAATGGCTTTCATATAAGCCTAATGCCCAGTTTTAGAGAGGCTTTCATACAAGCCTAATCTTCATCTTTCAGAGTGTCTTGGCCAAGAGTGGCCTAGTTTCTAGCATACATTTAGCTATCCACACCAACATTGTCAAACTATAAAACATTTGGATTTAAGATCCATCTCATATGATACACATTTCATATTGATATCAATTTATAGCTTCACTTCACAGGGCAATGATGGATCCAAAGGACTAGCTAGCCTTTGTATTCTTAAGCCACCTATTTGGACAAATTGGATACATAGTCCAAACATTGATCAACACATGCATGATCACCTAACTTCACTTAGTGGGTGATGATAGAGCCAAAGGGCTAGCCTTTGCATTCTTGAGTGACTCTCAGGGAATTGAGTACTTAGCTCCATTCGTGATATTACTCTTGGTACAGCATCATCTAGCATCACTCAACATCATAATAGGTTTTGTATTAGTTCACATACATGGTGAGGTGTATTCATTCCTTTCTCTTTCTCTCTCTCTTACTTAATTTTATACATTCTTATTTTAGATATAGTGTATCTAGTAATAATTGATCTACTCTTTATTTTATCTTAGAGATTCACACTTCACATCATGTTCTCTCTATGCACATCTAGCATCACAACTTCATGAGCTTCACCCTTGTAGGTAATTTCAGGTATATTTTCTATTTTTGTTTGATCATAGTATTTCCCTTTTCTACATCACTAGAATAAAAGGGTCAAATGTAGTCATATAAAATGCAAAAAATGGTAACTTTAGTGTGACTTGTGACATCCATCCCATAGGTCCCTCCTACTTGCTTTTATGACCCTCATAGGCATCTTTTCACTAATTCCCAGTCATTTGGAGCCTTCCAAACCTGATCCTATCTAAGTTAGATGCCTCTTTCCATAATAGATCCATCCCCCCAGGTCCTATTAGCTCATGACTATAGCACCCAACTTGGACTATAGCATCAAACCCTAGGGTGTCCCATTTTTGGTAGTCTTATCTAATCATATTTCGAGCCCAAACAGTCATTTCCTTCCAATTCTTATCCTCCTTTTCAACCTAATGTAAATACATTGGACCCATGACCAACATATCCCTATAAAATCCCATTCAAAGTTTATTTAGAATGGGTTATAAAATATCACAAAGAAATCAAGAATACAAGCAAGACTACTCAAGAATATTTCCCTATTCTCTCCATATAGCCATCCAATACCATTTTTAGCTTATTCAAATCCTTACACCAGTCCCTAGTCACCTCAAGCACACTTATTTTAGCATTCTACATCTTCATACATACTATTTCACAAAGCACATCAAGTGGGAGAACTACATATGGCTTGATCCCTCTTCAGAGTAATGGTATAGAGGGAGCTTACCCACACAATAGGTGTGGATACATATTTAGTGAATCTTACAGACACTACCCCCCCTCTTTCTCAAAATTGGTCAAAATGTAATGGAGTCTAGGGTTTGAAGATAAAATCAGCTCTACAGGGAGTTTCATGAACATTAAACAGTCAAAATTTCATAGGTAGGGTCTCATAGACATAGGGAATAAAACCCATAAAGCTTAGGTCTCCTGGACAACAATAGAAAAAGTAGACTATAGCATTAGAGCCCAAGGTGTCCTATTTTAAACACTCTTATCCAATCATAAAACAAAGGCCAAATCCTAATTTATGACAGTCTCTCAATTCTGCACATTGAATTTCAGCCTCTATCTTAGTCATATCAGTCAGTTTTTAACTAAGCCTTGTTTTATTTCCCTTATTACCATTTTTAGAAAAGTTAAAATTGTAATCAAATTATACAAATTAGTAGATTAATTATTGCATATTTATTTACTAATTTTACTACTCAAACCCTTTAACTAAATCAGGAATAGTATACCAATATTCCCAAAAAAGTTAAATCATTTCTAAAATCTCATATTTGTTTTAGTATTTATGTCTTTCAATCTTTCTGATAGATTAAATTTATTTAAAGGTACAAATCATACAATAATTTGTTTTCCTACTCCCTAAACTACAATGGCAAAATTCAACAACAATTTGATGAAATCAATAAGAGACATCTACAAGATTTAATCTCTGTACATCCTAATATGTAAGATGACCTATCAGCATTGTTCAAGGAGAACTTTAAAAAATAAATAATGGTCAATCCTCTACTCCCCTAGATAAAAAAATTGTTACACTTACATCCTAATATGTAAGATGACCTATCAGCATTGTTCAAGGAGAACTTTAAAAAATAAATAATGGTCAATCCTCTACTCCCCTAGATAAAAACATTGTTACACTTACTTTGGTGGCAACTCAGAATGAGAAACAATTAGTTTTAACTTGATAAACTTCAATGATAGTTACACCTCCTATGGTTAGTTACTCCTCTCCAGATGTACAATCCCTTATACATGAGATTCATTCTCTGCAAGATAAGGTGTTACATATTGAGCAGGGAGCCACTATGCCATGAAATGCCTTGGATTCTCATGTTATTTTACATACACCTTTGGCACAACACATAATGACAACTCCTTTGCCATCCATATTCCTTACACATAATCTTACATTATATTAAGGTAAGGGTGACCTAGATCACCGTGTCCTAGATTTTCATGTAACATGTTTGGATTATGTGTCTAATCATTAGCTCTTCACTAAGTTATTTCCATGTAGTCTAAAGTATTATGCCTTAGAGTCATTTTATGATCTACCAAATCAGTCTATCATTGCATTCAATCATTTGGAAGATATGTTTTTAACATACTTCTCCATAAACATCAATGACAAGATATCCTATGCAACATCATATCTCTCCCTCCCATAAAATAGGTTGATATGACATGGCCTCCTACAAATAACTATGATTCTAATGAATTATGTGAATATCACAAGGAACTAGGCCATACAACAAATAGATGCATAAGCTTAAAACATAATATACAAGATTTAATCAAGGATAACATTATTGAGTTGGGAACACCCACACAGATTCCCAAAGTATAAAAAATGGAAGGTAAGGCATTGAAAATATTCTTATATCCATTTATAAATCATATAAAAAATGAGGTAGGGAACACTTTAGGTGTTTACTACACATATTAGGCACATCTACCACCAGATTCATATCACACTAACTATAAAAGAAGCAAACTCACTACATAATATCATTGGTGTGTACCATACTATAGTTCTAGCTAGACCACTCATCGCCTTCTTAGAGTAGGATATTATTGATGATGATACATATTTATATGCACTCTTTGTATGATCTTACATAGATCACCACCCTATTTAGAGTGTTATGGTTGATAATGGTTCAAGTATTAGTATGTGTACTATTACACTTCTACAACATTTAGGGTTTTTCAAGTAGGATATATATCCTACAGACATAATTATCGGTGGTTTCAATGTCCATGTTTAGATTTCCATTGGGGATATTGTACTTCCACTAAATGTGGCACCAACACATGTGGTCACTAGATTCTTAGTATTACCTAGTGCAAGTGTTTTGACATGTTATTGGGTAGGCCATGGATACATCAGCTATTATCCATCCCATCCATTATGCACATATGCCTATAATATATACATGTAGATTATGTAATCATAGTTGAGGGACTTTCATATAAGTATCCTCTACCTATCTCGTAGCCAGTTATAGCACAGTTATCAACTATAACATAGTTACCATCTATAATACAGTTACCATCTATAACATAGATACTCATTACAACATAATCACTAGTTATAGATTTGAGCATAGTTCTTATCAGTACACCATAAAGTTTAGTGTAGCCATCAGTGTAGTGTTAACTCAAAAAACACAAAATTATAGATTGTATGCATTACTATGTTTAGACTTCTTATATTTTTCAAACACTACATATGTTAGTTCTCTTAGTGTAGTCAATTTTATCATACATACATACTTCACTTGTTCTTATCAAATTCTTATATATTGATACAAGACTTAGGTCCACTACACCAATACATATTTGATATTATCTACCCATATGAGGAATTTACACAGATACATGTGTTCTTCATTTGACACATTCACCCATTTAAGGGAACCTTATACATAATTTCGATTACTAGGTTCTATCTTTCTATACTCTACATCATAGATTTAACATTATTATATCTTGATATGGATAATGCTATACTTACTCAAATTTTTTATAGTTATTACTACTTTAAACTCAACATATGTACATCCTAGCTCTTAAATAGATTTGTATTACATATTCATGCAACTTTCATTTCTAGCTTTCCTAGTTTAGACTTGATTTGTATCTCTATTCTTCTTCTATTTGAGGGCATTTAAATATGTCATTACTCTTTGGATTTATGCCACTTATATTCACATTATGTATGATTTGAACATGTGCCCATTTCCTTGTGTGTTCCTTCTTATTTTTATATGTAGACATTTTAACATGTCATTCTATGTGGCTATAAGCCAACTTACTTGTTACTTGTGTATGTGGACATTTGAACATGTCCTTGTATGTTGTTTTATCATATTTAGTGATATGTGCCCATGTCCTTTGTATTTTGGCCCCTTGGCCTACTTTGCATGCCTCATGTGTGTTATATGTATACTTTCTTGTATGAATCATGACCATGACACTTGTCTCTTATTTATTATACACTAAAATTTTAGATGCCATGATGGATCTCATACATCTTCCCTCCCTAATTGGGTGTCGTGATGGACATCATTCCCCATCCCCCTAGGTAGATACTTAGTTTTTACTCAAAATTTTTATTTCATACATTGTTAAATATATCTTGACACCCTTGTGAATGTTAGACATAACATACATCACACATTACAAACTTATGCTCAAATTATCTTACATTCTAATATTATGTATGCGAATTATAATAGAATATTACGTAGATGTCGTATATGCTCTAGCTAACAAACATCTTGTAGAGATTTTTATTTTGAGGATATTTATTACATAAGTTCAACAACTCCCCTCAAAATAGGGGCATTCATAGGGGTTTGTCATAGAGATCTGGCCCCTATAATGCATTCATAGTACATTTTTCAACACATAGTCTCATATTATAAAAACTAGACTCAAGTAAACATATTGGGAAAATAGTAATACAGAGATCAATATAGTTGCATAAAAATTAGAGTAGAAAGACACTAGTGCCTAAATTGGGACACTAGCACCACATGATGCTACTATCTAGTAACCTCATTTTTAGAAAAACCTAGATTGACTAGAAAAGTATAGTGGGTAAAGTACATGTTTATACACGTTCATTTATAGATTTATCAATTTTACTAAATTTTTCTCATATTCATACTAGTTTAGCTTATATTCATACCAATTTACTCATATTGGGGGCATCATGTGCATCATGACCATTCCCATGTTTAGTTTAGATACTTAGATACAGATTATCATAACTCAGTCTAGAATCCATATGCTCAAATATCCAATTTGGGGGCATGTGTGTGGCACATTGTTTCTATATACTCACTTACACACTAGTTTTGATTAGATGGAATGACAAATTCCATGTCATTATTTACACTATATACATTTGATATCATACTCTAGGTTACACACCAATTTCATGACTTACTCCATCTATAGTGGTTGGCATTCTTGAGTGGCCTAGAGCCACCTAATATACCCAGGTGGCCACAGAGCTAACATATCCAATTAGATATTTCTAGTTACAGTGCATAATTTTAGTTTTATATGCATCTACTAAACATGGGTAGGAAATGATGGATTCATAACCTACTTGATTTTTTGAACCACCTACATGAGAGGGTTAGACACATCATCAGTCCAGTCCAAGTTATTCACAGGTCATGATCCACTAGGCAAGGGTGGGCAATAATGGAGTCAACATTGGATTGAGTTGTTGAGCCAACCACACATGAGGATTGGGAAATCCATCAAATCAAACCAAGCTATTCATCAATTGATCACTTTATATATGCACACACACAAGTTGTCACTAGGATTATGCATTGGTTCACATACCCAGTAAGGTATATTCATTCCTTTCCTCTCTCCTATATCTTTACTTAATTTATTCTTTGCTTTTGATAGCTCTTAAGTAAGAACTAATTTATGCATGATTCACTTGTAGGATACACATTAGATCATGATTCATATACTCATACCCAACTTCGTTGGCTTTACCTCTTAAGTAAGCCTAGGTACTCTTTTTCTTCATTTATCCTAGTCATTTCACTTTGCTACATTTCTAAAATAAAGGAGGGGGAATGTAATCACCTAAAAGTGGTATTTGAATGCTAAGAGTGTTGCTTGAGACTACTTATTCCTAGCTTATCCTTAAAACTATCTTAGAGCCTATTTTCACATTTATCCAGTCTTTGTGTGGGCCACATGCATCCATAGTCATCCTTAAAGTAGTCATAAACCCTCATTTCCTAATCTTGGACCTTCATTGCTAGTGCTCTACTAGTGGACACTAGCTCCATAATAAGGACACTAGCCCCACATGGTGCTAATGTCCCAATTATGGAGCTAATGTCCATTGGTAGAGCACTAACAATGAAGGTCCAAGATTATGTCATTAATTTCCTTTCCCTCTCTTTTTCATAAATATATATCTTGTGAAATCTAAAGCCTCTTAGGGTTGGCCCAGACCTATTTTATCACCTACACAGACATTAGAATAATAAATATACATGACTGTTAGCCCTCTAACCACTGGATAGAAATAAGATGAAAAATACACATTCAAACTTAGAACAAGTTGTGCATAATTTAGGTTAGCAATCCCTACTTTTTCATACTACCATCTACAATAGCCCTAAGCTCAGATTACCCAAATTTCTAGTCTCAACCACATTCAAGTCACTCAAGTCCACTATAATACTAGCTTCATTTGTACTTGCACCAACACTTAGGTAGAGATAACTACATCAAGATTGATCCTTATTTTGATTTTTGGTATGTAGGAAACTCTCATCATAATGGAGTGTTGAGGATGTCCAACCTACCCCACTAAAAAATGCACTTTTTAGCTTATATCAATTGGATGCCATAGTTATATATAAGATTAGGGTTTACTCACTAAATTAGTAATTAAATCAAAATATAGGATTTCAAGACTCATGCACATAGGAATAGACCTCAGAGATACAAACACAGGTGTACCCATAAGCTTAGGACAGACCTACACAAAGGATACTATCACCAAAATCAAGACACTAACACCACATTTCCAATAATGGATCTACTGTCTAATTATGGTGCTACTATCCAGGAGGGATTTTAACACTAGGATCCAGCTTACAACACTTAAATTATCTTCCACCTTAGTTTTAAGCACCCATATCACTGTCTCAGTTATTTTCTAGTTAAGTCCTTAATTATACCATTTATTACTATTTTTAGAAAATTCAAAGCTAGTCAATTCTGTAATAAATCAATGGCTATAATTATTGCATATTATTTTCATGATTTAGTCTACCTAGCTCTTTAACAAACATAATATTTACATTCACTAAGTCCTAAAAGGTTAAAATAATAAGAATCAATTAAAAACTAATTTGTTACATTGTTAGTCCTAATTAGGATGGTTTGGAAGTTTTATTATAAATACAACCTTCTCACTTAGCATATGTAACTAAATGTAACTCAAATATACCAGATTGATTATAAGAATTGGATTGAATAAATCATTTGAGCATTTTTAAAGTTTCATGTTTTTAGTCCTTTTTCTAAAGGGGGAGAAAGAGCCCACTTAGATTAAGGAAAATTGTTAGATTGTATTTATGTTTTCTAGATTAGTTTTATCTATATTTTGTTTTCATTTCTAAATATTTGTTTTATGTTTGGAGTATCATATAACATAAAAAATAATTTGATCCATAGACCAACATTTTTTTAGTTTCATTTCATGTAATGTGTCTTTCAATTCCTCCAATTTCAATTATGCAAGTGTGTTTCCTTTCTTACAAAGTGTGTTTTTAATTCTATAATTTTAATTCATGAAAGTGTGTTATTAATAAAAATAATTATTATCTAAATTTATTATTTGCTTTAATTCATATAGCCTTCAGACACTAACCTTGGATTGATATGACTTAACTAAATAAATTTGATTAAATGAAGAGGATTGATGAAACCCATCATAAACCATAATCATACCAAGTTTTTATGGAATAGCCTCATGGGAATTTGGGTGTGATAGATGTGCCAAGATGTTTTTTCATAGCCTCATAAATGCATCAGATATGTTGGATGCACAAAGAAAAAATTGATATTCTTGTTTTGGTTGTGTATTTCACATCAAGGCTCCTTTTGGCTCTAGCTTGAAGCATTGAAAAGGTCTTAAAATGATATATCTAATAATGTGAGAGTTTTTATACTTAAGAAAAAATTTGGATGTAATAGTAAGATGGATAAATTTTGTTCTGATAGTACCTCAATGGCATGTTAGGCATGAATTCTCCATATGGCCATATCATTCACATCTGGACTCTATTTTGGATATAATTTGATGCATTAAAAAGGCCTTGAAATAAGAAATCTAAGGATGTGAAATTTTTTATTTTCAAACATTTTAATGGGTTCATGTCTCAATTTATTTCCATTTATCCTTTTACAAGACTTGATTTCATATTTTAGTGTGTGGCTTATATTAGTTCGAGACTGTACTACCCAATGGATAAGACTCAGTGGGCTTGCTTGGTGATTTATTTAAGTCACTTTATTAAGAATTAAAATATGAATATAAAATGTAATATGAAAAAATGATAATATTAAAGGTCATTTCATACTCTTATGTGTTATAAATAGAGGAAATATGGCAATTGTAGAAGGGTCCATATTTCTTTCACACTCTAGGGGAATTGTTAGTTACAACTTTATTGTGTGAGCTATGTAATTTCCCAGATTTGACCACTGGAATGAAATAAAGTGGGCGATATTTATATTTCTCTTTTTGATTTTTAATTTTCTTTATTTTTTAATTATTTATTTATATTCATAGATGAATAATCCATTAAAATTATTCACTTTTCTTGGTTGTGTACAACTCACAGTATTTTCAGAGTTTGTGTTGTAAACCTCCTATTTCAGATTTGAAGCAAGTGTGCCCAATCTAAATTTTGAGAAGAATTTGTGCTTCTAAGCAAGTATTTTATTTCCATTACAAATATTACTCATATTTATGTTTTTGTGCAAGAGGAATAATTTCCAACAACTTCATTTAAATCCAATTTATTCTGGTGGTTCTCTACATTCATTTCACTTTGGTTTTCTCATCTTCATCCTCCTCCACTCATCTCCTCCTTTCAACTTAAAAAATTTCCCAAATCTATTTCCTTTTTGTAGTTTTCATTAAAAAATACATAAAACCCCCAGAAAACCCGTAGTCATATGAGGGAGTTGCCCCTCTCAAATGTAGAGGAAAAATCATAATCTCTATGGTGATTTCTCCAATTTTTGGTAAATTTATGTCATTCCTCTTTGGGTGAGTCATAAAATCAATAAATATAAGATATAAATCTCTACCAAAAGTTTTTGGTGACTTCTATTTGGAATCAAAATGTACCATTTATTTCCAAAATTTAAAAGGAATCTTCCTCTTTCAAAATAAGATTGTTGACTTTGTTGAATTAAATCATATAAATTGTGGAATGAAACCCATGATTTTCATATTTTTAGCTTTGTTATCACTTCCTAAAGTCTGATTTATAATTGTGGAAATCATAAGCATGGATTGTTGGTGGCAAAGAGAAGAAATAAACAAGAAAATGATCATAGAGCACCCTAAACTAAGGTTTTATTGGGTTCTTTCAAGTGATTATATGGAAAATAATGGTTTCCTCTTTATTTCCATTTTAAAATAAAATCCAATTCATGAAATTGTTGATGATCCTAAGAGAGTGCAATTTTTAAAAAAACTAGAGTGGTAAAAATCAAACAAATAAATTTTTGGCCACTTCAAAACATGTAGGAGGTGGAGAAAATAAAAAACAAAGAGGATATTGATAATTCAGCCCAAGAAAAATAATTCATGGATTAATGCATTGAAAAGACATTTTTAACTTCCTTCCAAGAACATGAAACAAATCATGAGCAGAGTGACTTTCACACCAGTGAAGAGGAAACATGTGATGATGTTGAACACAAACACATAAAATTTTTTGAGGAAAATATAAGTAACAATTTAAAATGTTTCTAATGATTTTGAGTGTCATAAGGATTTAGTCCCAAGCCCACTATTGGAGACATATAGAGCTGATTTGGTTTAGCCATTCATGGTAGAAAAGCCACAAGATCAGTCCAAACTAAGGGTTGATGGGTTCTTGAAAATGATGATATAGTTACAAATGTTTTCCTCTTTATCTTTGTTTTCATATAAAACCTAATTCATGAAATTGTTGATGATCCCAAGAGAATGCAACTTTTGAAATATCTCTATGGTGATGTTAAAAAAAATAAGATAAATTTGATTGCTTGAAAACTTGCACAAGCTGAAACACATACAAAAACAAAATTTTCTTGGTGTTGGGGATGAAATTAATGGTTTGAATTACATCATGGTGAACACTACAATAGAGGAATCAACTTATTTAATTTGGTGCTCTAAAGAAAATCTTGATATTTTAATATAAGAAATAGATGCTATTAAATAATTATGTAAAAATCCATTTTCAACCTCCTTCAAAGAATAAGAGACAAATACAAATTAGAAAAAGAAATTGATGTTGTTCAACATCAAGAAGTTCAAATTCTAAGTAAATATTTTGAAACCTTTGATGATGTTTATTTTCATGAAGATATAAAGGATCATCCTTCTTCATCCATATTTTAGAAATATGCTATTGTAGATGAAGTTAGCAATGAAGAGATGATTTTATTTAAATTTTCTCCCTAAGCTGAGAAGATCTCTCTAGAGGAATTTCAAATAAAAGGGTTGAAGTTATCTGGAAACATGAACACAATGCCATGGCTATAGAACCTTCTAATCATGAATCCCATATATTTAAACAAATGAAATGGAGACTTTCCCACTTCAAGACCTAGTTTGTCATGTTCAAGAAGAATAAGTCCATAATGGTGTATAAGATAATAATGGATTGATTTAATTTTCAAATGAAAACTCTCCATCAATGTTAATATCATTTCCTTTCACTCATTTATTCAAAGAATATTTGTCCATCCTAGTCCAAAAGGAGAAGATATTTGAGGAACTTGTTTCTTCCAAGAATCATGAATTGAATAACCCTAGACCACTCATTCAAGAGTGGGAATTTTATAATAAGGTGGATACTTTTCTACAAGTTCTACAAGAAAATTATCAAACTCAAGAAAAAGAGGCATATGTTTGCATACATGAAAGTGATGATTTGGTTTTGATCAAATAGGGGGAGATTATAGTATTAAATGGATCATATGCCTTCTCCTAGTACTTCAAAGAAGGTATAGAAGACTAAACTCAATAAAGAGAAATCATTAGTGGAAGTAATAAGAATCCACTTTCAACAATTCTACTAGATTATGAGTTTAATCATGAGTTCCACTACATACATAAGGGTAAACAAAAGATATTGGTTAATTTTGAACATAAACAAAGCAAAAATTTATTCCCAAAGGCTCATGCATTTTCAATCATAGTGGTCTACATGTTTCACATATTTCCTAATGTCTTGGTAACCTTCACATCACCATTTTATCCCAAGTGGTTAGTAAAAGTCTTTTATTTTTCTAAACCTGTTAATTTATTTGTAAAGCCATTTCAAGTTTGTGTTTTCTATTATACATAAATATTTTGGCTTGTTCTCTTCCCTATTTTTTTCTAATTTTTGGTGTGTATGTTTTCAATAAATGTAATAGTAATGCAGTGTTCCCCCTTCCTTGTGTTAGAGTTTATTGCATGGCATAAAACCTTGATAGGACACTTTCAAGTTAGATCCTTCTAGTATGATCACACCCCTTAATTAATGGTCATAGATACCATGAACCCTACTAAGATCTATTTATTGATCATTGTTTTTATTGTTGAGAAGTGTTGTCATTGATGTCAAGGTTGATATCATTTGATATCAAGGTTAATGTCATTGATGTCAAGATGCATGATGTGTAGGGTATGAGATTTTATCCCTGATATAAAGACTTAGAATAAAACATATTGAGCTATGAATATCCTTAGTCAAGATCTAAAGATATTCTAGGCAACTCTAAATATGTTCTTTTGAAGCTTTGAAGATCCACCCAGGTAGCTCCAAATATTTGTATAAGCATCTCTAAAGATGCTCTATCAAGCTACAAATATGTTTTATTAAATCTCCAAAGAAGAGTTTGTATGAGGTTACTTTATTAGGTATATGAGGTGATGGAGTACTCAAGAGAATGTCAAGGTAAGCCTACAGGGGTAATACCTAAAGCCAAAATCTATAACTAGACTAGTTCTATACCCTGCCTGACCTAATGAGGTGTCATGAGGTATTGTCAAGGAAGATGAAGAATTTTTGACATTGTTTGAGCATTTGAGATGTTATGTTATCATGTAATTAAGGTGGAGATCACATGGAAAGAAACTTAAATATCAATCTCAGGGCCTAATATGACTTGCAGGTCAAAGACTAGAGAGTAAAGAGAGAGAGCATGGTCTAATAAGGTATGAGGTTCTGTTTCTAAGGTAAGTATGGTTAGGTGAGTGTTTTTAGAGGTATGTAATTTTATTCCAAGTATATTGACCAAGTATAAGGTCAAATTTTGCAATAAAAGGCATGAAAAGAGGTTTTGAGGTTTCTCAAGTAAAGGGTTCTCAACCTGAGATGAACTTTCAAATGTTCATTGGTATGTGTAACCTCTGCATGAGAACTTGAGCTATTCATGGTAGATATGAAAGGGTACTAGATCAAATTTATAGACATTGGTTTCTAAAATAAGGGGCTAATATTTATGAATGATCATTAAGACTAGAAGATGGTTTAAATCTTTAAAGAACCTGATAGAGACTTGATATGAAAGATCTTATTCTAATATGATTAGAATGGATTGGTATGGATACTTAAGTGATTGTATCATGTATCCAACTCTATCAAGCACCTCTAGGTGTGTTTGGTTGGTCAGGTGAGTGAGTGGACCTTACAAGAAAGGCCTTATTTCTTAGAGATTTATTGTAGCAGGTAGTGTTGATTGAGTCAAAGTTACTAATTAGATGAAGGTTGAAGCTTGAGATTTGTATCTTATGTCCATGGTGGTTTATGAGAATTTTATATCCCTTAAGAGTGATAAACTGGTCATATAAGTTGACCTATCATTAATAGACCTAATGGTGTAGACAATGAGAAAACCAAGCAGAAGTGAGAAGTTGATTAGCATTGTATTATCGTGGATTAGGGATGAATCCAAGTACATGGAGAATTTGTTCAAGAAATATAATATGTGTTCATGTTGGATATCATTTTTGGAGCTTATTGTATATGATGAAATTGTTGCTCATAAGTTGACATCTCTAGTGTAGAGAAGACAGTGTAGGTGTGAGGTTGTGAGATTGGTTTGCAAGACCAATATTACCATATAACCATATTATCTATTTATTTAAGATTATTATAATGATATTTTGATATCATAAACATGAATTTAAAGTATTTTAAAATGTTCTTTAAGGTGTTTAAGATCAATTTATTCATGATTGAGTTTTGGAGTGTTTTGATAGTTCTGAGTGGGCTACTTGCAGAGAAGAACATGAGCCTATATACCCTGAGTTGAAGCATATGATAAAGTTTGTGATGACCTTGAGTTCATGATTTTTTTTTATGTTAATTTTTTCCATGGTTGTTTTGAAAAATTTATTTTATGCTTTAGTTATTCAAAATAGATTTTCTATGTATGCACAGGCCTATTGTGAACAGTATTATAAGAAAAGGTTCAAGTGATAGTTGGATCTAAAAGGTTTTTTTGACCTAAATTAAAGTTGGATAAGATATATTTTATTTTCATATGAATTTTTCATACTGTTTATTAATTTTTAAAGTTTTTCAATAAGATCAAAGGGTAACATGTTGTTAAGAAGACCTATTAGGTCTCCATAAGGCCTAAAAGAGGAGTAAGGGATAATTGACCTATGACCAACTAATGTGTGATAAATTTATGGTTTAATCATGTTATTATGGTTTTATAATACCTATTACATGGCTGACCTGATATTTTTGATGTGTGTTTCTAACGAAGTGGTGTATGAACAAGAGACTAGTATATATGCAAGGCTTATTATGCCTATTTAGACAAAAAAAGGGGAATGAAAGTGCAAGCGAATGGAATATAACATTATTGAGAATAAGGAAATATTTTAGACCATCAAAAATATGTGAATAAAATATAATTAATATATAAAATAGGTAATGTAGAGGAATATCAAGGTCATGTGACCTAATCTGTTTTGAAGAGACCCAGATGAGTGAAGAAGCCTAGAAGGCAGTTTGAGAGGGATAGAAGAATGAGAAGACCTAAAAAATGAGATCATCATCTATTATATCAAAAAAAAATTATTTTTAATTTGATCAATTGTTTTATGTGGTTGATTTTGTGTTGAGTCATTTATGGGGTTGGTGATCCGAGCAACAATTCGGGTGACAGTTCCACCCCAATTGATGATGGAACTTTCGGGAGCCATAACTTTTGCATCATGGCTCCAATTGAGTCACCGTTTGAACCATTATAAAGATAATAATGATGATAATTCCATGAGATGTCATTATTCTCCACTTGATGAATTTTTACCCTTGAAAATCCAATGTAAGTGCCCCAAATTTCAATTTTAGTAGTGCAGTCTAAAATAATAAGTTTCTAAAAATAGTAATTCCTAAAATTCTATATTGTTTTAAATCATGGAAGTAAAACCACTTAATCTCCCTATATATTGGTGACCTTCCACATCCTCCCCCTACTTTTAAAATGTGTATAAATGAAGATGTAACCCAAAATGGAAAATCAGACATCTCTTCCTATAGATAAGCATATAGTTGTATTGCGATCTTGAGTAATAATACATCTCTTCTCAGAGAATTCATTATTACTATGTTATTTCTATGTTCTTAAAATATTTATCAACCAAAAATTCTAATTTTTAGATCAATGGTATCAAATCGGTTTATCTTGAGAGTGTATGATCTCGAGGATGAGGTCAGGCTACAAGAAGCTTGGGTAGAAAACAAAAGATCTTCCAAACTATCCACCTATTCGCTCTAAATGACTTCAAATGGTGGATGACACTGAGACATTTGATAATTTCAAGGAAATTATTAATTAATCCCTCCAATGGAAACAAGTATAGATGCTACAATAATTTGCCCAAATTCTTCAATAACTCCTGATGGGAAATTTTGGCTCCTTAGCTGTACTTCCTAGCTCCTCATCCATGGAACATCCTTTCAGTGCCCCAACACCCTTCAAGGTTTAGGTGAATTTTTATATTCCTAAATTTGAAGGCAAAATCAATGTTGATGTAGTATAAAATTGGTTATATCAATTGTCTTCCTACTTTTTTGTAAATAAATTCACCGATGGAGAAAAGATCACTTTTGCTCTTTTGAAAGCATCATTACCCATGAAAAACTGGTGGGAAGTGTACAAAAAGAGGTTCAGTATAGATGACATTTGCCTTGAGGTGGAACCTACCTATAATTATTTTGTCGAAGTGGTGAAATAATAATACTATCCCATTGGAGCATGTGATGATTTGTATAGATAGTGGCAACAACTTCACCAAGGTAAGGACCAATCTGTTCAAGATTACACAGACATTTTTCATTCTTTGTCTACAATATTGGGCATCCAAGAAAGTGAGAAACATAAGACTCTCAAATATCATGGTGGACTACAATGGTATATATGGGGGGAAATGGAACTCTTCAATTTGGAAACCCTTGGTGAGGCATACAAATTCACAGTGAAGATTGAGCAAAAGCATGGCAGAAAGAATATGAAGAGTTAGCCCTTAAAATGGAAAAGTGACAAGGAAGGTCAAACATGAGGCCAAAATTTAAATCAAGGGGAGGATGTGGAAGGTTACCAATATTGAGGGATATTAAGTGGTTTAACTTCCATGATTTAAATTAATACAAAATTTGAGGAATTACTATTTTTAGAAACTTACTATTTTTAGACTGCACTACTAAAATTGAAATTTTGGACACTTCCATTTGGTTTTCTGGGGTAAAAATTCATACGTCATGTCTCAATGCCATCTCAAAACATTCTCCTCATTCTTATCTTTCCAACGGTTCAAATGGCGATTCAATTGGAGCTACGGTGCAAAAGCTATGGCTCCTAGAAGTTTTGTCATCAATTGGGGTGGAATTATCACCCGAATTGTCCCCTGAATTGTTAATCGGATCAGTTGGTGTCTCCTTGCAAGTTGGTTCTTACTAAATCCTATCCAATTTGGTGCTTATCTAGTTGGGTTTGGTGCTCAATGTGAAGTGGGTGCTTTACTAAAGTTTGTGTTTATCTTATAGAACTGTATTCCATTTGAATCATCATTTAGTTTTCTTCCCCTTGATGGTTTCTCACATATATAATATGTTCATGTGTTTCATTCTCTTATGGATTGGTGCTTATGCTTGATAAGATGTACATGCTTATTTAAATGACCTATGATTACTTAAGTAATATTATTAAAGAAATTTTTTGAAGACTGAATCACCCCCCCCCTCTCAGTCATTTTACTTCCAACACTATTCTAGGTCACATTGTTTTCAAAGATATTCAAACAAATCAACTTATTTTTTAAACACAAAATAAATGTGTCCTTGTATATCCTCCAAACACCTATAATTCCTAGAATTTAAACTTAGACAAATAGGTGAAGTTTTCAAGAAAATGATTTAGCTCAGTAGTGCTTATTTATTTCCCATATGATTGGGATAGGAAAATTAACTACCAGTTAGTAGATCAAAATAGAGTGTATTTTACACATCATCCACTAGGAGTTATAACATGAAAATATGTGGAGATTATAATGCAATGATATAACTTAACAATGTGTGTTTGTTTCCCATATGATTGGGATAGAAAAACTATTTCTAGTTGGCCAGATCAATATATGCATGTGAACTACATGATATCCAAAATACAAGGTGGATAAGGCACTGGTCAACAAATAATTTGTACTTCTCTTTCATCCCCCTAATTAATGTAGTCCCATAGTCAAAGCTAGCTATTGTACCCAAAATTCAACATCATGAAAATTTTAAAATTTTGGTTCCCACATGGAGAAACTAGAAGTGTGGCAATAGATCATCTGGGCCACATGGGCATACCAGATCTTCTACATGTTTAACTTGAGGAAATTTCATTTATAAGAAACCAAAGAGACCAAGTACAACTATCACTTTAGGTGTGAAAAAAGTATAATTCTTCAGTTTTTTAATATATTATATAGTAGGACTCTTTCAATTTTATTTGATGTATTGGAGATATATAGTCTAAAGGATCATCTATGATTTAAATATCAAAGTCCAAAACTTTATATATTCTTCATACTATAGATCTATAACTTTAGAGCCCAGTGGGAACACTGGGCATTCCATGTACAAATATTAAGGTTATAAATTTCACATCTAGATTCAATTTTTATTATTATTTAATTAATTAAAAATATATTATCTCAAGGATCATATTTTATTTAGATCCTAGAAACTCGATTAAGCTTTGTTCTTATTGTGGCTCATAGATTTAATTCATCAATTTTGAAGGGCTAACTTTCATATGTTTCCACTAAAATCTCATTGGTCATTAAACTATAGGGTGCTCCTTGAAGAACCATCATATTATGGCTCATCATTCAAGGTTGTTTTGGAGGAAAAAAGAAGGAACTTTAGACCAAGACTTCATCTGGTGTAGTCATGGGATCTTTTATCATCTAGCAAGGTCACTTCCTCCTCCATCTAGGGGTTCTTCCCCTTCGATAAAGTTTCCTTTGAGGGTGAGGCTTGAGCCTATCAAGTCTCCAAGCTATTCCCTTTTTTGGCAAATGGTGTTTCCCCTTCTTGTTCTCGATTGGAAAAAACTTCAAAAAAATCATCTATAAAAAAGAAAGGAAGAAGATCATAGGCTAAAATTCTTAGATCATATGATAATAAAATGGTTAATTATGGTACTTAATGGACAATTAAAGGCCTACTCTTCCATCGAGGAATTAGATCCCCAATTGTTAGTTGATTACTTCATATTTTTTTGTGTGTTAAGTAAATTATTGACCTTTTACTCTTTTGGCCACTATACTATTGGTTGGACTATGTTTTTGGCATCATTTATTATTTTATTATTGATCGTATATTTTCTTATTGTTGGTAGCTTTTTGGTTGAAGGCTAGTTATTTTATGGATTGTTGGTAGATTTTTTGTTGCTTGTTTAGGATGTAGTCTTTTTGGATGATTATGGCCTTATTGGTTTGGTATATGCCTTGGTGTTTTTTATCAGCTTTGATTGTGCAGGGTGTTGGTTTAATAGCCTTGTATCAGGTTAAGGGGTTCCCTCAAAACCCTCCCCCTTATCCTATCAAATAAAAAAATTGAAACCTACCATTTAATTTAGAGAGAAGATGGATTTACTTAGTAAAAAAAAAAGAAATAATGTCCTCTAGTTAAAACCTCTTTGAGGTGCTACTGGATAGTGACAAAAGTAAAAATAAATACATTTTCATTGGTGAAAACATTTCTAAAGCACAAATAGATGGGGAAGTCCACTCTCTTCATAAGGAAACATATAGTCCTTGAAGTCCACACATCATATTTGGCAAAGATGTCAGTCCTGAGGAATAACATACATTTAAACAATTGGTATGAAAATTTCATATACATTCCAAAACTGGTCATTGCTCAAAATGAATGATTCAAATTCTTATTATATGGATGAGCTTAATAAGCCAATTGGTTTGTTATTAGATGATGACTATTGGTTATCTTAGCTACCTACGTTGTTGGAGGGATGGTTCCATATTGGTTATGGAAGACACCATTGATGTCATTATTGGTATTGAGGACAATTTGTGAATCATCAATCTCAATGCATCCCTCATAGAAGAAGAGTGTGAGATCATCATTTATATCATCAATGAGTTAATTAACATTTTTTCATCGTCCTATGTTGAAATTCTCAAATTATACCCTTATTTAGTCTTTCATCATCTTTTAGGCCATCCTAATCCAAATCCCATCAAATAGAAATTATAGAAAATGCAACTATGTATTTTTATTTTGGTCAGTAAATATATCAAATAGATCTTGGAATTTAAGTTCATCAAGCATATTTATTATTAAAATTAGATTTACAACATAGTCCTCATTATTTAGAAATTTAAGGGCATTCTCCTTGTACAAATTTCTAAGATATTATCAAAGATTTTCTTAAAGATGACTTCCCATTGCCAAATATTGATATGATCATCAATTTTACAACATGGTATGAAATGTTATCACTTATGGATATATTTTATAGATAGAACCAAATTAAGATAGCACATGAGGATAAGCATGAGACAACAATCACCACTACATGGGTGATGTTTTGTTACCAGGTCATGCATTTTGGCATGAAGAATGTCAGTACTACTTATCAAAGAGTAATGATTGTCATCTTTCATGACATGATGCATGACATTGTGGAGGATTATGTAGATGAAATTTTGGGAAAATCCAAAACCCATGCAGGAATCTAACAATTTTACAAAGAATATTTGAATGGATTAGAGAGTACAAGGTGCACCTCAATCCTAAAAAATGTGTGTTTATCATCACATATAAAAAATTATTGGGATTCATTATTTCAATATGAGGTATTGAAGTGGATCCCACTAAATTTAATGCCATAGTTGAAATGCCTCCTCCATAAAAGTTAAAAATAACTATGTAGTTTACAAGGAAAGATTCAAGCTATTCACAGGTTTGTTTCACAACTAGTTGATCATTACCATCCATTTACACATATCCTAAAAAAGGTTACCATATTTTAATGGAATAATGACTATCAAGAGGAATTTTAACAATTAAATAAATATTTGGCTAATCCACCAATGTTGACCCCTCCAACACTAGGGAAGCCTTTGTTGCTTTACATTTTAGTGACCCAACATGCCTGGGGAAATTTTGTCCCAACACGATAATCAAGGAAAATAATAAATTATTCACTATCTGATCAAGAATTTGGTAACATATGAGCATAAATATTGACCCATTAATAAATATTATTTAATAGTGGTCTTTGCATTCAAAAATTATGACATTGTATGCTCAATAACAAAACCATCTTTATTCCCAAAGTTGATCCATTGAAATATCTTCTATCAAAAGTAACTTTGATAGGTCACATGGAAAAATGGATTATGATCTTAATCAAAATTGGTATTTAATACACTAATCAAAATTTTATTAAGGGGAATTACCCATTGATTAATCAGTATATGTTCCACTATCAAATACACAACCATTAAAAATTGGTTTACTAGATGACTCCATTTTCAACCTTAATGAATCACAATAGTGGAAGCTCCAATTTGATGGCTCCTTCACATCCCATAGATCAGGGGTAGGCATATTTGTCATCATAATATTACAAAATATGTGGAACTAATTGTAGTACTCCACCTTGTAATATAATGGAACATCAAATAGTTGGTAGTATATGATGATTCCCAACTCATAATCAATAAAGTCAATGATCAATATCAAATAATAGATGATAAGATTGTACCTTATAAGTGTATGGTGGATAGATTCAAGCAATACTTTAAGAATCTATAATTTGAGAAAGTGATACAAGATAATAATAGATTAGTTAATTACATGGTAACTATTGGATACATTTTAGAAATGTCTTACTTCATCCAAGAATAGCAGTTCCTCATTGAAAAATTCATCATGCTAGCATATTACTATCTATAATTATAAATGGTATGTGAAATTATTGATCCCAGTTGATGTTGGTATCATGACATCTACACTTTTATTCAAGACCATAACCTTCTCATTGACATATCTAGTACCCAAGAAAATCATTTATCCATAATGATTCTTGTCACACCTTACTAGGTGGCACACTCTATCGTAGAGGTTATAATGGGATGATAATTTTTTTGTTTAAATTTGGGAGAAGTGGAATTAGCTATCAAAGATGTACATAATAAGATTTTTGGGGTCCATACTAGTAGAATAGTACTCACTAAGAAACTCTTTCATATGGTGTATTACTAGCTGACAATGGAATATGATGCATATATGATTTTACCTTTTTAGGTTTTACAAGAGTAATTCATATGTTTGGTTAAAGGGAAGAGATGGCAAAATCAATTAAATAAATTTTAATAATTAAGTACTAATTTATTATATAATTTGATTTATTTTAAATTTTTAAAAATAGTAATAAATAGGCATAAATAAAGACTTATCTAAAAATTGACTATCACGGATGATCTAGGTTTTAAAAATTGAGATCTAGGTAGTTCTAAGTGTCACAAGCAGGATTCTGATATTCATTTATTCATTGAATAGTAACACCCAGTTTGGGTAATAGTGTCACCCATGTAGTTTCCAAAATGTGATACTAATGTCTCCTTTATGAGATTGTTCCTATTTTTTAGGAGAACCTATACTTGTGTCTATGTGTTATGTTCCTTTGAGACTGAGTCCTGTAGTTGTGTATTGTACCTAGAAATCTTGATTTTGTGTGTAAACCCTAGTTATATTTACAATTTTGATATGAGCAAGCTTTGAGTGTGTTAGTAGGATGGAATAGACATATTCAACACCTTGTTATATAAAGAGCTACCTATATACCAATACTCCTAAGAGGGATCAAGTTTGATGTAGTTCTCCCACCTATTACTTGATGTATGTGCAAGTGAATGTTAGAATGAGAGTGGAATTTGATTCCTTGAGTGTGCTTGAGATTTGAAATTATTAAAAACTAGGCTTAATGTTACTTTAGATGGTAGCTTTCATAAATTAGGGTAGAATAGGGATAAAATACCTTAATTTGTCATAACTGTGTCTTTGGTTTGAATAACTTTTGTATCTATTTTCCATCTAGTGAATAGAGGTGGATTAGACTTATATTTATAGGGTTTTTTGCTTGTGTAGATAAAAAAATGAGCTTAGGCTGACCTTAGTATGGGTACACATTTAGAAAAGTATCCATTTAGAAGATCTAGGGCTAAGGATAGTAGCATCCAATTGGGGACACTATTATCATCTAGTTGTAGTGTCCCAAATGTGGCACTAATGTCCTTTTGGTAGAATTATAGGAAAGTTGGATTGGGGTCAAAGGTGGTAGTTTAGGGACTATGTCTTGACTAGTTGTAAGTGAATAAGGTCTGATGAGTGGATAGAAATGTAAGTCTAAGGCTCTAGAATAGGTCTATGAAATCCTAAGGATAGGATAACTCAAGCGACACTCTTAGCATCCAATTAACACTTTTAGGTGATTACATGTGCCCCCCATTTATATTAGTAATACAGTAAAGTGCAATGACTAGTATAAATGAAAAAGAAGCATACCTAAAATTACCTTGGAAGTGAAGCCTGTGTAGCTGAGTTTGAATGTGCAAATATGGGTTTGCATATGTGAAACATGATCTAAATCAATGTCCTAAAATGAAACATGCAAAAACCAACCCTTACTAATGAGATAATCAAAAGTAAAAGACTATGCTAAAATGAAATAACTAAGTAGAGAGAAAAGAAAGGAATAAATACACCTCATTAGGTATAAGAATCAATGCATGAACTTGAAAACAAATTGTGTGTGAATGTGCATAGTGATCATATCATTAAATATCTTGAACTGAGTTGATGGCTTGCTCAATCTTCATATGGGTGGGTCAATAACTCAATTCAATTTTTAATCCATAATTTCCCACACTTATTTGTTGGATCCTAATCTCTATGAATAGCTTGGATAAGATTGTATATGTGTCTAACCCTCTCATGTAAGTGGATCAAGAACTCAAGTAAGCCATGACTCCATCATTTCCCCCTATGTAAAGTAGATGCATCTATAAATATATTATTTAAAGTGATAAAAGTATCTAACTGAGTAATCTAACTATGTAGTCAATTCCATAGCCACTCGGGTATATTAGGTGGATCTGGACCACTCAAGAATGCCAACCACTACAGATGGAGTAAGGCATGAATCTAGTGATAACCTATAATGTGATATCAAGTGTATACAACATATAGAATGACATGGATTTTTCCATTCCATTCGATCAACATGTTTGAAGCTAAGTATATGGAAAATATGTGTTGCACACATGCCCCCAATCTGGTGTCTAAGTACACTAATTCTAAATCAAGTATGTAGTAGTTGAATCTATGTACTAATATAAATATATGAGAGATCATGTTGTCCATGATGCCCCCAAATCTAAGTAACTAGTATGAATCCAAATTGAAATGGCTGAATCTAAGCTAAATTTGAACATAATTGCCAAACTTATGATTATATCTATGCAAATTTGTATTGTACCTAATATACTAGTCTGAATAATTTGGACTATCATTGGGGATATTATACAGTAGCACTATGTAGTGGATAGTACCACCCTTTGGCTCTAGTGTCCGAATTTGGGTGTTAATGACTGCTTGGTTTGATATCTATGTGGTCTGAATTAACTATTAAGCCTATGTTCTATTATATGTCTACCTTGAGTTTGATCTCTATAACTGAGCCTGCGTGTTGAAATGTATTCGTGAGAAGCAAAATAAGAGCTTGATCTTTGTGACAACCCCTATAAATTCCCCCTCTTTTGAGGGTAGTTGTGAAATCTATGAAAGAATTGCCCTTTAAATAAGTAGCTCTATAAAATGTGTTAGCCAAATCATGATATTCCAATATAATGTACAAACATAACATCAAAATGTAAATGTATCTAAACAATATTAAGAAATGTAAGATGTATGTTGTAATCTATCATTAGACAAGGGTGTCAATATATATGTAATCAATGTAATAACAATAATATAATCTAAGTAACTACCTAGGGGGATGGGGCATGATGTCCATCAAGGCTCCCAAGTAGGATAGGTAGATGCATGAGGTCCCTCATGACATCAAAAACTAATGTGTGTGTGTGTGTGTAACAAGAAAAATACAAGTGTCAAGGCATAGAATCATACAAAAAAAGTAAACATATAAACACATGAGGCACACAAGAAGTCAACTAAGGGGCCACAATACAAGCAACTTGGGCACATGTCACTAAATCTAATATTGAAAACATACAAGGACATGTTCAAATATTCATATACGTAAATAGCAAGCAATTTGGCATAGACCCACAGAGAAGGACATGTTCAAATGTCCACATATATAATCATGAAAGAGCACACACAAGGGACATGGGCACATGTCCAAGGCATATAAACAAAGAAGTGGTGTAGAAGCCAACTAACAATGGCATATTCAAATGCCTTCGAAGATGTTATAAGCATAGTAACATAATCAAATATAATCTAGGAACTAGAAATTAAATCATGTTTAACTATGTAATACAAATTTATGTAGATGCCAGGATGAATATATACTAAATCTAACTAGTGATATTTGGTAAAAAAATATGAATAATGAATAGCAATGATCAATATCAAGATAAATTAATGTGTAATTGGAATGTATAGTATGTAAATATAAAACTTGGTTGTATCAATTGTGTAGGAGATGCCCTTAAATGGGCAGATGTATCAATGTATCAACTTGGATCAATGTGAATACCCCCAATGGGTAGATGATAACTTGTCTGGATCAATGTAGTGGACCAGATTCTTATCTAAAATTTTTAAGGCTTGACAAAAATAAGTGAAGCATATATGTATGATAGAACCAACTACACTAGGATAGCTAGTAATATGTAATATCTGGCAAGTAGTAGAAATGTAAACAAAGTAATGCATATAATTTGTAAAATATTTGAGTTATTTGAATTTTTTTATTTTGACATATTATATTATTTTTGTGTTTTTTGTAGGATAAGATATGTACAAGCAAATGAAAATAAACTATGTACAAAGAGTAAAGAAGATAAGGAAGTATGTACAATGGTAGGAACCATACTAACTGGTGAGTCTCATGAGAGACTCACTATCATCATGGCCTGTGTCAAATATAGGAATGATAATCTCTCATGTATTCTGATTTCTATGATGTAGTTGAATGTTGTTGTAGTATGAATTTGGGTATTATTCCTCATTAGAATAATAATATTATTCCATATAAGAATCATAATAACTTGGTGTGCTTGAGGGAACTACCTGAGACTGTGGAGTTGACCTTTCTGAGTTGTGCTTTGGAAGATTGATTGCAATTTTTCCATTTACAATTATGCTTATCATAGACATAATATGTTGTGGAGGCTATTTTACCTTGTTTGAAAATGTTTATTGGATGATCATGATTTTTATTGTGCAACTTAGGATCTGGCTCTTTTTGTAACATGTCTTGTGTATCTAGATGTTTTGACTTGATAAATTGTATCTATGATTGATGTGTCTTAGGATGTTTAATAAACCCCAAAATTTTTTGACCAATATTATCAATTGCTAGAATAGGAAAAGTGATGCCTTGGACCTATTTTCCCAAACCTTGACCCTGATAGTCAAACTATTGTATATATTTGTGACCAAAATTATATGATATTGAATGTTGAGCTTCCTTTTAGAGAGGTAGCTTTTCTTGATATATCTGTGCTTATTTTACTATTTCTTGCTATGATTGTGATTTTATAACCTTTTGTTATAATTTATGCTTTGGTAACCATTTTTGTATTGTTTCTAAATTTGACCCTATTTGAATTGTTAAATGTTCCATTGTATGTTGTTTGGATGATGTGTCACTACATGAGTCATATGTATCCATTATCTATTGTATTTTCCTTTATAATTCTAAATATGAATTGATGTAGTGCCCATGTATTCTATGATATGCATAAAAATATCTGGATCTACTCATTAGGTGTAGAGGAGGTAGGTTGATCAACTTAGATTTAATCATTTTCATTAGTGTCTCACTTGAACTCTTATTTCACCTTTGAATGCTTTTTGAAACACTAGTTATAGATGTACTTTGTTGTGATTTATGATTTGGATATGTAACATTGTTTTCCATAAACTGACTAGTTGAAGATTCATATACATGATTTACACTATTGTGCCCTGGAGGCCTTTGTCTTATGAATTGATTTTCCAATGTTGTAATCTTTTGATATAATAGTTGATTCTTATTTTGTAAAGTTACAATTGTCTTGTTCATACTAATAATTTGATCACATAGAGTCTCAAAAATGTAAATGCTAGTTTTTTATATTTGAACATATAGGCACACATCTTGTAGGGAAGAAGTGTGAATAGGTTGAGTAGGGGGATTAGTGAAAATGCTATAAGTTGCATCATCTTTTGGAGGAGTGATAGCATGGACCAAGTTAGAGCAAAATTAGATATCACCCTGATGGATATGAGGAGGAGAAGGAGATTATTTTTTGTGCATAAGATATGACATTGAAATTTGAAACATAGTGGTTAGTTTACGTGCTAAATCCTCTATGTGTTTACGGGTTTTCTTATTAATGGAATTTCATATAGGAGAAAGATAACATGCAAAAGAAAGAATGTGACATGAAATATTTTTAGTTGGCTTGAAACATCATGTATGCATATGTTTATGTGATTAAAGAATAATGTCTTTATTATTTTTCACATAGAAGAAAGATAACATGCTATGGAACATGATGAATATTGTATTTGATAGTAATCATCATCTATACATGTATTGATGTCTTTTTTGAGTTCATTCTAAATTAAAGGGAATAAGCATGTAAATAAAAGTATGAAACTTTGTACAAAAAGTAATTTATTTCTTCTGTCATTATTGATCCAAAACTTGAAAAGGTTTGGCTGAAAGATAATTCAAGAAATAATAACAAGACAATTAAAATAATGCTATCTCTGAGAAGAGATGTTTTATTGATCAAATTTGCAGACCCAAACATATGCTTATCTCTAAGAAGAGATGTTTGATTTCCATTTCAGGTTATATATTCATTTATACATGTTTTGAAGGTGTGGGGAGGATGTGGAAGGTCACCAATCTCAAGGGAGATGAATTGGTTCAACTTCCATGATTTACAACAATACAGAATTTGAGGAATTACTATTTTTAGAAACTTACTAATTTTAGACTGTGTTACTAAAATTGAAATTTGGGGCACTTTCGTTGGGTTTTCAAGGGTCAAACTTCATCAAGAAAATATCAATTCCATCTCACCGCATTCTCCTCATTCTTATCTTTCCAACAGTTCAAATGGTGAGTCAATTGGAGCTATGATTCAAAAGTTATGGCTCCCAAAAGTTCCATCATCAATTGGAGTGGACCCGTCACCTAAATTGTTACCTAGATCATTCCTCCCTCCTTGAGAAGTAATGGTCCCCATTGCATCAAGATTTTTCATCAAGTGTGGTAGTTGTACTTTGATTTGATTCTTGATGCATACTTGGAATGGACTGTGATTTATGGAACTGTACAGGGCTCGATTGTTCACCATTTCTGTCTGACCATCAGTCTGTGGATGGAAGGCCATGAAATTATTCAGCTTGGTATCTATTTAATTATGTTGTTGTGTTTTTTGTGTAGATAGGGTTGCAACATTGGCCCTTTTGTATTCTTGTGGCTTGACCACCATGAGAACAAATTTCTTGGCACTAATCAGAGAGACAGATGTGGAAGGTGGTACCTCTAGTACCCTATAGCACCGTGTTCTAAGAGTGAGATTAATCCTTCAATTTCTTGATTCATAGATGCCATGTTGATCATACATGAATGGCTAACCAAAGAGCACATCACAAACATCTAAATTGACCACATCACATAAGACCTCATCTTGGAAAGGTTTTATTGCATATGAGAGAAGACATTGGTGGGTCACACGGAGGTTTCTCCTTGGACTCAACCATCCAATACTGTACGGTTTTGGGTGAGGCTTCATGGATAGATTTAGGCTTTTTACAACATTAGTAGAGATTAAATTCTTTTGACTTCCACTATCAAGAATGAAATGCAGAGGCTTACCTTTCACCCATAATTTAGATTGAAACAACCTTTCCTTGTCATCTAGCCTCTTTTCATGGGTCTGTGATGAAGCAACAATGGCTTCGAGCTCAGCATCTATAATTTCTTCTTCAACCTCTTCGACTGCAGGGTTTGTATGAGATAGAGTAGTGGATGTTAAGGATTATGACTCAGAAAGTAGGGACTTGATGGCTTGACATTCTTCTTTGGAGTGAGTTCTAGATTTGTGATAATCACACCACTTCCCAGTCTTTCCTTCCTTTTGCTTCCAATTTTGGCCTCATGTTTGACCTTTTTTGTCACTTTTCCATTTTGAAGGCTGACTCTTTATATTCATTCTTCCATGCTTCTGCTCAATCTTTACTGATAAATTGTACGCTTCACCAAGGGTTTCCAAAGTGAAGAGTTCCATTTCTCCCCATATGTACCATTGTAGTCCACCACGGTATTTGAGAACCTTATGTTTCTCACTTTCTTGGATGCCCAATCTCGCAAATAGAGAATGAAAAATTTTAGTGTAATCTTGAATAGATTATTCCTTACCTTGATGAAGTTGTTGCCATTCTATATACAGATCATCATATGCTCTAATGGGGTAGTATTCTTCCTTTACAGCTTCTATGAAATCATCCCAAGTAGGTTCCATCTCAATGCCAATATCATCTGCTCTGAATGTCTTTTTGTACACTTCCCACCAATTTTTGACAGGCAATGATGTTTTCAAAAGAGCAAAAGTGATCTTCTCTTTATCAGTGAATTTATTTATATAAAAATAAGATGAAAATTGATCCAACCAATTTTGTACTACATCAGCATTGATTTTTCCTTCAAATGTAGGGATATCAAAATTCACTTAAACCTTGAAAGGTGTTGGGGCACTGCAAGGATTTGGGGGTGTGAATGAGGAGCCAAAATTTTCCATCAAGATTTATTAGAGAATTTGAGAAAATTTTTGTAGCATCTATTCTTACTGCTATTGGAGGGCTTCATTCACCATTTCCTTGAAAGGATCGGATGTCTCGGTGTCATCTACCATTTGAAGTCGTTTGGAGCGAATAGGTAGATAGTCTACTAGTTCTATTTTCCACCCAAGCTTCCTATAATCTGACCTCATCCTTGGGATCATACACTCTAAATACAAACCACTCTAATACCACTGATCCAAAACTTGAAAATATTTGGTTGAAATATAATTCAAGAGCTATCTCTGAGAAGAGATGTTTTATTGATCAAATTTGCAGACCCAAACATATGCTTATCTCTGAGAAGAGATATTTGATTTATATTTCAGGTTACATCTTCATTTATACATGTTTTGAAGGTGTGGGTAGGATTTTTAAGGTCACCAATCTCAAGGGAGATGAATTGGTTTGACTTCCATGATTTACAATAATACAGAATTTGAGGAATTACTATTTTTAGAAACTTACTATTTTTAGACTGCGCTACTAAAATTGAAATTTGGGGCACTTCCTTTGGGTTTTATAGGGTCAAAATTCATCAAGAAAATATCAATTCCATCTCACCTCATTCTCCTCATTCTTATCTTTCCAATGGTTCAAATGGTGAGTCAATTGGAGCTACGGTGCAAAAGTTATGGCTCTGAGAAGTTTTGTCATCAATTGGAGTGGACCCGTCACCTGAATTGTTACCCAGATCAATTATGATCATGATTATATGAATGAGAATATATATGAATTTTAAATCTAATTTTTATAAATAAAATATGAGTATAAATAAAAAATGATACAAACCCTAAGTGTGTTTAGAGTTAGGGTTTTTAAAATTAGGTTTTTTTTTAAATAATTTAAATTAGCTTTAAAATAAATTGAAACCCTAATATGAATTTGATTTTAATTAGCTAAGTTGTCTAAAATAGAATAAAAAAATTAGAAGTATGCAGCTCTAAATTTATTGCATAAAATTTGGATGAAAGCAAGCTAGGGTTTGAAGCAATGTTCGAAGTCAGATGGGTTTGCCAAATGATTTTACCTTTTTGGGTTTTGTAAGAGTAATTCCTATGTTGGTTAAAGGGTTGAGATGTCCAAATTAGTTAAATAAATTGCAATAATTAAGTATTGATTTGTTATATAATTTGACTTATTTTGACTTTATAATTTAGCAATAGATAAGCATAAATAAAGACTTATCTAAAAACTAACTATCGCAAATGATCTAGGTTATAAAAATTGAGATTTGAGTAGTTTTGAGTGTCATAAGCAGGATTATGATATTCATCTATTAACTAGATAATAACACCCAGTTTGAACCATAGTTCCATCCATGTGTAGTTTCCAAGATGTGGCACTAATGTCCACTTTGTGGGATTATTCCTATTTTAGGGGAGCACTTGTGCCTGCATCTATGTGTTCTATTCCTCTAAGACCGAAGCCTATAACTATGTGTTTTACCTTTAAATCTTAATTTTATGTATAAACCCTAGTTCTATTTTTAATTATGATATGAAAAATATTTGATTATGTTAGTAGGATGGACTAGACATCATCAACACCCCACTATATAGAGAGTTGCCTACATACCAATACTCTGAAGAGGGATCAAGTCTGATGTGGTTCTCCCACCTAGTACATGATGTATGTGCAAGTGAATGCTATAATTAGAGTGGAATTGGATGCCTTGAGTGTTCTTGAGTGTTGGAATGATTTTAAACTAGATTTAAGGTTTCTATAGATGGTAGTGTTAATATCTTTCTACCCCTAGACTTAGAAAGGATCAACTCTTGCTCAAAACACTTAGACAATGCCTTTATCATTTCATGAATCTTATGTTTTTTGTGATAATCTAGGAGGGGGTCACTTTTATTTAGGTTCATAGTTAGGGTGTTCATATAGTGTTCTTATTTCATAATGTGTTTTGGTAGTCACCATTTCACCTTGTTTGAGCTTGTGTTAGGATTTCATCTAGTGTGACTATGTCTAAGGGTCTTCAATAGATCTTAGTATGACCTTCATGGTCTAAAACCATACATGATAAGATGACCTATGATGATGTAGCCCATGTAAAATCATGTGTGACCATTTAAGCATGCCCAGAACTTGTTGAATGTAGCAAAATCAAAAAGATTGGAGCTAGTATGAAGAGAGAATAGTAACCATGTTTGAAACCTTTAGCATGTTTTAAGGTTTTTTAGCAAATGTTAAGGTAAATATTTCAATGGTTATTAACATTTTATATCATGTATGTGTTTCCTTTAAATGGCATTCAAGCCATGAGAATAGAGTTACTATGGCCCCTAGGACATCATTAAGTCATCATCATGGATAAAATATCTCCAAAAGGATCTCATAGCCATCATGATATCATTATAAGGTGGTTTCATATGCAAAGAAGGTCTTTTTAGAAGTCAAACACCCTTAATTGACCAAAAAGGCCCCACATGCTTGAAAGAGTGACTTTTTAGCTTCCATCCATACCATCTAATTTAAAAATGTATTTAACCTCTCATTTCCCTCCTTTTGGCCTTCAATGGTTTCTCAAGATCTCAAAACTAAAAAGATGCAAAGAAATAATGTTTTACGAGTATTTTCAAGACTTCTATGGACTTGTACAATAAATTCAAGGTTAGAATAAGTTATAAATCTCATGGGATCCCTTGTAGGCATCACAGAGAAGGATTCATGTTTTCAAATCCAATAAAAAGGTAGAAATGGTAGAAAAATCTCCATCGAGCTTTTGGCAAACTCAAAAGGGCCAGTTTGGGTTGAACTATGTAATTTGTACAGGGGGTCAGAGCCCAATCTCTTGGCAAAAGTTAGATACCCTAGTGGGATTTAAATTAGTGACATTATTTCTTAGATCAAAGCCCTAAGATTTATGAAAAATTGCTAAGGTGTTAAGGCACAAAATGAAGATCTCAAATCCCATGGCCTCAGTATTTAATAATTTCAAAACATTATTGAGTTTATTACTAAAAATTAATGAGTATGTGAGATGGTGAGGACTCTATTATCCTTCTCACATCATTAGTTCACCACATGCAAGCAAAGAAAGGTAAAAATATCTACATAATGGTAGGTTACAGACTTATGTAAGGTGACAGTTAGGGTTTTGGTTAGTTTTAGACTATTCCTTGTATCAAGTGGCCTCTAAGAAAATATGATGATCTTCCTATATTATAAATTTCTTTTTATAATCAATGATTGTGAATAAGTCTTGATAAATACTTTCAATGATTGTCAAGAGAGGTCTCATCAACCTATAAGTCTGCAAACTTATAGGTCAACATTTGACCAAAATAGCTTGCAATGAGAGTGTATTTAGGATGATAAAGAAACTTTACATACCCAATATATATTAAAAAAATGTCCTAATACTTGAGGCTAGATTATCCACGTTGCAAGCAAAGAGATAGCCAAGGGGTTAAATTATTGATGAGTTGTCAAAATTATAGGCAGGGTCATCGAAGGAAAAAGGTGTTCTCCAAGGTGAAGATGATGGTTTTCACATAGAAGGAATTACCTTGAAACTCATATATATTCCTCAAGTCTTATAAATTAATTATCTAAACCTAAATAGATTAGATATGAAGAGAATGTGAAGCTGTAGGGTTTGAAGAAATTGACAGGGTAAATGCTCGTTGTCAGACACAATAGAATGGAGAGATTTCTTAGTACTATGGGGTATTTTTTCAGTTGAAAATGGTCTTTGTATATTTAAATATATTCCATATTTCCCTCAAGCACCTTTAAAAATCATAATATATGAATTTTCATCATGATATTGGAGGAGTAGGCATTAGACCTAAGATAAACATCCACGGGCTTATACCTGTGTATTGGGATGTTTAGAGGTCTCTTAGCTATCGATGAAGGAGAAAATTAGGCCAAATAAAAAAAATTTAAATCCACTTAACCAAATTATATGAACCCTCATATTGTTTAGGAGGTTTACAATCAATAATCCAATCCAAGAGTAGAATGGTAGTAGGTTTTGAGTCTCAATAGACACTTACAGGCCTGTCTCTAAACATGAGGAAAATATGCATGTGGAAATTTGAACATGAGGTCTATAGTCATGAGATATGTTTAATAGTATGAGGGAGAAGTTTTTACCCCTGTGTTGAACAAGGAGCTATACAAGAAGGACACTTTCAAGGTCTAATGATACATGAAGCCTAAAATAAACTATAGACCTGTTATGGGTAGATCGACAAAAGTACACTTGTTATGTTAAGTATAGATAGTAAATAATGTGAAAAACTCTATAAATATATATATACAATGTTCTTAAGTCACCATGAAAGTCTTCATAAGTCCAATATAGAGAAAATTTGTAAGAAACCTAATCAAGCCTAAAACCTTACTCAAGCACCTACACATAGAATAAAGAAAAAGCACATGTGTGGTGATAAGAGAAGTACCAAAAAGTTTTTATAGCTCATTTTAATGATAAATTAAGTATATATTCTTAATATGATCATCCATATTTATAATATTAGCTAATGAAAACTCAACCTCAAAGCCCAATAGTCAAAAAGCCTTGAAGAGATGTTACAGGCCTACTTGTAAATTATGGATAAAAGGTACAATTTTGGTTTTGGTCATGAGGTATAAAGGTTTTATATGGTATTATATGTCACAATAAATATTTCCATAGTTATTTTAAACCATATAGAGAGGATAAAGCCTTCAAAATATATCCAAGGGATCAAAGTTACAAGGTTTTTATAAAACCCTAAGGTATAGGAAAATCAAGTTCAGGGCTAACTGGGGAGATTGTACCTTCTATAAACTATATTTAGACATTTTGAGAGATTTTTAAAACCTCATTTAATCATTTCCAAGGAAAAAATAGCCATTGGATGACCTATTTTCTCAAGATCTCTCTCTGCCTACACACAGATCCCTATTATGCCCAAGAGACTCATGTTTTGAGCTCAGAACTTCATGGATGATGTGCATGGGAAGGATTGACTATTGGATATGTTAGGGAGGATATAAAAATCTAATATTTCATCATTATTTTTCCCTCATATTTTTTATGTAGTAGGAATAATCATCAAGGAAGAAGGGTAGTTAAAACCACTATTTTACCTTAGGAGGAACTTGAGAAGGTATAATTTTATACTTAGAAATTGAATGAATTTTTTCATGGTATTGAGTGGAATTTAGAGATTATGGAGAGGTCCTTCCACACCCATATTTTTTTTTAGGAAGGATAAAGAGGATCTATGTTCTATGAATAATCCTTAAGAAGTAAAGACACCTAAAACCCTTGTTAAACCTAGAATAGGACCCGATGGAGAATATGAGCCCATAAAGAACTCAAAATGGATTTTAATGGCCTTGAATTCCCATAGATGACACTATAAAACTTCATAAACACCTGTGGAGGCAAAAATTTGTCACATGTGATGGAAAACACATAGGAAAATGGCCTAAAATGCACATTTTTGGATGATTTCATTATGCTTGAATGGTTTGAGCTCTTTAAACAATGAATAGAAATATTTTGGGTAGAGGTAAAATGATATCCTAAAATATTTTTAATATACTCCAATGGTGATATAATATACTTTAAATCAAGAAACAATGCTTTGATGAAGACTATCGTATCATTTACATAAGAAAGCAAGCTTGTATACCTTGTATGGGCCACCAAGGTTATAGAAACTTATAAAACACCATTGAATGTCATTTAACATTAGTTTTGGATGACCCTAAAATTTAATAATAAGTATGTTTCAGGTATCTATGCTATTTTATAAGGTTTGAAGTCTACAAGCCACCCTAACTGGTGGCAGAAATGAATGTGAAGGGGGTATGATCTAAGTTTCAATCTATTCTATCATGAGAGAAGCCTTGAGGAGGTCAATAATAACATGAAAGTTACCAAAATATTATGGTTTAATATGTATTAAAGAGGTAATAGAGCATGATGATGCATGGAGGCAGCATGGAGGTCAAGATGTCAAAGGAATCTCTTTGTAACTCCTCATTCAATCACTAGACTACCTCATTGAAGGTCACTATACCACCAAGAAAACACATGGTGAGAGTTATGAGACTAATATCTACCCCTCATTCATCATTGGATGAGTGATGGTCATTATTGTTTTTCCACTCCACTTCTATGCCACATTCTTCCTCTCTCTCTCCCTCATGTTCCATAAATTGGGCTTCAAAGGACATTGTAATGATCCTTCTGTTGGGTATGAGAAAATTCAGCCCATTTATATCTTACAACCTTTGAGATAATATGAGGATTGATTCTACCTTCTCCATACTATTTTCTAGTGTGTTCATGCTTGTTTTATTTTCATAAGTGGTTGAATCTTTCTCCCCTTATAGGTCCTTGTTTCTCACCTAGATGCTAGTAGATTGTCTTATGTAGGTCACATGGTGTGTGAAGGTGCTTATACTTGTGATCATAGTGGAAAAAGATTGTTAGTGTCTTTCATCAGACCTTTCACTCAAGGTTATAGGTAGTTGGCATGGCCTCCATGTTAAGCATTGACGTGTAAGAGTCTTTTAGAGAAAGTGTGTTAGCAACTAGTCTCTATTTTATCCATAAGTGTTATTGAAGGATCAAGTAGAGGAGACATAACATTGGTGCATCACCTCCTATAGTATAGGGTTTGATTTCATGTCTTTCTTCTATCCATTTTCATTAGTAAAATAAATAGGTAGTAGTTGAGCTTAGATGATGCATTAGGGGAGCTAGCCCCAAAACTAGAGACTCACCTCACCCATTAGGCTACCCACACCTAGAGGTGATTACATTGTATCAGCTAGATGAGGTAGGTTTTAAACTCCTTTACCTCAAATTTGAAATCTAGACTGATAACAATTTTTGGCATACCTAGTGGGACAAGAATTCAAGGGGTTTGAAGCACTTAATCTTGGAATTTTGTGACCTCAAAGAAATTTAGGCATTATGGTGGAAGATTAGCACTCAAGTTTCATGCCAAAGGTCATCACAAGGTCTTCATCCAAGGGTAAGGAAGTTAAATTTGTTGAGTTATCTTTAGATTTTTATATAAGTAAGAGGTATCCTAGGTCTAACCCCTATCCCACACCCCCTAATTCTCCCAATCCTATTCAACATATCCTTGATACAACTCTTACGTCTCTAATGGCTAGACCTAAGAACCAAGCCTTTGTACCCTTCAATGGTGGTAGCCCCTTGAACCTAAACCAATTTGATGATATCCCTACTACTGCACTCAAAATCCTTCCATGCTTCACTGAAGAAAACTCTTCCACTCCTATTGAACACATTGCATACATATCAAATCTTTGTTTATTGCATAATGTGACTCAAGAGAATGTGGCAATGAGGATGCTAGTTACCTCCTTGAGAGGCAAGGCACTTCAATGGTATAGAGGTATAACACCTACCTCTATCAATACTTGGGATGAGTTTGGGGAGCACCTATGCAAGCACTTTGAATACAGACATGACCACTTATCCCTAGTAGAGCAATTGACATTAGTCAAAAGGGACACTCAAGAGTTTATGGTGGATTTTAAATATAGCATTCATAATAATTGAGATATGATCCAAATAGTAATTAAACCCACCCTAAATTATGCCTTTTTATATTATTTGAGAGGCCTCAATTCTGATGTGGCAGTCATGATAAATTCAATAGATGGGAACACATTACCTATGCCTATGAAGTGGCAATAAGGTTATAAAACTATCTCATTCAAGTAGGTAAACTCACACCAAGGCCCTTCATGCCATTGTTCCTAGAAATACAACCTCATATGCCTACCATTACCCCCATACTTATGCTAACCAATAATGAGTAGGCAGATAGGTTGGTTAAGCTTGAAGGGTTGCTTAAGGCATAAAACAACAAGATAGTAGCATTGGAAAGGCAATAAATTCTAACACATAGACCCTAACATGATCCTTATCAAGCTCCCTATCAACCTTATTAGTGAAATAGACCTCCATATCAAGCTAATCCTCAAGTTCAAGGGAAGATCACTCATGCAAGGACATATAGCACCTTCAATCCTAATTATACTAGCACTTCTAGAGCATTAGCTTCTACACAAAATAACAATGCTTAAGAAGGCCAATTGTCTACACATTGGGGACAATCTCATGAACAAGGTGTCAACTCAAATGAAGGTGTTAATTAGGCTCCTCCTACACAACACAAAGAAGTTCCTCTTATGCAACATGGAGAAGTTCCTTTCATGACTAAATCTAAGTTATCAAACCAATAAGGAATGGGTGGGGAATAGACATAATCAAAGGCCACATTCATCAACTTTTAAGAAGGATAAATCCCCTATGGACAATGTGTAGTCAATCAGCTTAGAGGTACAACTAAGGTGGACAATCTTATTGTATCCAATAAAAGGGATAAACTAAGGGCATTGACTAGTGACTCAGAGGTAGGGAGAGCAATTCCTTCACCTTCTCAACCACTTCAAAATACCAATGAGCAAGATGTATCCCCTATATCTCCACCACTCCAAAAGGGTCAAAATGAGAAAGGTCCATTCATACCTCACTTCACTCAAGTTCTAAGAATCATTGTTGCTCCTAAGTTTTAGTAAAAGTTTATTATCCCTCATATCAGCATTATAGACTAGATGAATAATTTTCATGTCACCATACCAATGTGGGACACGATGCTTATTCTAGGGCAGAAAGACCTTCTTCAAGAAAAGTTGTCAAAGCTCAACATCTTGGATAGGTAGGTAGAAAAGGAAGGTGAAGCCTTAACCAATATTAGCCAACCTATTCAACCTCAACCATCCAAGGTAAATAAACCCCCTCCTTTCTATCTTTTAGTCATAATAGGGGATTTGTTAGTGCATCATTGTATGATAGATAGTGGGGCAAGTACATATGTCATGACAAAGTCAATAGTAGACAAGTTGGGATTAAAATGAGTCTAATTCTAAAAGATTATTGAAATTAGATGGGTCTCCTACCAAGACAGTTGGTGTGCTTAAAGACCTAAAACTTATCCTAGTTGCTTGCCCCAATTGCACCATATCCCAAGATGTTGTAGTGGTTGATATACATCATTATTTTGCCTTATATTTATCTAAAGACTTCACTACTAAAATAGGGGGCTACATATCTTTTGACTAGTCTTATATGGTCTTTATAACTAGGTATGGGACCAAAGTCACCATCAGTTCTGAACCCATCTCTAGGTTTCATTTAGATCCCTACATGCCTATCTATCAAATGTCAATTACACTATTATTGATGAAGATGAGCACCCTGAAGATCAAGAGATAGTTGAACCACATGAAGGCATATCAGACCTACTTATTGATGAGTGGGGGACAGACAACCATGGATATGATCCTTATAAAAGCATTGAGGAAGCAGGCTTAGGGATATATTATATGCCTAATGAGGAGGTAGTCATATCAGCCCTTACCAATCCTTGTCAAGACATTGATGAAATATAGAGATTGTTTTTTGATGGATCTAGGTACAAAAATGGAAGTGGAGCAGGTGTCATGCTTGTTTCTCCATCTAATCAAAGATACTTTTCTACCATAAGATTCAAATTCAGCTGCACATGTAACATAATAGAATATGAGGCCCTCATTCATGGACTGTAATGGGCAAGGAGAAGAGGTATCAAGATTTTGTAACCTATGGGAGAAAATGAATTGGTAGTCTATCAAGGGAGAGGGAAAAATTCAATCAAAAATACACTACTAAAGGCATATAAGCATATGTTTTGGGACTTTTTAGAGGAATTTGAGGTCTTTGACATCCGTTTAATTCCAAAAGAAGACAAACAACATGCAAATAGGCTGGCAGCTATAGGGGTATAATATGACATCCCAAGTGAAGTCAAGAACTTGAAGGATTAGCAAAAAATCAAGGTAGTTTGTAGACCCTCAATACCTAATAATGAAGTTAGCTAGTAGTTCTTTGATAGTGATGGAAAGATAGCATGTTTCTTACAATAAGAGGCAAAATTTTGCTCAAGAAACCAAGGTAGACTTCAACAATAGTATGGTGACTAGATTATTCAATTGAAGACAAAAAAAATCCTAAGGGATTAGTGACTCTTGCAAATATCTTCAATGAATATGATCAAAATTGAGAAGAGATAAGGCATGTCAACCAAGGAAGAACACTATGAGAAGGTCACCATTTTTAAAGATAAGCTACTCAAATTAGGTAAGGTGAACACTAGAGAAGAGAATATTGCCTTCATAGAGTTGTGTAAATAATTTATAGACATCTTTGCTTGGGAACACTATGACTCTAAGGGGTTTGATCCTAGTTTAGCTCAACATAATATAGAATTGGAGATAAGTACCAAATATGTGAGGTAGAAGCAAAGATTGATCAACCCCAAGATTGAGTCCCTCATGAAGAAAGAGTTGACTAAACTAATTGAGTCTAAAATTATATTTCCCATCAAACACTCTTCATGAGTGGCTAATCTTATGCCTGTAATAAAAAATAATGGGGAGATAAGGTTATGTGTGGACTTTAGATATCTTAATAAGGTGTCATTGAGAGACCACTACCCCTTTCCATCCATGGATCATATTCTTCAAAATTTTATAGGTTCAAAACAGTTCTCTTTTCTTAATGGATACTTGGGCTATAACCAAGTGTTGGTGAAGGAAGAAGACCAACACAAGACTGCCTTCACAACTAAGTGGGGCACTTATGCTTACACTAATATGCCCTTTGGGATATCCAATACATGATCCACCTTTTAAAGGGTAATGGATGTAGCCTTCAAAGGACTCATTAATGAGATGGTGATCATATATATTTATTATATTACCACATTATCAAAGGATGCCAAAGACCACTTGAAACACCTAAGGCTAGTATTTGATAGGTGTAGGTAGTATGGGGTCTTTTTGAACCCCAAAAAGTGTATTTTTACAAGTCACAAGGGTAAACTTTTAGGACACATTGTTTCTAAGGAAGGCCTCTCCATAGACCCTAAGAGGGTAAGTGCAATTCTAGCCCTATCATTGGCCAAACACAAGAAGGGACTACAAATTTTTCTAGGTAAGTTCAATTTCATTAGAAATTTCATTCCCAAATTTGTTAAGTTGGTTAGATCCCTAACTTATGTGCTTAAGAAACATAAGGACTTCACATGGACTAGGGAAGGAAAGAGGAGTTTTGAAGCCATCAAATAAGATATTGCTCAAGTACCCACTCTCCTTAACCTTGATTTCTCTAAAGACTTCTTTTTATATGCCTTCTCAACCAATGACACCATATCTGCCATGTTGATGCAATAAAACAATGAGAAATTTGAGCAGCCCATAACTTTCTTTAGCAAGCATTGGAGGGATATGAAGAGAGGTATACTTGTGTAGAAAAACATGTACTTGCAGTCATGAGAGGCCTTAAAATATTTAGGCATATGGTGTCAAACAATACGATCTATGTCATGGTGGCCCACCCTAGCATCAAGGACTTCCTTCTTAACTAGAATTTGGGTGAGAAAAGGGCAGGTTGGGTGACTAGATGCATGGAGTATGACATAAAATTGAAAGTCACCAAACTAGTGAGGGGTAAAGGACTGTGTGAGCACTTGGTGACAGATGTTAAGGAGAACAAAGAGGTGGTTTTATCACTTTATAATGATCACCAAGAAATGGCACCTACACCTTCTTCTAGCTAGACTCAAGACATGGTAAGATTTCTTCAAACAGGAGAATGTCTTATAGGTTTAGATAAGACAAGAAGGATATATTATAGGCTAAAATTAATTCCTTATGTCTTGGTAGATGGGGTCCTATTTAATAAATTTCTTGATGGCATGCTCTTAAGATGCATGAAGACTAATCAAATTGACAAGCTTTTGGATCAGTTTCATGATGGGCCTATAGGACCATTGTGCAGCTAGAACTACAACAACAAGGATAATGAGAGCAGACTACTTTTAGCCAAGCCTATTCAAAGACTCACATGCTTGGGTTAGGAGATGTTAGAAGTATGCCATGTTCACTAAAAAATAGAATCTAGTTTCCTTGTCCCTCAATCCCATCCAATTGGAATAACCTTTCATGCAGTGGGCCCTAAATTTTATGACATGATACATCCTCCATCCAATACAAGCCATAAATGGATATTGACTGATACAAACTACTTCACCAAATGGGTGGAAGCATTACCCCTTAAGGAGGTAAATGAAAACTCAGACTTGGAGTTCTATGATAGCCTAGTGACCAGGTTTGGGGTCCCCTCCACAATCATGTCAAATAATGCATTAGATTTTAGTGGTACAAGGGTAAGTGAATGGGCTCTAAATTATGGAATTTACCTCAGTACTTATTCAAATATTATCCTCAAGGTAATGGAATTGTAGAGTCCACCAACAAGAACTTAATAAGGATCATAAAGAGGACTATAGAAAACAATTAGAGGATGTGGCATACCAAACTAAGGATAGCCTTGTGGTTAGATAGGATCACCCCTAACAAAGCTACTATTGATTTTCCATACCTTCTTGTCTATGGCAAAGAGGCAAGGTTTCCCATATCACTTTATTTTCCAACTTTAGAACTCACACATCAGCTTGAGCTAATGGAGAATGATGCCATGGAAGTAAGGATGAATGATTTGAGAGAGCTAGAAGAGACAAGATATGGTGTTATGCATGCCATGTGGTCCCATCAAAATCAAGTTAATAGTTCATTTAACAAGAGAGATACCTCAAGGACCTTCTAAGAAGGTGATATTGTGCTTAAGTGGGATGAAGACCAAGCTAAACTAGGTAAACACTCAAAAATTAACATGTGGAGTGGACCCTACGTCATCAATAATTTTAAGGAGCACAAAGCATTCCAATTGTCAACATTAAATGGTGAGTAACTCCCTATCCCTATCAATGGGGTGTTCCTTAAGTATTGTTATTGAGGATCATATATATTATCCTTGTATATAATAGTTTAGGTGTTTGTTCTTCTAAGTGCTATTGTATAGCTACATGTTTAGTTAGTTGCTTTGTTGTCTTGTTTCTTTCTTAGTTGTTTAGGTGTTAGTTTCCTTTTTATGTCTTTATTGTGAGTGGTAAGCTTGTTTTAGTCCTTAATAGCTTGTAAAGGTGCTAGGTTTGATTGTTAGTCCAGACAAAGAGGTCTCTCAATTGAGTCATGACTATCATGTATGAGGCAGTTGGTTCTCTTGACCAGCAGGCAGGTCAACCCTTGGGAGTCACCAATGATGTTGATATCTTTCTGCCCCTAGACTCAAAAAGGATCAACTCTTGCTCAAAACACTTAGATAGTGCCTTTGTCATTTCTTGAATCTTATGCTTGTCATCATAGTCTAGGGGGGTCACTTGTGTTTAGTTTTATAGGTAGGGTGTTCATGTAGTGTGTTTCTATCATAAGGTGTTGTGGTAGTTACCATTTCACCTTGTTTGAGCTTGTGTCAAGAATTCATCTTGTGTGACCATGTATAAGGGTCTACAACAAATTGTAATGTGACCTTCATAGTCTAAAACCATACATGATAAGATGACCTATGATGCTATAGCCCATGGCCAGTCATGTGTGACCATTTAATCATTCCAAGAACCTATAGAATGTAGTAAAATCAGAAGGATTGGAGCTAGTATGAAGACAAAATAGTAACCATGTTTGAAACCTTTAGCATGTTTTAAGGTTTTTTAGCAAATGTTAAGGTAAATATTTTAATGGTTATTAACATTTGATATCATGTATGTGTTGCCTTTAAAGGGCATTCAAACCATGAGAATAACACTGATATTGTGGCCCCTAAGACATCATTAAGTCATTATCATGGATAAAATGTCTCCAAAAGGGTCTCATAGTCGAGGGGAGAATAGCATAGAGAGAATGATGACTAACTATAGATCGAATGAGTAGCACCATTGGTGTTACAAAATGAGTAGCATAATGGGTGAATAAATCAATGATCATGAATGGTATAGTTAAAGTGATGATTTAATAGGGCTAAAAAAAACATAGTAAGAGATCAAGAAATAATGAATCTGATAGCAGTCAGTGAACAAAATTATATAGAAGTGGTAATGAAGGCCAAATATATGCATATAAAGGCAATATCAAGGTGTGATATGGTGAAAAAGAGCCATTGGAAACCCTAACATGTCTAAAAGTGGTCATAAATGGCCAAAATACAACAAGGTTATAGGTTTCTGAGAAAATGAAGGGCCAAGACACATGGCTTCCAAAAAATTCTAGCCTAGCCACAAAGGGGCTAAATAAAAGGGTGCATCACAGGGAACTCTCTCTGGGGGGGGTGGGGCGGGGGGGTATGATAGGTGGCATAGGGAGATGAACTTTAATTATTGAGACTTAAAAACTAGGAAATGAACATACTATTGATTGTATTGTTAATATTCAAACTCTTTTTTTCCCTCACCCTTTTCTTTTTTAAGATTTAAATCATATATTTTTCTTAAATAAAAGTAGATTAACTTTGTTTTTATATAATAATTGCTGTAAAATTGACCTAAAACTCTATCAAAATTTTGATTCATATTATCTTCCTTTAAAAATATTAAGCTACAATCTCTTTAAATTATTCTCAATATTGATACTTTTTTAAACTAATATATAACTTATACTTTTGAATCATTAACGAGCAAACCTTAAAATGATAAAGTGTAAACCCATCACTATTATTTATATATGTCTAATATGAAAAGGTTTTATATTTTTAATTATTTTTTAAAATACTTAAAAGCCTAAAATAAAGTATAAAAATAAATAAACAATCAACAATATAAACTGGTTCAATAATTTATTATTATAGTGTATTATTAATATTACAAATAAATGTAGAAAAGACCATTATGGAAACATAATTTTGTATATTCAAAACGTGTTTTGTAAAAGATTTATATCTATAACAATAAATATATATCTATGATTATGATGTATGAGCTTTCAAACATCACAAAGACGTATCCATCTTGAATGTATTTGATTGTGTAGTGTGTACACAAAGACATGTACATATATTAGTAGTTGCATGTGTATTAATAGTTTGGAATAATTTTTTAATACATGGTATGTTGATTTTGTATTATATATTAATATGCATTAGTTGTTTAATTTTTATTTTACTATAATTAATTATTTAATAATTAATGTATTATTATATAATATATTTATATTATATTGAAAAAAAATTAAATATATTTTGAATTTTTTATTTTAAATTAATTTAAATGAAAAATACAATTTAAAATAATCGAATAAATTAATTTTTATTTTTCTACATTATATTTAGGTGATATTGTGAACCTCTAAGTTTAAGAGTTACCACTTGTGGCACTTCTCCCTTATATTTTTATATAAGAGCATGTTGATCTAAACATATCTCAATTTTAATTTTTTTTATAGATAATGGCTTTTGATCTGGGACATAATTGGGGGCCCAGCCACTATAGCCAATAACAGTCTTGAGAATACAACCAACGATCACAACTAGTCTCATATACCTTTCTAAAGATTTGAATTTGGGTGGGACTTAAAACAATCAAGTCACTTAACCAACTCACCCATATCTCATTAGCAACGTTTGTCATTTTTAGTACTTGTTATTTATTTAATTTAATTAAAATATTTGAAGAGATGTCATCATCATAGAGTTACAACTTAAAATCAAAATAACTTGGTCACAAGCTCCAAATTCCTATTGCTACATTCAATTTTGAGGGTTTTCTAACTTTTAAATATATATGGAGTTAGCCTTTATATATTAAAATCAAAACAACTTGGTGGCAAGCTCCAAATTCATATCACTACATTCAATTTTGAAGGTTTTCTTTCTACCTTTTACATTCTAACTTTTAAATTTAATTTTTCTTTTTTATATTTTTATCTCTATATATAACTTTTAGCAAAATATATATTTACCATTTAAAAAATTAACAATAATTAAAAGATAAAAGATAATTTAACAAATAAAATTTTCACAATGTGTTAAAAAAACTTCGATAACATTATATAATAATTTTGAAGAATCAACATTTCTAACCACTCTTTATAATTCATATATGTCGTTGATAATGTATAAACATTTTTTAGAGTTTTAACAATAAAATGCAATAGAATTTTTTAAGGATTATATAAAATAAAAGAGAAAAATGTTTGATTCGCAAAGAGTTTATTGGAGATTAATTCTTATTGTTAGCAAAATTTGTCACGATATAAGGGATAAGGTTGGGATTGTGTTGAGATCGTGCTTAGGGTGAATCTAGCAAAATAAATACCCTTCACACCTTGGTTCTTAGCCTAAGATCTTCACGTAAAACAATGGTTAACAAAAAAAAAAAGATAAAATCTCATAACTTTTGAAGAGCAATGTTAAATAGATGGCCATCATAAAAAAATCCAAATAAAAAGGGTCGATCATCAAATTTAATCTTAGGTAGATGGTAAAGTAAGTGTGAATTACAATATTAATAGTGAAGAATATGTACTCCCAAAAAGAAAGTCACAAGTTCAAATCTTATAAGAAATAAGGTACGCGTGCCTCATATTTGAAGCACAACAAAATACCTACTACATACTAAAAGTACAAAATAATCTGATATATTATAAATTAGCATACATATCTTAGATAAATCTATGTAAAATACACCGATAGATATCATTTTTGAAGAACTTACAATTTAATACAATATAGGTGCCTCGAAAATGATATCTATTGATCTATTTTACATACATTTATTTAAGATATGTTTTAAAACTATATTGAGCTTTCACTATAGTGTGTTTAGATATGAATCATGGGTTGTCACTTCTTGTCAAATAACAAAACCATAAACTGATATAATTATATTATTTTTTTTTAATTTTATAACGTCGACTTTTAAATAATTAAATGTTAACATTCTCATGCCATTACAATTCCCAACCACCTTCCTCAAATATTATTGTAGAAATATAATTACTTTACAAATCATATTCAAAATACTAACTCATATCATATACCTTAAAAATATATTATTATTATTATTCTAAATTATACAGAAGTGAAACAGCAAGGAAAAAAGTTGAGAGCAAAAGCCGAAGCCATGCAATTACCAATAATTGGTAGTAAAACTATTTAATCTACCCAAAAAAAACACTACGCAAAAAGATGCAGTCCATTACACATCATGAAAGTTGCCCACCCACTCAAGTAAATACAAAGTCAATTTAACAAATGTTTAATTAGAAAAATAAAAACTATGAATATTTGTAGCTTAATAATTTTAAGTTAAAAAAATCAATTAATGTTTGATTATATCTTTATGATTTCAGCCCGTCTGTCTCAAATGTGGAAAGCCCACCAAACTTTCGAAAATAAACAAAATAATATCTCGAGACCGTACGGTTTACAACTTTACCCTGCCTTAACGCTCCGGTCGCCGGAATATGTGCCCTTTGCCGGGAGGTAGTTCTATCTCTGTCATCCAAAAAAAACGAATCCTGTCTTATCAAAGGCTGACAAAAACAGTCGATAAGCAATTTATATATATGATAAGTACACGTACTTATATATCTATGGGAGACTAGACGGATTGACCAGGTCAGGCGGTAAACACTGAAAAAGTACCTTGCAATCTTTTGGAGATCGATGTGGTTTTTTGGATAGTTTAATTGGTGGATATGGCCACCTTGGGACTCAATTTGACGGTCTAATTTCCCTATCGTGAGTTTTTTTTTATTACGGGTATTTAATTAAATATTGCCCTTCAAATGTAATTATAGTTCATATTGGGAAAAATAAACATTAAAGATAATTGATATATTTATTATAATTTTTCCATAGCTTTTTATGAGTGAGTTTTAGAGTATCGAACATCCATAAAGGCATGATCATGTTTGGATGAGCTCCCTTATTAATGAAGTACTCTTTGATGCGATGAGTATTAATAGTGATCTTGATATATAGAGAGAATTAAGGTCTCTTAATCAGAACTAGAGCATCAAAGGAAGAATGCTCCAATCTTAGGACCAGGGCACATTTTGGAAAGGGTGAGGTGAGAAGAAGTTCATATGCATTTCATTTTAGCACCTCATGAGGGAGACTGAGCTCATCAACGATGACCATTTTTTGCTCAATGTAAAGACGAAAAAGGCCCCGGATGGAGATATCATCAGAAAAGGGCTAAAGCTCCTCAAACAACAAAGTAAGATCAAACCCAGCTTAGGGAGGAATGTCGCATCAAAATTCAAACCTAATTCTGGGTTTCGCTTCCCCTAAGGCTTAACCCGAAGCTCCAACATTGTTAATCTCTTTAGTAAGGTTAGTAGCTCAACTTGATCATGTGTTGACAAAACACTTATAGCTAGACTTAGCAATGTTGATGGTGGCAATAATCTTTCCTCCATGGTGCTTGAATTTGTCATCAAATGAAGCCAAAGAGGAAAGAACCCAAGAAGAGGAAGAACAAGAAGGTGACCAACAAGACTTTCACTAAGATTTATTTTTCTTCTTATTCTCCTTGTCATGGTCAGGAAGAGACTCTTTAAAAATGTCCAATTTTTTATTAGAGATGCAAGGGAAGAGTCTTTAGAAGGAGAGGGCTTAGGTAGTTCACCATATTTTTCAGCAACACATTCCCTGTATGAATCTCCCATCATCCAATGAATCTTACAGTACTTAGAAGGATCATGGGCATACTCAATCTTCTTCTTTCCCTTACCCTTTCAAGAATCCTTCTTACTCAGGGCATTGACCTCTCAGACATCCTTTTTGTCCTTTTTCTTCAATGGAGAATTAGTAATGTCTTTGCCATTCACACTATGGTTGCAATTGTGATGAGAAGATGTCTTCTAGCTAGGATGAAGCTAGATACCAACCTTGACTTCAAAGAATTTAATCTTTAGACACTCGGTAAAAACCTCATCATAACCTCACGCTTAAAAATGCCAAGGTGAATCTCGCACCTCAATGCTCATGTGAAAATATCAAAGAGTTAGTCATCACTAAACCTTGTCCTACAAGAGTGGATAGTTTAATGCCATTGACAGACAAGTTCAAAGTTTGACTCACCTTTAAAATTCATCATGGATGTGAGTAATTAGATACTAAGGTTTAAAGGTTTAAAAGTATCAAAAAACTAAACAAAATCATCCAACAATAGCTAAAAGCTATAGAGAAACTTTGGAGGTAGATTTTGAAACCAAGCTAGGGTATTTGCCTACAGGATGCAAGAAAAGAAATTGAGCATCATCTCATCCTCATGTTCTCAATCAATACATGCCATCATGAAGGCAATGATATACTCCAAATAACTAACAACTTGACTGCTAACAAACTTTGGGAATTCAGGCATAGGAGAAGGAAGGGGAATCACTCACACATGAGGGGCCAAAGGCTCCCTACGAAAGTATTCATAATAATGGTTGATGCTTGGGAGAGGGAAACCACCTACATGGGTGTTGTATAGATCTACATACTACCTACAATAGTATGGATCTACATGCCCTAGGCCAACTGAGGGAAGCTCAAAAGAAGGTTCTTGTGAGGATGTTGGTCAAGATGAGCATCTTGAGGAGCATAACCAGGAGAGTAGCCATGGTGAGCCACATGATAAGTAGGATCCACATAGTGTCGTCCCATCAAAAGTGTCCTAAGAGGGGGATAGGATTCATTGTAAAAGCACTGATAAACATGATAGGCATCCCAAAGACCCCTAGGCCTTAAATGGTATCAAATCAAAGTGACTAGCATTAACCTCAAATGAAGGAGTAGGAGTGGATATTATTACACAGTATGAACTAGGATTCATGTCCAAGTGCTAACGGTTTACTGTAGGATCCCATTGTAGATTCACCCTTATGGAATGTGAAGACATAATAGGTTGACTCCTATGAGAATCAATAGAAGCACTGGAGTGAAAACATGAGTTGGCTCAATCACTAGAGATTGAATGCATGTGACTTTTATGATAAAATTGATGCTCAAAATGAATGCTAAAGACCTGAGTGCATCTAAGACAACTCTCCATGATTTCACATAACTCCTCCTATCTCTACTTTTTTGTGAGGATCACCCTTTGAATGAGTGGGAGAAGGCTGAGTGATCTTGAGTCCAATGGACTCAAGCTTAGAAGGAGCAAGGCTAGATGATTGAAAATAAGAACGAGGTCTTTGTTGGTTGTACAAATCCCACTCTTGCTCAGTAATGAAACCAAGAGGGTGGCAATCATATTATTGAGAAATGTTTATTTATTTCTCTCAAGCAGTCTTTCATTATTCAATGGTGGCTAATGCTTATTTTTTAGTCATCTTAGGGGATTCACCCTGAATATGATGATAATATCGTTCAAAGAAAAGGAGTTGAGACATTGGAATTAAGACAAAAGAAGGAACAATAAGTTAGTAGAAGAGGCATACTATATAAAAAAACTACAAAGAGTTGAAAGATCCAAAATAAAACTAGAAAGCTAATGATAGCCAAACAAGAGATGGAAATAAGGATTTGTAGCTATGAAACAAGGTTTTTTTTTAAATCATATGTTCCTAATACAAAGGAAGCTATGGGTTTTAAAAATGTGGCATGAGGAAAACATAGTAGAAAAGGTTTGAAAGTAGGTTGAAAAGGTCTAAAACTGTGGGGGAAATAGAGATTGACAAGAATGGAACCTGTGGTATCCCACTAAAAATGTCAGAATATATTTAGAAGAAACTGGATATGAAACAAGGGTTTGGCAAAGGGATAAAAAGCAAAGAACCTACTACCTATGGAATTCACTACAAGCTTAGAGCCACTATCCAATTCATTGGATTGCATGAATGAAAAGCTAAAAGGATAATAACTTGGCTATAAAATAATACAGAGACTAATCTACTGAGCAATACAATAAATCAATAATGGGAGGCTAAAATATTCTAGCAATAATCATTGAAAGGAAATGCTAAAATGAAAGTGAGGTTTATAAATGAAAGATTTTTATCTCAGAAATGACATACAATTTTCAAATAATAGCATGTTGTTTCAAAAATAAAATGTGATTCAAAAAGGAAAACTCATTATTTCATAAATGAAAACTTGTGAGTTGTAAATGAATTCCAACCTAATATCACATAAATAATCTAATCTAACAGTGTATAAACTTAAGCAAAATATCACCTTGCAAATCAAGGTGCCCTTATATCAAAATCTTAAATGATGTCGAAGTTATACTAACTGTATTCCTAGTATGTTTGGTTGAGAAGGAAATGATGAAGGATTCACAATTTGAACTATATATCCTACGGTTTCTTGGAGTTACCTTCTTGATTTAATGCATAAAATAATCTAGAAAGTAATATAAAGAGAATGATGACTGCATATTAAATGAGTAGCACCATTGATTTTACGAAAGGGGTGGCGTAGTGGGTGAATAGATCAACAATAATGACTGGTAAAATCAATGTGATTATTTAATAGGGGTCAGAGCAACAACGTAGCAAGAGATAAAGCAATGATGAATCTGATAACAATTCAATGGACAAAATGATCAAGATGTGGTAATGGAAGTTAAATGGATGCATATAAAGGTAATATCAAGGCATAATATGGTGAAAAGAGTCATCAAAAAACTCAACAAGTCTCCAAATGGTCTTAAATGGGAAAATGTGATAAGGCTACGTGTTTTTAAGAAAAAACAAGTGGCCAAGGCACAATTTTTCCTAAAAATTTGTAACTTGGCCACAAAGAGGCTAAACCAAAGGGTGCATTATAGGGAAACTCTTTTTAGGGGTCATTCTTAAGTGTACTTATCATTTGAGGGTATAGTCGATGGTGTAAGGAGATGAATTTTAGTCATCAAGATTTAAAAACCGAGAAATGAGCATTATTCTTAGTTATATTGTTGGCATTCCAATTCTTTTTTTCCTTTACTTTTTTTTAGTTTTCTTAAAAGACATTCACGACATCAAAATTAACTGCTTGACTCTCTATATTAAGTATGTAGAAGAATTTGTACCTTAGTGGATAGATATAAACAACCATCATCCTCATCAATTGAACTACAACCTTTTCAATACTTATCAAGATTTTGATTCATATTATCATCTCATTAAATCGCAATTTCACCCATCAAATTATTTTTAATACTAATATTTTTCTTTAAAACTCTCACAACTTGTACCTTAGATCTTGAATTATTAATTAACAAGCCCTAAAATAAATGTAAATCCATTACTAATGTAAAAAGATTTTGTGTTTTATTTTAATGTTGATATAATATGAAAACAAATAAACAATTAACAATATAATTTGGGTCAATAGTTTAATAAAGTGTATTATTAATATCATCTATAAATATATATGTAGAAAAGACCATCATAATTAATGCAAACATCATTTTGCATATTCCGGAGTGTTCGTCTTAGAAAAGATTTATCTCCAAACATTAAATATAATATATGTTTATGATTATGATGTATGGGCTTTCAAACACTACCAAGAGAGAGACATGGACATGTATCCACCTTGAGCTATATTTACTATCTAAACATATAGCTGCTTGTTGATAAACATGACCTAAACATATTATCGCTCCTCAATTTTATTTTTATATATTTTTATCCTACGGTGCTTATTTTTTAAATATATTTCTATCGAAACATATCGCTTCTTGTTGATAAATATGACTTAAGGATATAGTTGCTCGATTTTGTTTTCATGGTAGATGAGATATTTTTAATAAATATTTCTATCTTTTAAGTTACTTTATTATTTTTTTTGGTTTTTGATTAAGATATTTTGTAAGATGCTATTATTATGGAGTTAGACTTTGTTTTACAATAATTTGGTGGTAGGCAGGGCTTACTACTACAATCACCTTTGAAGATTTTTTTTTGTATTTTTAATTTTTAAATTTATATATATATTATATTTTTTGTTCAAATATATTTATAAAAAAATAAAAAATAAATAAATATAATTAACAAATATAATTTTTAAAGTTATAATAAAATAATTTTAATTATATTATATAATATTTTTAAATAGTAGTTAATAAAATGTAGGTGATTTAGTTAAGTGGTTTCTTTATTTCAAGTTTTATTTTAAATTTAAATTTAAATTTTTGAAAAAATAAATATGATCGAAATTTTTAAAGACTATATGAAATGAAAGACAATTTTTTTAGTGAACCCTTAAGTTTTTAAAGAATTATGAGTATATTTATTTAATTTGTAATAAATATATATTTATTTATTTTATTAGTTTCTCATCGAGGTTATGAATTGTTTGGGACACATAGTGGGGCTCAAATCTCCAAAAAATTACTAAATCAATAATTACAATTAGCATCATGATTATTGGATTTATAAAAAACAGGGTTCGAAATATATTGTATAGCTACAACTCATCATACATATAGAACAAAATTTGAACCAATTAAAATTATAAACTACTAAACCACTTTACCAACTCACCTACATTTTTAAAGAAAAAAATCTACTGTCAAATTTAATTCATAATATAAATAATCAAATAAATGAAAATTAATCTAAATTATAAAAAAATGAAACACCACAGAAAAAAGCTCCGAGCAAACCGAGGCCATGCAAGGTATCCTTTTTATCCATTTTCCAATATTTGGCAGTAAAAGTTAAAAAAAACTCGGCAAAAAGATGCACTCCATTACACACCAGGAAAGTTTGCCCGTCCACTCAAATTAAATCCAAACTCAATCTAACAAATATTTAATTAGAAAAATAAAAACTATATTCCAAGCTTAATAATTTTAAGTTTTAAATAATTTAATTAATGTCGATTACATCTTTATGATTTCAGCCGTCTGTCTAAAATGTGGAAAGCCCACCAAACTTTCGAAAACGCACAAATAATATCTCGAAAAGCGTACCGTTTACAACTGTACCCTCTATTAACGCTCCGGCAACCGGAATATGTTCCCGGCGTCGGGAGGATGTTCTATCGCTGTCAACCGAAAAAAACGATCCTTGTCTCATCACGGGATGACAAAGACAGTTGATAAGAAAGCTGCCTCTCTTTGAGAACTCCACGGACTTATATATATATGAGACTACGGATTGACCAGCTCAGCAGGTAAACACGGAAAAAGTGAGCAGTGGATTTCTGGGTGCAAGTATATGAGTTTTTTTATCTGACGCGTTTCGAATTATTATAATCAATATGATTTTCTTTAAATAATTTAATTTATAGATATAACCAATCCAGAAGCTAAATTTGACGGTCTATTTTCTCTGTCATAATTATTTTATAACAGTTATTTAGTTGATATTACCTTTCACATGAATTGTCATACGGCCACCAAATTTAATTCTCGACGGCCAACCCAGACCCTATATTCATGGCGGATTTTCTGATGTAAAGATCAACCTACTTGACTATTATATATTTCCTGGTGTTCAGTTACGGCTTTATGGCAACTACTAGTGTACTAAATGCTTGCAGGCATAGCTATATCAGCGCTTATTTTATTTATCATAAGATTTGGTTAGGTAATTGGATGTTTATCCAATGATTTCACTGTGCAGATTTGACATCATCCAACACAGGTCCACAACTGACATTTTTTTTAATAATGTGAAATGGACGTAGGCAGGCATTGTACAGTGTACCGTTCTTCTGTTTTGAGGCATGTTTTGTTTTTTTATCATTCCTTTTTCGTTTTTGATGCCTTGTGTTTTTTTCCCTCGGAGAGGCACTTCAATGTTGGTCTTGGGGTGTGTGTTCAGAGAGAGTAAATTTGACGGTTGACCTTGTTTGTTAGGGTACAATTTTTATGGTAGTAATTTATTTAAGATTGTCATAGTTTTTGTGGTGATGATTAAATGGTAAAGAAGATGGGCTTTATTCAATAGGTTCTATATTGAGTCTCTCTTTAGGGTACAATTATTATGGTGGTCATTTATTTAACATCGTCATAGTTTTTGTGGCGATGACCAAATGGTAAAAAAGACGGACTTTACTCAATAGGCCCTGTATTCAAGTCTCCCTTGCTATTAGTAGTTGACTCCTCAAGGTGTATTGCTCCCACCAATATAGAAAGTTCCCCAAAAATAAAACATAACGAGTTACCAATATCAAAAAAAATATTGCCATTTAAAATTTAAGAAAATATATGTATCTTCTAAACTTTAATGTCAGTAACAACAATATATAATTATGAGGTTTGGGGACCTAGACATTATAGTACTAATTGAAATCGAGTTGATAGACTTTTTATTTCCATGTTATTTAAGAACATAGTAATACAGTGAATTCCACATGTTGAATTTGGTATCCCTCCCCTTCATATTTCAATTGTTTTTCATGTAGTGATATTTCTTCACAAATTAAGATGTTAGAAAATACAATAACTATGCATGATAGATATCCATTCAAGGTTTTTCAATTTTCTATGAAGTTAGGTGATCAAGAGATCAAAAATATTTGGTATACTCAATATATGCCTTTTCTACATAAAATTGGTATTGATATCACTCCCTTGCCTCCTAATACCTTGATATAGGAGTATTTATGTTCTTAGCAATTTTGAATTAAGGACCTATTGGAGCACAAAAGCGAACTAAGAAACGAATAGAAAGTACAAAACTTAAGTCCAAACATTGAAAGAACGTAAAAAAGAGTAGAAAGGACCTCTAAATAGAAAAAGACTAGATCGAAAGATTGTTATTCTCATTCTGGCAAAAAAAAATATTTTAAACCGAACTAATATCAAACTTAAAATCAGAATCAATATTACACTTAAAAATATTTTTCCAAACTTATGAATTTTTCATTCATCTTTGTTCATCCATAAAATTAAAACTCTCCACCAACATTGACTAATGAAATATTTGGGGAAGTCGAAGCCACTTATTGTCCTTTTATGGGTGGATTACAAGATTGTCTTTCCAAACTTTAACTAGAATTCCTCTGCCAAGAATCCAGGTCCCACGGGATTTGCAGCCCCTCATCATTTCCTTCTAAATAAAGGAGTTTATTTTATAGATTTTTCCAACTTTGACTTTATATATTTTATAGATAATTATGATCATTACACCACTTTCGCGAAAGTTTAGCCATTAAAGTTTTGTTTTCGGTGAATTTCCGGCCCTCGGGGGACTTTGGAACGTGATTCCATACGGCTCCTTTTTAAAAAAAAATAATAATAATTCTATTTCGTTATTTATAATAATATAATTTTATTTCATTATTTATAGGGTTCAATTTATAGATTCACGATAAATTTAGAGCTGGTGTGTAGGAAGTAGTCATATTTATCAATTCACCAATAAAAAATATATAAAAATTTATTAATGAAAGAGAAAATAGTTTTTAATTTGAGGAAATTCATTTTTTTTTGGGGAGAGATGATAGCGTTTAATTATTTCTATTTATTGTATTTTTATTATTGAGACATTTTATATAATTTTATTTAAAAATAATAAAAGAATAAAACATTAAATAATAAAGTGGTCGTTTAATATACACGACCCAAACTTTATATAGGACGAGAAGTTCCCACTCCAAATACAACATAAGAAATAAAAAACAAAACAACAAGAACTCAAAATGTAGAAGGAAAGTGTTAGAAGTTAGAAAGCAAGCAAATTAGTTTGTGATTTGTAGTATGAGAATTTGGATCAAAGATTCTCAAACTGATTGGTGGATCAAACTTTGGCCCATTTCTTTCCAATGTCAAATTTTGGAACCATGGTGGAATCGCCCTTGTCTATAACCTTCATTACATTTATTTCGTATTGCACCAGTTGTCGTTGTTTTGCCCTAGGTTTTTCTGAGGATGTGATTCTTAACTCAAATATCCTCTTCTCATGGAAACATGTGAAATTAAAGAGAAATCATTCCACTCATATAAATGATACTCATGGATTTGATCAAAGCTCAACATGGAACAACAGGATTTGGGAGAGTACTTTGTCTTTATATAGATCATCTTCAATCCTCTATCCAATTTGGAGGCTCTACCCAATTTGTAATATTTTTATAAATATCACTAAGAAGAGGACCTCCTTTCTGAGAAGTTTTTTTTATCATTGCTTGTTACTTCACCCCTGAACACTATTCATATGTTATTTCTCATGATGGTTATACACCTTTTGTAAACTTGCACCCAAAAAAAAAAAAATCTCTATTATTTATGAGGTAGTTATCGTTGGTAACTTTAATGCCTAGAATGGCCAATTACCACGACCTTCACAATGACCTAATAATTATTTTTGAAGATGATCATCAGGAATTATGCCCTCAGAGATGTTTTGTAGACTTTACCATGAATGTTTATGGGCCACCTAATAAAATTAGGTGAATTACATGATCTTGTTAGTCCAAATGGTATGAAACTTCTTAAATTTAGAGGCTTTACTTTTTTTTTTTCTTATGTTGGTGGAGCTAGTGCGGTGGAATATGTAATTTCTTGTAAATCTTCTTCTTTGAGTATCTATGATCTTCAGGTGATAGTGTCCTCCCCCCTCTAACTAATATGTTCTTACTCTTTTCAAACATCACTTTCCGAACTTAGTATAGTTTATGTGATTGGTCTCTCTCGCCAACATGCCATTATCCATTTTGATCATGCCTGTGATGAGAGTTACATCAATATTCTTAATGCCAACCTCATGAGTATTTATATGATCATGGACCTAGCCAAGAGAGCTAATAGAATATCTGAAAGAATTTGGGCTATTATTCTTAATGTCTTTCATCATTCCATTCACATTAGCTAACCCCACAATGATAATGGTCATTACCCTCAAAGTTCTTGTTATGATATTGATTGAGAAACTTGACACATGTTAACCTATCATATTATGATCCATAGACCAAGGTCTAAATCCAAGCTCACCAAGCTCATCCAAATATTATATAGATGTGTAATATTAAAAAGAAAAAATGGCAATACCCTTATAACAAACAAAGAGTTATCTTACTCTAAATCTAGTTCATTTTGAATTCATTATGGATATCATTTTTACTTAAATATTTTATTTGTATACTTATGCCATCTCTCTCTATGACCTGTTCCCAACCAACCCCCCATTCAAGTAAATCTTATATAGCTTAGTTCTCAATTTTTAAAGACAAAATAAACTTAAATGTCATCTTTAAACTTAGATCTAATAAATTCTAAGATGTGGAAACTTTAAAGATTGAATTTCAAAAACACATATGAGATGCTCTTGATGTCCATATCTCCAATCTTATTAATTTTCTTGTTTCACATGGTCTTCCCTTAACTTGGACATCACACATCATTCATCCCATTTACAATTTGGATATTTTTTCAACTAGAGAACCATTGTGCCATCATGAATAGACATATTTTGGAAAATGTTTTTACTATACCTCTAGATGATTATATCTCCCAATAGGCAAAGACAAAACAAATTTAAGATAAATCAGGTAGGATTTAGGAGGAACACTAAACATGTGACCGCAAAGTCACTCTTATTATTACTATTGAGGAGGTAAAGGCAAACAAATGTAAGGCCTACTAGTCTTTTTATAATTTCATAATGCCTTTGATACAGTCCCAAGGAGTCTTTTGGTACAAAGGCTTAAAGATTTAGGTCTTCTAGAGTTAGTAATTTATTTGGCAATGACTTTATATCATGTGTTATTTAAGCAAGGATTTGATTCATGCTACGGGGTTTCAGGACTAGGCACATAGGGGACAATTATGCATTAGAGACAACTCACAATTATAAAGAGTGAATGCATGTAAAATTATTTGGATAGAAAAATCATCACACATTCAATGGAACATAAGTCTGATGCTTGTAGAAAATGTAACTTCTATTCAATATATAATGAATAGGGAAATGAATACAATGATATAAATTTTGTGTATAATTGAGTAGATACATAGAGCATGCTATCACTACAATTGTGTATGGCATTGACCCTTGGCTAGATACATATGATACATATTTATACATGCACTACAATAAGCAGTTACAACTATTGTTCGTTACAAAGAAGATTGTTATAAGTCATTTCATCTTCCTTGTTGAGTGACGGTTGAACTTCTAGGTACATGATGGTCAACTATCCAATTGGATAATTGCTAGATCCTAGGTTGAGAAGCACCACTTAGTAAGCCAAGCATTCAAAGCAACCTGACATGTGGATGCATTGGGATAAAGTAAGTGTAGGTGCACTAAAGTGCGAATATGTGTGAGTGTGGTGTGCAGGATTGTGAGTAAGTGCAAATGTGGTGTGCATGACCAAGAACAAGTGTGAGTGTGGTACACATGCCTACAATAGGTGATAGGACCGAAGTTCCCCAAAGCTCTGACACAACTTGTCAGATTTAAGAGCACACATGATTACCAATGTATAAGCAACTTAAACATGCGAAAATACCCAGAAGAACAAATAACTATCAATGAGAAATAACACAGAATATGAGAGACAACACACAATTGTATTCAACTCATTACAAAGGAAATTACAATAAAGAGATCACACTCTTCTCCACCTCTACAAGGCCTTCCACACCTCAAGGGCTCCAAGTAATCTTCCTACCTGAGTAATCTTCTCTCATAGGTCACAACACACAGCTAACACAAGCTGTTGTTCACCTCATTGTACATCCAGTACAATCGAGTACGAACCGGTACTCCAAGTAGATCTCACCATGATCCTGCTCCTGATGTATTGTTGTCACCTTGATCTTGCTCCCTCGTCGATCCTCTTCTGACCCTCGCATACACACATCCCTGCAGACCAACCCTGATCTTACTTATCACATGTAGATCTCCTCCATGATCCTGCAACATCCTGTTGACCAAACCTGATCTTACATACTTGGAAGAACATGCTCTTCTAGGGGAAGAACTCTCCAAGTTCTACTTAGTTCTTCTTAGTTCTTCTGCTTAACAATACAGCCCATGAGTCTATTATATAGATCTCATACATACAATGATTAGACTTGCGGCTCAAGACTCGAACTCGTCTTCATCATGCAAACTGCCCGTTCACTTAACTGACTGTTCATCAATAGCAGTTCTGGAACCGCACAGGCGACCGACGTCGGTCCTTGTTTGACTGGAGGTGACTGACGTCGGTCGACTTCTGTCGAGGTCGGTTTCCTTCTGCACGTCCACTGACCGACGTCGGTGATCCTACCGACGCCGGTGACTGCATACTCAGCATCCTCCTTCCTGTTTGCATTCGGGTGAAGCTTTTAGATCCACACCCTAACAATAGGATTGGTGTAATTGAGAAGGGTGTGTGGTGTATAGGTGTGCAAAAGATAAGAGTACTATGTGCATGAACTACACATAGATAAATATAATACCAAAATAAGTACTGCATATAGCATTCATAATACCATAGGTGTGAAATAAGGGTGTCCACTCTCATCTACAATATTTCTAGGATCTATAATGATGGATTGGAAGATCTTATCTCCAAAAATATGTTTGCTATAAATGGTTGTAGTCTCTTTGGGATTTGCATCACAATATTATTATTTATGTAAATGATATTTTTTTGTTTTCTCCTTCAATTATAGATCCCTAAAATTAGTTTGATGTGCGAAGTAATTTTTGTGATAATCATGGCATTGAAGTAAATATTGTAAATAAAAATTTCATTGCATTCAATGTAACCAAGAAATAAACTATACAATCAAATTTGACATACAAATGACAATCAGTTGAGGTGGTGAAATCATACACCTACTTAAGTGTGGTTTTGTTTAAACCACATTTTAGCCTTGTACTTGAAATAGAAGCAAGACTTAGCAAAAGATATGTAATATTGACATCCTTAGAATTAAAATGTTATCAACTATAATTTCAAGATATCTAAACAAAGATACATCTTTTTCATGTGTTAGTTACTCCCACATTTTTGTATGGATGCGAGGATTAGGGCCCACTCTTGAAATAAGATGGTTTCAATTTCATATAAAGATCTCGCATTTCAATATTATGAAAGCAAATTCAAGCCAAAAATTTGGTTTTTCACCCAATTATCCTAGCAAAGTTCAGGGTAAGTCCTCTCTTCATTTCATTAGTTGTTAAAAATGGATGTATATCTTATTGGTATGTTAGAGTTATGTTTCTCCTCCAAAAGTTTTTGATATAAAAATACTCCCTCTTCATGCATTTTCTATTAGTGCTCCTCAAAGCACTAAGAAATACAAGTAAACATAGGTATTAATGAAGAGATTAATAGATATTATTTGAATGTTATATGGATTAATCTAAAAGAGTTTTAGACACTAAACTTTCTTCATTATTTTCAATTTTATTTTTGTTGACAAGATGGTCAAATTCAAGTTCTCAAGAACACCAAAGCATTGATGCCATATTATTTTAGGATTTCATTAACTTAGTTTCAACTTTACTCTCATTAGCTTCAAAAAGAGTCAAACCATAACTTCCTATGAGATGAGCGTATAAAAAAATTATATTTTTTAAAATTTGAAAGTGAACATATTTTATATTCAGGTGTTTTAAAATACCATTATCTCTTTAGAGACTCCCATAGATCCCTAAATATTTTTATTCAATATAAAGATCATTAAATTTATTTTTAACTTATTGTTTTGTAATATTTAAAGAATGAAAGTTTAAATGGAGATGTAGATTAAAACCAATATTTAAAATTGAAAGAGTTAATGACATAATAAATCATGTACATAATAATAAATCATAAATCATGTAAAATTGAAAGAATTAATGTACATAGTAATAAATCATAATTGTTATGCTACTCATCAAAATGCAAATTTTTTGAAATATGAAATATAAAAAAAATAAGTTGGATTCAAATTCGTTTAAGAATGTTAAGTTTATAGTTTAACCTTATGGTGGCTAGCCCTTGCCTCTAGTGTTAATTATATTAAAAATTGTAATTTCGATTGTATTATACTAAGATAATATGTGAAATATGAAATAATTTATTATGTAAATGTTTGAATTATAATATTATAAATTGATATAAAAAGGAAATAATCATTGTTAATTGTTGGTTTTGTATTTCAAATTGTATTAGCGAGTAAATAGTATATATATACTATGTAAAATATTCAAACATGAATAAAATATACAAATTAAATCATTAAAAATATATTGAGTTGTCAATATAATGATAGAGATTTAAAAAAAAATTCAAATTTCTAACATGTATTACATCATATAAATAGTATAAAGTCAAGTATAATAACTTATTAACTTTGAATTAAATGATAAAATTAACGTTGTGCTCAAGATAATGATTTTTAATTAAACTAGAAAGTTAATATTTTTGTGTGTGTGAAGATTATGATTTATTTATTAAAATAAAAAGTTTACCCCATATATATATATATATAATTTGTATCAGTATTACAATTAGTAAGATAATGATTTTTAATTAAAATATAAAATTAGTGTTTTTTAGGTGAATATTATGATTGATTTATTAAAATAAAAAGTTTACCATATATATAATATAATTATAATTGATATTAGCATTAAAAATAGTTAAGGACAAGACGTATATAATACAAGAATTATAATCTCATACAACACTTGTCAACTTTGAGTGATATGTACTTTTGACATGTTAAAAATAAGTGATCATATCAATTTAGAAAATATATTTTTTGAAAACATAATATTTGTCAATAACAATTTTTTTTTACATGTATAACAAGTTGTCAACTTTGAATGACATGTACTTTTTACATGTTAAAATAAATCATTATATATTATTAAAATGATAAGGAATATTATGAAAATTTCACATATCAAACTTTGTAATTGTTAGAATAATATGTCAATTCAATATATTTTAATAATATTATGAGAATAATTTTACGCTCATAAACATTGAAGAAATCATCTTATTCTAATCTTCAACTCTAAAATCTTAAAGAATTTAAATTCTTTAATGTCAATTCAAATCTTTTGATTAATGATAATCAATAAATTAATTGTTTTGAATAAAAACTATAATAATACGCCACCTTGATAGAGACAGATCATTATCAAGATTCAATTTAAATATTATTTATTGTGATTTGGAATGTGACATAAATATTGATTTTTTTATTTTTTTAGGGGTAAAGTTCAATTATTATGATTATTTTTTCCCCCTCATAAATAATGCGGCAAACTTGGACAGCTTTCCGAAAACTTACTAGATTTAGGTAGTAACCAACAAAATTAGGAGTTGCCCCTTTTAAATATAATAATATTGCTCGCAGTTTCGCAGTCCAAAGGGAATCTCCATATCTTTAACTTTGGTTTTAGTACCGCTATTTCTCGATTTATCCAAAGGCTATCTCAGATTGTCGGGTACGAAAAAGTTTGCCGGGTACAAAATTATTGCCGTAACCCTTTTCCCGATGGAACATTCCGGTGGCACGTACTGCCCGAAAAGCTAGTTTCGAGATATGTAAAGGCTGAGATGTGGCAGGAAATCGCAGTTACTTCTCTGCCCGGAAGTGCTCCTTTTTTAGCGTTTGTCTATTTACAAACCTACCTAAAACGTGGGTAAAGTCACATGAATTGTGTTTGGGGGAATCAATGAGTTCATGTACTGACACGTCCTTGTCTGATTCTTTCTTTACTTTGCAGATTTTGGAACAGGGAGCAGTAAATTGGGATTGTAGCAGAGATGGCAGGGCCACAGCGCACAGGGTGTTTGGTATTCAATTTGACTGCATATATGTTGTAATTTGTACCAGAAAGTTGGGGCCCTGGAGCCTGGGGTCCATTGTTCATGGAGGCCCTGTCAGAGGCTCAGTTTAATGGCCGTATGACTGTATTTACAATTTTCTTTGGAAAAAATATATTAGGTATGAAGTGAAAATTTGGGCAGACAGTTTCTTTACAATCAGTAAGAAGTAATTATAACAATACAACTTATCAAAAATGATAAAGTTTAAGAACTTTTAAGAGTGATTTCATATATATTTATAATATATTTGGTATTTTAGTATGTTTTTGTGGTGGTGATCAAATGATAAAAAAGGTTGATTTTATTCGTGTTTTATTTTAATATGTATTAATATTAATGATTTGGTTTTATGATAATTATTTAATTTTAGATTTTATAATTCATAATTATATTAATTATATTATTTTAGTTTTAATGTCCTTATAATTTTAAATATATCATTTCCAAATAATCATATATAATAGAGATAAAATTCAACGAGTGTTTCTTTCATATGAACTGGGAGAAGTAGAGAACATATGACGTTGACAACAGAGTGTGTAGACATAGAGAGGGAGAGTATCAAAAAGGGCTTTACCTACAACCATAGAAACCTTCGAATCCTCTGCATCTCTCATCCACTTAGACTGGCCCTACCCTTAGAGAAAATGATAGATGCAAATCAAAACACAAGAAAGCGGTCATTGTGTGATTAAGTCAACACCATAGTTATTCAGTGTAGCATGATGCAAGTGCGACTATGAACCGAGATAGTTATTGGTACATTCCTAATATATGATTCATGTATACAGTGCTTACATCAGTAAGTCTAGAATTGAAAAAGTATACTTTATCGCATCCGAACTCAATAAAAATGTCGAGTCATCTTGAGACTAACTAGGATTTCCTTCTATCACTTAGTACTCATGTCCTGAGGTTCACAACTCTAACCCTAGGTCTCCCCAACTAATCCATCCCAACAATCGCAGAGTCTTAAATGTCCCTTGTGAGTTGACACTATGATCTTCAATGGGTGTCCCATCCCACCCATACAAGCTAAAGTCTCATTCACACCTTGATGAAGGATCATATAATGATAGTTTGGTGTAAGTTTGATTTAATTTTTAATAGGTTAGATACATATATATTACTTAGGAAACATTTTAAATCCTTAGCGATGTATTATGGATTAGAAAATAAACCTAAGTCTTGCAAAGCCTACAAAAATATGATAAAGCTGATGGTAACCAAAACTTGGTAGCAAAATTATCTATGTCTTAACGTTACCTATTTTTAAGGTTTTGGTGATGTCTATTGTATTAGGTAAATTTTGGAATAGGAATTCAAATGCAAGTGACAATAATGGCTACAAAATCAATTCCACACTTTCCTAAATACTCACAATTGAGCAAACTAAGTAAACTGGATGCAAAAACAAAAATTGAAATAAATTAAACATACCTCAATCTTGTAACTAATTTTCCTCCAAATATAGTTGATGCGCCCTAATGACAAGTTAGATGCCTTGATACTTGATAGGAATGTTGGATTACTTGATTAGCTCAATACTTGGACAACATGTGAACATGGATTGGCTTGACAATGGACAAGAAGATAAGTTGGCAACATTAGTCAAGGATATTCAAAGATAGCTCATGGTTTGTGATGTAGGAGCATCACTTCAAATGCAAAATTTTGGTTTATTTCATTATTGTTGAGTCTTAATAGGATCTTGGTAGTCTCTAAGATCATGTAGGAATCATTTCTAGGTCTTAGTTGTCTTAAAAGTTGAATTTGAGCCTTCTAGGCATTTTCCTGCCAAAATGCCAAATTCAAATTTTTGAATGTCTTTCTATGATTTTGAAGTCTTTAGCATGATTTTGTTAAGTTAAATTTTTTTATTTTGGTTTGTTTATATGTCTTAAGGATCTTAGGGTGTCTTTTAGTGTTTGGTCACCTTTGTGGTCTTATATGATATGTTTAACTTATAGCGTTTAAGATTTCATAATGTTCTTACATAAGCCATACGTTGGAGACAATCAAGAAGTAGTTAGAGTTTTTCTATGATCATATAATGCAAGAAAAGGTTCAAGTGAATCATTATGGGATGTATGAATAAATGTTAAGCTCCAATAAATAGAGAAAAAGGGTTTAGATTGCATGAAAAAGGCTATTGTCAAGAATTATGTATGTGCATGAGCAAAATAAACATATTCTTGAATGAGAATAGCTATTGAAACATGTTATGAAGGAAAGTTTGATTCTTGTTAAGTGACATACATTTGTGTTATTTAATTCTTGTTTAAATTATTAGTATAAACAAGCATCTACAGGTCAAGAAAGAGGAAACCAAGCTTAAGAACAATTCTATGTGTCACAATTCACTTTCAACTGACTTGAAGGATCTTTTTTGTTGTTTTCAAGGTCTTTAAAGGTTGAAAGGGTGTTGTAAGGTTGTATTAAATTGATTTAATTTTTTTTAATGCTCAATAAACCATTTTGAAGTTTAAATTTCATCCAAAACTTAAACTCTATCAACACAGTCTTGTACCTTGTGTTTTGGTGAATAGTCAAGAGAGAAATTGTGAGTCCTAAGTCTTATTTGCATTTAAGTGTGTGTGTTTCCATTTAAAAAAGTTTTATTTGATTGGCACATACCCTTACCAATATTTTTTATCCTTTTAAACATCATTTTGTTCTAAAAAACATTAAATAGTCACCTCTCGACTTATGTAGAATCCTACTTAAAGGTTTTTGACCATTTCTTGGTTTGGATAATTCCACTTTGTTTCAGACCCTCAAATTTGACCTAGAACTTGATATTTATTACATTAATGTGAATCAAACACTTTTATAGAGTCTTATCACATGTAAAGAGTTTTGGATCAAAAACTTGGTTTTGAAAGCAAATAGACCTAATTGAAGAAAGGTCAAGTATAGTTAATACATCTACCTTAAGAGTGGGTTTTTAAAAATTGGTATAGGGTTGTAATCAATTAATGGGTATCTAAAAATATAATATTTTATTGTGAAACTCTGTGTAATTTTCAAATCACTTGAAAAAGTGTCTTAGGAGGGCTATAAGAAGAGGCTTAATTGTGAAGTATAGTGGTGAGTTGTTGTACTTCCCTTGAGAGTTTAATCCTAAAATTTTGTAGAGATAAATAAGAGGATAAAGGGTATATATAAAAGGTGTTAGGTTGATTATAACATTCATGAATTTATAAAATCATCTAGATTTGTCCTTGTGAAGGGCTAGAAGGAGTTAGTCCTAAAACAAGAAAGTTACAAAGTGATTGTTTTTCTATTTCCCTCTGCATCAAATCAGTATCAGATCTAGGTTTAGTATTTAAAATAGGATTAAATAAGGTTGACACTCTTGAGGATAAGAGTGAATTGCTTGTTTGTTGGTTAGTTATAGTGAAGAAGCCAGAATGTTACCTATGAAGAACCCAAGAGGAGGTGGAAGAGTAGGCATCCAAATGGGAGATGCAATCCTGAAGGAGTTAAGAAACCTAAGGGTTAGTTTTGATGAAAGGTTGATAGTATTAGAGGAAAATCAAATAAGAATAATAATAGTATATGTTAGTGACATAGAAGATGAAGAACCATATGCACCAAAGAGGAAGAAGAAGAAGTAGAGCGAGATGAATAAAAAATAGATAGGCTACTAAAAGTAGTCATGGCACAGGGGTCTTAACCCAAAATAGAAATTTCCACATATGAAAGTAGCCTTAATGAAGAATAGTTTATTGATTGGATTATAGAATTGGACAAGTATTTTGATTATGAGAGTGTAACAGATGAGAACAAGGTGAAGTTTGCTTGCACCAAGATAAAAGGACATGCAGCCCTTTGGTGGGATTATGTGTAGGGTGAAAAAAGAAAGAAAGGTAAGGCCAAGATCAAATATTAGGATAGGATGGTATCTAAATTTAAAGCAAAATTCTTGCCTAGTGATTATCAAACTAATTTGCTCAAGAAGTTACAAAATTTGAAGCAAAAAGATATGGATTTTAAAGAATATACCAAAGAATTTTATAAGTTGACCATCAGATCAGGTCATGTGGAAGAATATATGGAGAAGGTAACTAGGTATCTCAATGGGTTGAGATATAACCTTCAAGATGAACTCAGTTTGGTTAGTCTAAGAACACTTGAAGAGTGTTACCAATATGCCTTGAAAGCTAAAAACAAGCTGAATAGAAGATAAACATAGAAAAATAGGGCCAATGGCAAAAATTATAGAGGTAGAGGTCAGTGAGGAGGAATAATCACATCACAAAGAACTAATTTAGAACCTAGTACATCTCAAGAACATGCATCCAATTCATGAGGTGGATTCAAAGGAAGGAGACCATACTGCAAAGGAGGATACACACAATAAGGTAGAGGCTTAAGTGGATTCATTGGTAAGTGTTTTAAATGCAATAAGTTTATTGGTCATAGGTTTTGGGAATGTCGAGACAATGCTCAAACTAGTGGATCGAGAACTGGAAATAGAAATCAAATAGTTCAAGGAGAGGAAAAGAGTGTGGATGCTTCCTCTCATGTTGAGGAACTAAAAGTGGGTGAATATTTGTTGATGAGAAGAGTTTTGATAAAATCACCTAAGGAGAAAGAGATGCCCAAAGGAATACTCTATTCAAGATAACATGTAAATGTTAAGGTAAGTACTATAAGTTAGTCATTGATCCTGGTAGCATAGATAATCTAGTGACAATTAAGATGGTAGAGAAACTTGGCTTGAAAAGGATACCACACCCAAATCAGTACAAGGTATCATGGATGTAAAAGGGGCAACAATTTCTCGTAAATGAGCAATGTTGAGTAGACTTTCAGATTGGAGGATATAAGGATAAGGTACTATGTAACATAATGTTAATGGATGTATGTCATGTGCTTTTAGGGAGGCCTTGGCAATATGATAGAAAAACTACACATGATGGTAGAAAGAATGTATACGCTTTGGAAAAAGATGGTATAATCCATACATTGTTTCCTCTCAAAGAATAAAATCATGGACAAAGAACCAATGCAAGTGTCATGATGGTAAGTGAAAAGGAGTTCTTGTACACTATAAAAGAAGAAGAATTGGGCTTTGGGGTTATGCTCAAACCAAGGATTGTTGTAACATCCACTAAACTAAATTAATTACCTCAAGATATTCAATCTATGTTAAAGGAGTATGTTGATATAGTGGTGGATGAACTGCCTAATGAGCTGCCACCTATTAGGAACATTAGTCATCATGTTGATTTTGTACCAGGTGCTAGTTTGCCTAATAAGATTACATACAAAATGACTCCACAAGAGAATACAAAAATCAAAAATCAAATCCAAGATCTCTTAGACAAGGGATTGATCAAGGAAGCCTCAACCCATGTGTAGTACTAGCTGTACTGGTTCCCAAGAAAGAAGGAGATGGAGGATGTGTACAGATTTAAGAGAAATTAACAAGATAACCATAAGGTATACATTTTCCCTTTTAATAATTAAGTATTTGATGGATTATTTTAGCGGTTCTAATTACTTTTACAAGATACATCTTAAGAGTGGTTATTGCCAAATAATAATAAGAGAAGGAGATGAAAGGAAGATTGACTTCAATACAAATGAGGGGTTATATGAATGACTTTTCATGCCATTTGGTCTTACTAATGCCACAAGAACATTCATGAGACTCATGATTGAGGTCTTGAAGCCATTTATTGGTAAGTTTGTGATTGTGCATCTAGATGATATTTTAATTTATAGCCCTAGTAAAGAGAAGCATATTTGACATTTGAGAATGGTTATGCAAAGGTTGCATGAGGAAAGCTTGTTAATTAACCTCAAAAAATGTTTGTTTATGAAGACATAGCTTTTTTACCTTGGTTTTGAGATCTCACAAGGTGTGTTGAAGATGGATAAAGATAAGGTGAAGGCCATCATTGAGTGGCCAGCTCCAAGGACAACCTATGAGGTAAGGAGATTTCATGGTTTGGCTATCTTCTATAGGAAATTTATCAAAAAATTTAGTGGCATTTGTGCACCCATTGTTGATACTATTAGAGGAGATAAAAATAAGTTTGTATGGAATGATATATGTGAGATAAATTTTTAGTTTTTGAAGAAAAGAATAACATAACAACCAGTGTTGGCACTTCGTAATTTTAACAAGGTGTTTCACATTGAGTGTGATGCAATTAGAGTGGTTATTGGATATATCTTAAGTAAAGAGGGTATACCTATAGATTATTTTAGTGAGAAGATAAATGAGGCTAAGAAATGGTATTCAACCTATGATCTTAAGTTTTATGCCATGGTTCAAGCCTTGAGGACGTGGAGACACTATTTAATGCCAAAGAATTTTGTTATCTTCATAGACAATCATGCTCTTTAGTTCATAACCAACCAACCCAAGCTCAATCAAAGGTACATGAAGTGGGTGGAGTACTTGTAAAATTTCACATTTGTTATCAAGCATAAGAAAAGACAAACAAACAAGGTAGCATATACTCTAAGTAGGATAACTTTACTTGTTAGTGAAATTCATATTGAGAGTGAAGAAATAGAGTCACTTAAGGAGTTATATGAAACTAATTTAGATTTTTAAGATGCATATGAAGCTTGCAAGTAGCCTATACAAGAAATAGGGAACCTTGGATATAGTAGATGCTTCAAGATGGTTTGCTTTTTAAAGGAGTTCAACTATGTGTGCCAAGAAGTTGAATAAGAGACAACTTGATCTAGGAGAAACACTTTAGAAGTTTGTCTGGTCATTTTGGTATTGATAAGACATTTTAGAAGTTTGTCTAGTCACTATTGGCCTAGGATGCAAACATATGTGAAGTTTGTAGAAAGATGCAAAGTTTATCAATATGCAAAGGGGAGGAGTACAAATACAAGCTATACTAGCCCTTACCAATACCAAATAGGCCTTGGAAGTCTATTATCATGGATTTTGTTAAGGGGTTGCCAAGAACTCAAAGAGGGCATGATTCTATTTTTATTGTTGTGGACAACTTTTCCAAGATCATTTCATACTTTTCAAGATAACCAATGATGCTACACATGTGGCTAATTTGTTCTTTAAGGAGGTGGTTAGACTACATGGTATACCATTGAGCATTATCTCAGATAGAGATACCAAATTTGTAGGACACTTTTGGAGAATCTTGTAGAAGAAGCTAGGAACTGATTTGAACTTTAGCTTAGCCTATCGCCCTCAAACATATTTCCAAACTATGGTTGTCAATAGAAGTTTGGGTAACTTGATAAGATGTTTGATAAAGGATAATCCTAAATAATGAGATTTTATATTTCCTCAAGCAGAGTTTGCTTACAATGACTCACCCAATAGGAGCATTGTAAAGAGTCCATTTCAAGTGGTATATAGTATGCACCCAAGGGGAGTTTTTGAGCTAAGAGACTTAGGCAAAATGGAGAAAATAAGTAATGGAGAGGAGTTTGCCATTGCCATATAAGACGTACATGAGAAAGTAAAGAAATAATTAAATATAAGTGTGGACAAGTACAAATAACATTCCAATTTTAAGAGGATATAGGTAAATTTATACATTGGAGATACGATATGACTTATTTGAGGAAGAAAATATTTCCCAAAGGTGAGTACAACAAGTTGAAGATGAAGAAGATTGGCCCATGCAAGGTCATAAGATTTTTTTCCAATAATAATTATGAAATAGAGTTTCCTAGTGGCATAGAGATATCTCATATATTCAATTTTTTTGAATTGTATCCATATAAAGAAGGAGATATGCAGGATCAACTAGCTGGAAGTCAAGACATAACAATCCAAGAGTGGATAGATTAATTACCATAAACAAAACAAGAAATTTAACTTATCTTGGACAAGAAAGTTGTAAAGAGGACAGGAGGAAAAGAGTACTTCATTATTTAGTGAAGTGGAAACATCATCCTATATATTATGCCACTTGGATGATAACAACAAACATTATTAAGCATGGAGGTACTCTTGAAGACCTCATGAACATGAGTTCAGTAGTCAATTTCTTGTTCCTTAGGAGTATGATGTAGGAGCATCACTCCAAATGAAAATTTTTGGTTTATTTCATTATTTTTGAGTATTAGGAGGATCTTATTAGTCTATAAAATCATGTAGGACTCATTTATAGGTCATAATTGGTCTTAAAATTTGAATTTGAGCCTTCTAGGAATTTTCCTACCAAAATGCCAAATTTAAAATTTTGAATGTCTTTATATGGTTTGAGGTCTTTAGCATGATTTTGTTAGGTTTAAATGTTTGATTTTGGTTTGCTTATATGTTTTAAGGGTCTTAAGGTGTCTTTTAGTGTGTGTCTAGATTTTTGGTCTTATATGCTATGCTTAACTTACTTGTAGAGTTCAAGATTACATAATGTTCATACATAAGCCATACGTTGGAGACAATCAAGAAGTAGTTAGAGTTTTTATAGGATCATATAATGCATGAAAAGGTTCAATTAAATCATTATGGAATGTATGAATAAGTGTTAAGATCCAAAAAAATAGAGAAGAAGGGTTTAGATTAATGAATCTGGTTTATATTTAAATAGAAAAATACTCAAATGAAATAATGCACACAGAGAATAATATATTTCACAAACTATATTTTATTTCATTTGAGATATTAAATACATCAAGAGAGGTTATATAATATAGGTGAATGAAATCATTGATATAGGGATCCAACACTAATATCAATCCCATATCTCTCCCAAGATTTCTCTTTTATCCCTTTATTCTCTCTCACACACCTATCTCTCTATGTGAGTTATCAACTCACATAATTATTTATCTAACTATTAAAATATTATGTGAGAAATAAAAAATTATTTTAATATTCCTCCCCTTAGTTCAAACATGGGTAAAATTTATTCTATACTGAAACTACTAACAAACTCAAATGATGTTTTTTCATGCGGCTAACCACCAACCTACAAATAATCAGGATGGTTTTACACTCGGCTTACCACCAACCTACAAACAGGATGGTTTTACACTTGACTTACCACCAAAATAAAAATAAACATCATGGTTTTACATGTGGTTAACCAATAACCATATACAACATGATGTTATAGTACTCTATTAGTTCTCATCACTACCTTACCTCAAGGGGAAATACAAAGAAAGACGATCACTTATTACAATACTTGAACAAGTATGATTCATCTATTCTTATTTTCAAAAAGTAAAAACATAACTAAAAAATAGGCTAAAACTCCATTACATGGCCCTATCGCTTGTTGTTGATGAGAAGAAGTTAAATGTCCTCCAACCTCTTGTGTCCTCCATCCTCCTACTAGATGATGTTCACTTAGTATAGAAAGTCCTCAGAATTATAACTACTATCATTATTTGTTGGTTCTTCCTCATTGGATCATTCTTTTTCATTGACCACATTTACTACATTTATTTTAAGCTTTCCCTTAAGCATATCATTAGCTCCAATCTTACAAAACCAATATGCGTGCCCCTTTTTCTTGCAATAGAAGCATTCAAATTCTTTGTTTTTGTTAATTTTTTTACGATTCTTTGAGTATATTATAGTTTTTACTTCTACATATTTTGAAATCCTTTTCTCTTTTGCTAGGAGAGTTGAGATCATGTCTTCTAGGGGCTGTGATGGCATTTGACCAAGAGTGAAACAACATTGTTATATTTGGTAGACAAGTTGTTTAACAGAATGGACTTAACATCTTCATCATCAATCAAAGCTTTGATTTTTGCTAACTGCCTCATGAGAGATTTGAGTTAATTTATATGACTAGACATTGTGTTTTATTTATTCATATTTAATTTAAGTAAGTATAATTTTAAGGAAAATTTAGTATTAACTAATTTAACACTGAATAAGTATTAGTAGAGGTTCTTAGGTTTTTACCAGAATATGCTAATTACAGGGATAGAGTATGCAAAGTTACATCAAAATATTACATGATGGTTTAATCAAGAATTTGAAACACATGCAAGGTTTATCTCAGATAAATACACTTATTTAATAGCTCAATGTATGATGTAAACTACTTATAGATATAGAAAAAATACAAATCACAAGAGAATAATAAGGGAAACATTCATAATAACATAGAGAACTCTACAATTATACCATAAAAGAGTAAAAATACTTAGAATTTATAATAGAGGATCTAGTACCAAGGATTATAATAAATAAACATCCATAGATCAAGGTCCAGTTCTATCAATATTTTGTGTAAATTCTCTTGGATTAGAATAATAATCACTATTATTTTTACTCACACACTCGTCAAACCTTCTATTACATTCTTTACATATACATATAGGCATTAGTTCCTATGGCTATAAATTTCAGATTTACCATGTTGAGAATAGTTCTCCATATCAGATTTGGTTGAGTCCTAACCAACATATAGATTCTCATAAAAACTCCTAAAAACCTATAAATAGAATACAATTGCATTTCCCTTAGGACATTCTCATACATACAAATGGTTTTACATTTACCTTTTACCACTAACACTTTCCCAAACTTAAAAGGTTGTCTCATCTTGAGACAATGTCACATAGGTAATCTATCCAAAAATTGAGAAAATGTGATAAAATGTAGAAGTGCATAGGATTCATAGACTTTGCTCAAGGTGTTAGTTAATTGGTTTACACCCCTTGTGCACTACGTAGTTGCCCTTTTAGGTTTTTAACTAAGTAACATACTAGTCTATCACCCTTACAAGTTTTCAATAGACTAGCATGACCAGGTGGATACCCTTGATGGATTTTAAACCTTTTAGCTCTAATTTTTACTATAAAAGATTTTAATTACAAAAAAATTGACCAAAATTTTAAAATTTAGAAACTTGCACAAGCATCAGTTGGTAGGTGGTGGCTCGATGGAGTAGTTGAGTTGGTAGGAAATTGTGAAGGAGCTAGAGTAATCGACATGGATTGAGTAATGGTACTCTTTATTTGTTAGATGATATATCATAATTGGATTATTGGAATGATCTTGGGTTCATCTATCAGTAGTGCAATTCTTACGTCGATGAGAACCAAGTCATCCTTGTAGGACTTCTAGTTGAAGAGAGCTTCCTTAGCACTGCATAAAATACTGTACAATGGAGCTTGATTGTCCAACAGTTGGTGAGTATTTATGTTATCCATCTCAAAAATAGTAATTTTCACCATGTTGACTTTGGTTGTGATTTATCCATGGATCTATGCTAGCTTATCTATGTGTCTTTGTATTTTCACACTAACAAAAGAGTTGCTCATCATCTGGTTCTGCTTGGTTTGCATACTCTACATGATTGTATCCCTTGCACCAAGTGAGGCTTGTAGTGCAGCATCCATGTCATCAAGAGTTGTATTGGGTGATGTGATTACATATTATGTGACATTAACCATGGAAAATTTGGGCTGCATAATGGTTTAAACATTATCCAACTACTTCTTCCAATCTAGCAGCTAAAGTGTAAGTTATGTATCTTGAGCCCGAGTAGTATCTATCATGGACTAATACTTAGCTCAAAATTTGTAGAGGACCTCAGTCTTAGCTTTAGTGACTTTACCCTTATTAATTATGCTTGCCTCATTAAAAGTCTACCAATTTGTGATGAGCTTATTCAATAGAAGATCAAACTGGTCCTTGTCTGGGAGCAAGGGATCCATAATTAGCTATGTAGAGGTTAGGATAGGCATCCTCGATGGTCTTCCTAGTAATGTACAAATGTTCCTTGACTTCAAAATTTGTATCCTCAATATATTTTACTTTTCACTCTAATGCAACTACCTTATACAAAATAAATTCCTAGAACATAGTGGCACCTTCAAGTTGCTTGGATAATGGTAACTAGGAAACATCCAAGGATGCTTTTATTATGGTATGAGTTAGTGCGAGTTGTGCAACTGGTGTATTAATAGGTGTCATCCTTAATGGATTTATTATCAATGAAAAATGGTCTACCATGTATAAGTTACCAACACATCCCACAATCAAATGTTAGATAGGCTAAATGGAGCATTATCATCTTATAAGGCAACCATAGTGCCTCCCACCTATGTTTAGGGTGTCTCTTGAGAGGTCTACACTGTGTTAAAAATTGATTATAGATTATGCCTTTTTATTAGATACTTGGGATTCCTTGATTCTCTTCTTCATAACTTCCTCTCGTGTCTACTTTTTAATGTCTTCATGTGCCTTCTTAGTAGCCTCTTCTTGTGCTTTCTTCTCAGCATCTTCCTATGATTTCTTGGAAGCCTCTTATGTTTGTGCTTCAAGTTGTCATTCTTAGACCCCAACCTGGTTTTATGCTTTCTTTTACATAATATTTTTCTTCTTCTATTCCTCTACTACTTCTCTCTATGCTCTACTTCCAATTCAACATCCTTGCATTATTGTTCTGCCACTTGTTGTTTGGATTATTCTACATCTATAACTTCAAACTGCTTGTTCTTATTTTTTTCTTCCTCTTGTTGTTATATTTGTGCCTCAGCATCCTCAACTTGCTTGTGATCCTCTACTTCCTTGGCCTAGCATTGGGCTTCCTCCTATTCCTATCACTCCTTCTCTACCTTCTATTTAGCCTCAGCCTTAGCCCTGTGCTTTTCTTATTTGTGCATGTGATGTTTAACTATTATCTATGCTTCCTCATTCATGACTTTCTATTCTTCCACATTTTGATATTCAAATGCTAATTCCTCTATGTTGATCTTAGCCTCCTTAGAGTGTTATGGTGAAGAACTGATGATAATAGTTTGTACCTCTGACCGAGAAACCTTCCCCTTGTAAACTAGGCATCTTGTTGGTTTTGGGGTGTTGGCTTCTTGTACTTGCTATTCTCCCATCATAAACTCTCCAATGGCTTGTGCAAGAACAGGTGGGGTATTTTCCCTAGATTATCAATGGTTGTGTAGAGTCTACCTATGTTGTATGTTCTAGGGGGCTATCTTCTATGGCTCATGACTAAAATGGGCTCATAGTGGCTCTTCCTATCTCCAATGTTTACCTAATACATGACAATTTGGCCTCTTTAGCCAATGTATCTATGATGATAAAAGTATGGTAGGTGCGTAAATTGATTAATAGATTTTTTAAAAATCTATTTTATACTTAGATGGTATACACTACTTTATAGAAAAATTATTCTTTTTCTTCCTCCTCATATAGTTTTCCATCTATATTGGCTATCATCATTCTATAGACTTGCTATTCATCAGTGCCCATGTGTGATAATTTTTAGAAACCAATAATTTTGGGTATGCTTAGGTCATCTAACTAGGTGATCTAGTTGTGAGTCTTATACCTTGGAGGAAATGAAGATCTTCTACCTCAGGCACCTTGTGCTTTCCTATATCTCTGATTGGTGTGGCTATTGTTGAAGGTTGTGTAACTATAGCTGTAGGGTCTAGAATAGCTGGTGGTACCATCTACAATGAGGTTTATATTGTTTATGTAATTGATTTTTATTTCTCAATATGCACCATCTGCATGTTGATAAAATATGAGAGTGGTAGACCCGATACCTTAGGTAGTTCATGAATTCTAATGGCAATGCCCTTTGGTAGCTTCATGATGATTGTATGTTAGCCTAAATATTACATGACATTAGGTAATATGCACGAGTTGGCTATGATTACCTCTGCCAACTCATTTTACCATTTGGTAAACTTGACTTGGTACCCAAAACAGGTACACTCCCAGGTCCAAGTAAGGTTCTTGAACTACACATCTAGCCAATAGTTGACATTGGGATGAACTTCATCCTCGAGTGACTTGCACTATGTAAATACTAACAACAATATCAAAAATTGGTACTAGAAATATTGCTTCATTGTCATCAAGACTTTATCAATATTTAGAGTGAATTTATTGACCAAAAATTCAAGATAATTGAATTCCTTGATCATATTGATTATTTGATGGGAAATATCGATGACCCCTTTTGTAGCCTATTTGACATCCTTGGTTTTCTGCTAGAATCTTAGTGAAATGCATTCAACCAAAATTCACATCGACACATCATTACTATCTTTTAGTGGAATTCCTTATGAGATTCAGGAGTACTTTTCCTAGATCTATGAATGGATTAGTATAATTTTTTATTTGTAATGGGATATACATCTCCCCCTTGTAGGCATTCTTGTCTCCCTTGCTATCAAAGTTGTATTGATGTGAATGGTTATTTAATGGGAAAGATAAATCTTGCCCTCATTGCATTGACTCAACAAGACCTTTATTACATCTATGAGTTGCTTAAAAGTAGGTAATCAGATCAACCACTCCAAATATATGTTATGGAGTTTTTATAGAAATGTTAATGCTAATGGTTATGCCCTTTCAAATATATCTAACATAAACATCCATATCTCAACATTTTAAACAAAATCATAGGCATCTGGGTATATAAAGTGCATTTTTTCATAATGCAACGTTGATGCCCGTGTCCTCTTTTTATGCTTCTATAAATCTTTTGATGAGTTGTGATCTATCAAATCTAGCCATTATGTATCTTTTGAATTAGTTATAAAATAATTTACTTGGATGTGCAAAGTATAGACTCATCTGAGAGTAATAATCACCTTGAAATTTTACAAGCATTTCATTATACTTAGTAGTGTATATGAAATTAGCTGCCCTAATGCCAAATTTATAGCTTTTTCCACTACCTTCTATGCTTTGCTATCTTAATTAGCTATGATGTCACTCAATCCTTCACACACAAGATTTTAATGAGGTGGATCCATTTTGGATGATGTCATATTCTTTTCACTAACTCGATATTCAATATCAGTGGTAGTTGATGCTTTTTGACCTATCACTTTAACTGGGCTTTGACCGTATGTTATTATTTTATTTCTCACACTGAGCCATAACTTTTTCAATAGATTTTTCAATATCCCCCCATACTTAATCATTAATTGTAATGGCTTGACCATTAAACTCCACTATCAACTCAAGATTTGAACACACATGTCCTTCCCAAACTTAATTGATGTTTGTGCACTATACTCATTTGGCCATCATGTTTCATTCCTTCAATGAATCCTTAATAATGGAACCATCTAATTAATAGTGTATCCCTCTTATCCCTTATCTCTATAAACACATACTTATATTTTCCTCACACATGCCCAAAAAAACACAAAACCCCAACTATTCTAAAATCAATGCTTTCAATCATGATTACCATCTACTTGGTGTGATATATCACCTTTATTCCATGTTATACTAAATGAATGGTGGTAAGAATTCAACCTACAATCATTTACCCACTCTAGTAAGACATTTCCCTACAAATCTTAGATGATTGTTAGGAATAGTTTTTGCATTATGGTATTTACTATGAGGTAAATAGTAATAGTTGATATTTACCGAGAGGTAAATAATAATTAGTTGTTATAACCATATAGTTAATATGGTAATATTGCATTAGTTAGAATATTGTTGAGATATATTTTTATTTATTATAACAATATATCATAATAGGTTTGATTAATTAGTGCGATTCAAGTGAGAGAAAATAGGGGAGAAGTTATAGGATGCTATTCCTATAAATATGTAATGTGACTTAAATAATTAATAAGAGAAATCATAGCAATATATTATTTATATTGAAATAATTTGTCTGTGTATATTTGGCTTCTCTATGCATGAATAAATTATGTGTTTAGCTCCTCCAATCCCCAACAAGGACCACTATTCTAGGCTATGAAATTTCATGGATGATGTAGGGGCCTTTCCACCTAATGTTAAGTTTTCTAGGGAAAGATCTGAACCTATTATCATACAAAAGAACAAGTTGATTTACCTAGAATTCCTTTGTTCATATATTTTTATCATGCCATGCCTTCTGGCTATACTCGTTTATCTCTTGGGTCCATAATGATTTGTGTCTCACTTCATCCATGCAATTCAAGTCTATCATCCTATTAGTCATCGAATCTTAATCATCCATTTATAACATATATACAACTCATAGATTAGGAAGTATATATTTTATAGGCATTACTGCTTTTAACCCATAGACTAGTTAGAATAGTGTAAACCCTATCACACATTTATAATATGTGCAATAAGCCCACAAGAATGCTATAAGCCTATCCTCCTAATCACCTCGCTTCACATAATAGATCTTAGTAAGCATCTTACCTATCACCTTGTTCACAACTTCAACTTGGCCATTCACATGTGGATGATAAGCTATGATTTTATGAAGTGATATCATGAACTCATCTATGAGGGTCTTGATGGTATTATTTAAAAAGTGAGTTCCTCTATCACTTACCAATTTAAGAGGGTAGCCAAACCTAGTGATGATGTTCTTGTATAAGAACTTGGCCATGTCTTTTTCACCATAGATTGGAGTCACAACATCTTCTACCTATTTTTAAAATTAGTTTGCTGTAGTGATTATATACGTTGCATTCTTGCATTTACTTAGAGGATTAATTGGTCCTACAAAGTCAATCCCACACTATTTAAATGGTTACTATGCTAACATAGATTGTAAAGGCATCTCATATTTTTGGTGTTACTTCCCCATATTTTGGCATACATCGTAATACTATGCTACTCTCTATGTATCCTAAAATAGATAGGGATACCAAATTCCACTTTGTAAGATTTTCCTCATAGTTTATCTCCTACAAAGTGACCTACTGTGAGTCCCTAATGTGCTTCATCCATTATCCATGCATGCTCATGCTCTAGCTCCACTCTATGTAACACTTCATATTTACTTAAGTAGTAAAAAAATTCATTAACAATACTATATAGAAGAGATTTGGTGATTAGCTATTTCTTATCTATCTCTATATAGTGTTATGGGAATGTTCCCTTCTCTAGAAACTATGTGATCTCTTGTAGTTGTTCCTGAATTATGGTCACCCTGAATAGGTGTACATCTAGTGACTCATCTTGGATTTCCTTAGGTTCCTCATCATTATTGAGTTGGTTGAGATGGTTTGAATTGACATTATCCTGACTTGGTTTGATGTTAATCCATAATTGAAATTCCTCGAAAAGTATCAGCCAACATGATATTCATCCTCCCAAAATTGGCTTGTTCACTAGGTATCACAGAGCTTGATGATTAGTGAATAATTTGGAAAATGTGGCTAATAAGTAGTGCCTAAATTTTTTTAGTGTGAACATTATCACCAAGGCTTCCTTCTTAGTTGTTATATAATTCTTTTCTACAGTCGATAGCTTTTTGCTTGTGAAGTGGATTGAATGATCCAATCCTCCTTCTCCTGACTATGTGAGTACAAATCCAACTAAAATCCCTGAAGCATCCACATGAACATGAAAAAATTTACTCTAATCTAGGAAAACTAGGATTAGAGCAGTCACTAGTCTCTACTTTAAATAAAAATTACAGCCTAACAATCCTCTATCTAGATAAACTAGACTCCTTTTCATAACAACTTCTCTAAAGGGGATGATATAGTGGCATACCCTTTAATGAATTTATGGTAGTAACCTATGTGTCCTAGAAAATATCACATTTTTGTTGAAGTATTGGGTGGTGGCATCCCCATAATGACTATGGTCTTAGCCTAGTTGACCATAATTCCTTTACTACACACTACATGACCTAATAAAACACCAAAAGGTGTGAAAAACAAACATTTATTCAAATTTATCACTTTTATTAATGCTCTACATATCTCTCACATTAATATAAGCTTTGATAAATGTTCCTTGAATAAAGAGAACACTACCTATTCATCCAAGTACACTTCCAAGAAGTCATGAATGAAATCCTTGAACACAATTAACACAACCTTGGAGAACACTATAAGTGCATTTTTGAGTCCAAATGGCATGAAGTTGTAAGTGAATGAACCTATTATGTTGTGAATGTGGTTTTTGTCTTGTTATATTCTATGATGGGTATCTTATGGTAACTGATAAATCCATCTATGAATGAGAACACTTCATGCCCTGTAATAAACTCTAAAACTTTATCCATGAAGGGAATGAGAAATGGGTCATTGACACAAGCATAGTTGAGGATACAATAGTCTTTGTAGATGTGTATCTCCCCATTATTGTTTGACTATACTACCATCTGGATAATCTAGTCAACTTTCTTGACCAGGGAGATAACACCTACTTCCTGCATGTAATATATATTAGCTTGCACTTTCATCTTCATGTTCAAGTTTAGCCTATATGATATCTTCTTGATTGGATGTGTGCCCTACTTTAGTTCTATGTACATCTCCAACAAAGAAGGATCAAAACCTTTGAATTTTATGAAGGTCATATAAAATACATCCTGATAGTCTCTGAACAACTATAAAACCTCTAAGATATCTGCTTGTGTCCAATAGTCTCTAACAATTATCATTTTTGGTTTATCTTTTGTGCCAATGTTTATTATGTGTTACTTTAATGGATCCTGGTACATACTATGTTATTATTCAAGAATAAAGTTTTAGAGTATCCATTCTCCTTCACATTATAGGAATTGTATGTGTCATAACTTTTCTTCCTCTATTTCCTCTACGACTAGTTCTAGTAGAGGCTCCAACTCTCTCTCTAGCTCAAAGAGATCCCCTATAGCCATGTAGTCCTCAATTTACATCCCAGAGGACTACTCATCCTCATCCTATATCCTATGGTAGGGCTAAATCCATGTTTGGGCCTTACCTTGGCCAGCTTCTTGAAGCTATAGGATGTGTGTCAGGTTTTTTTCTATGACTTCATACGAACTTGATTCTAGTGGTGTTGGTAAGTCTTCAAATCTTCAATGAAATAAAAAGGTTTTCATATTTTGTAAAGCCACTTGTATGTGAGGATTTTCAATATCAAAGATGAATGTTTAAATGGAATTGTATTATATCTATGCCCAATTCTTTGTTTCATTTCTTCAATCCTGATGGATTACCATGCTATAGGGAAAAAAACTAGGGTATAGATGAAGCTATGTGACAAGTAGTTAGGAGTGATACCCTCTGACATCTATACCTCAATACACCTTTACACATGTAATTCTAGGAATTCACCCTCTTAATAGATATGCTATTATTTTTTGACAGTATTTGGTAGTTATAATTAAGCTACTAGCAATCCACAAACTTCTTCCCATGTTAAATACTCATTCCTATGGATTGCCCACTAGTTCACAACATTTCCCTTCATAACATAGTCGAGGGTGTTAACCCTTTCATTCACATATGGTACATACTATTGAAATTATAGGATTAACTCACCAACATCCTCTATAATAAAAAATACTGGGGTATTTTTTTCTCAATCGTGAAGACCATTCTCAAAGGTCATAGCTCATGATCTTCTTTCCCTTAGATGAGTACTGATTTAGCTATTTTGAAAATATTGGTGTAATATTTACTAATTTAGTTAAGGGTTTAGAGTAATAAAATTGGTAAATAAATATGCAATAATTAATCTACTAATTTATATAATTTGCATATTTCTAAAAATATTAATAAGGGAGAGAAAATAAGACTTAGCTAAAAACTGATTGAAATGGCTATTACAGAGTCTAAAATTCACTATGCAAGACTAGGACACTATCACAAATTAGGATCTGACCTTCATTTATTTGATTGGATAAGAGCATCAAAATAGGACACCCTAGGATCTGAAGCTATAGTCCTTTTCTACCATTATTGTCAAAGAAACCTAAGCTTTCTAGTCTTTGTTCACTATGTCTGTGTGAGCTTGCCTATGAAATTTTGACTGTTGGATCGTCATGGAACTCCCTGCAGAGCTGATTTAGTCTTCAAACCCTAGAATCCTTTGTGATTTTAAAAAAATTAGGAAAGAAGGGGGGTTAGTGTGTGTAAGATGTAATGAACATGTATCCACACCCCATGTGTGGGTATGCTACCTACATACCAATACTTTGAAGAGGGATCAAGCCATATGTAATTCTCCTACTTAATGTACTTTGTGAAATTATGTGTATGAAGATTTAAAGTGATAAAAATATATGTGATTGAGGTGTTTAGGGAATGGTTCAAGGATTTAGATGTGCTTTTAGTAGTATTGGCTGGCTGTATGTAGAGAATAGGGAATATTGCCTTAGTGGTTTTGCTTGTATTCTTGCTTTCTTTGTAATAATTTCCAACCCCCTCTAAATGAACTTTGAATGGGAATTTTATAAGGATATATTGGTCATGGGTTAGATGTATTCATTTTATGCTGATAATAGGGGGGTATATAAACTAGAAGGAACTAAATTTTGGAGGTAAAAATGCACTTAGACAGAAGCACCAAAAATGGACATTAGAGGGTCCAACGCTATAGTACAAGTTGGGTGCTATAGTCCTAAAAAAATGGGACATGTGGGGATGGAATTATAATTGGAAAATTAGTCTAGATGAACTACAATAAGGTCTTAGAATTAGTGAAAATTTGCCTATGAGGGTCATGAGAGGAAGCAAGAGGGACCTATGGGTTGGGTGTCATTAGCCACACTCAAGTTACCAATTTTCACATTTTATATGACTACATTTGCTCCCCATTTATGATAGTGATTCATCAAAGTGAAATAATAGTATAAAGGAAAAATAAAAAGCATAAATGAACTTACCTACAAGGGTGAAGCTCATGAAGCTGTGTGATTCTGGGTGTGCATAAAGAGAGCATGCTATGAAATGTAAATCTACAAGAGAAAATAAAGAGTAGATCAGTTCTTACTAGATATAGTTTATCAAAAATAAGAATGTACAAATTTGGGTAAGAGAGAGAGAGGAAGAGAAAGGAATAAATAAACCTCATCAGGTACATGAACTAATATAAAACCTATTGTGATGCTGAGTAATACTAGATTATGCTGTACCAAGAGTAATATTATGAATAGAGCTAAGTGGTCAATTCCCCAAAAGTGGCTCAAGAATGTAAAGGCTGGTCCTTTAGCTCCATCATCACCCACTAAGTGAAGCTATGTGATCATGCATATGCTAATCGATGTTTGGACTATGTGTCTAATCCCTCTGAATAAGTGGTTCAAGAATATAAAGGCTAGCTAGTATTTTGGCTCCATCATTGCCCCATGATGTGAAGCTATAAACTGATATTGGTATGAGTGTGTGTTATATGGGATTGCTCTTAAAGCCCATGAATGTACTATAATTTGATAATGTTGGTATGGATAGCTGAATGTATTGTGGAAACTAGGCCACTCCGAAAGGTGGAGATTAGGCTTATATGAAAGCCACTCTGAAACTGGGCACTAGGCTTATATGAAAGCCAATGCAAAATGTGGAGGTTAGGATTGTATGAAAGCCACTCCAAAATTATTCCAACCACCTATAAATGGAATAAGGCATGTAACTAATAAGAATGTCTCGATATGTATTGAACTCAGAAAGAAAAGAAGATAAATGTGCCATGCCCATTGCTCCTAATCACTAGTGTCTAAAACATGGATTTTGATCTAGAAGTTATACCAACTTTCATATCTAAAACTAAAAGCAAGAGCCATCATGCCATGCATGATGCCCCCTATATCTAGATTCTTTGAGAAAAACTATACTAAAACTATTCTATCTGAACTAGTTTGAAGTGAAAAACTATAGCTGAACCTACTTTTTTCCCTATTTTTGAAAACTTGATTTTTTTGTTATTTAGACAAGAGTGCCAAAAATGGACACCTTGATATTTGACATTGTAGTCAAATCTTGGCACTATTGTCCTGGGCTAATTCTAATGAATATTCTATAATTTTCACTTTCTATCTGGTCTATTTTAGATGGTTTGAAGTTTGGTTTCTATTCTAAATGTTCTAAAACTACTTTTTCAATTGTTAAGAGCTTTGATATCTGTGACAAAACCCCTGTTTGTTACCCCCTCTTCTGAGGGTAGGAATGAAGACCCTATAATGAATATCTTCAAGAGAAAATATCCCTACAAGTGTGTTATGCTACAAAGATACATGATATAGTAATGATAATCAATAAAATATCTTAACATATAGCATGGTTTATAATGAGAAATTGTTAGATCAACAGGGGTATGCCTAGATAAACATAACAATGTAATAACATGTGTAATATAGTGAGCTAGAACTGAAAGTCTAGTTAGTTGTTATTTTTCAAAGAGGGAAGGAGCATGATTTCCATCATGACATCTAAGAAAGTAAAATAATTCATGATGTGGATCATGGCATTGCAAACAATTGAAAAACAAACAAACAACAAGTACACAAGGCAAGAAGAAAGAAGCATGAAAGAGTGGCAAGGGGGCCAAGAAAATAAGGGACATGGGCACATGCCACTCAAATTGGAAAGCAAGCATACAAGGCATGTTCAAATACCATATACACATACAATTGAAACAAGCAAGGTTGGCACAAGGGCCACAAACACATAGAAGATTAAAAGTAAAGGACATTGGCAAATGTCTTAAGGCACACACAAGAATAGAAGTAAAAGACATTGACAAATGTCCTAAGGCACATTTAGGAAACAAATCAAGAATTTAAAAATGTAATCATAGCTAGCTATGTAAAGCAAGAAAGGAAATCATGTAAATACTAGAAATACAATCACATCTAACTAATTTAAGCCATAAGTGAAAGTATGCAAGACATGGATTACAAGACTAGGTATATGCTAAGAAATACACAAGTGCTATATACTAGTGAGTGTCTATAGAGTAATCTATGTAAGCTAGTAAGTAATGTACATCAACATGATAACTAGAGTGTGTGGTGTAGGAATGACATAAACTGAATGGTGTAGTCATGTAGAAGATGTCCGCAGTGGGTAGATATATCAATGTATGTCTCAAATGTAGAAGTAAGATGCCCCCTCAATGGGTAGAGTGAAGCAATCAAGGATCTAGATGTCACTACACACACTTAAAGAAGATCAATTGAAGCATGGTAATGTAGATAAATTGATAAACAATAACATAGAACATTAAATGTAAGTCTAGCATTGTAGTAGAAATGTAAAGCATAGATGATGCATACAATTGAATTTTTTTATATTTTGAAATGCTATATTGTTTTTGGTATTTTGACATATTTGAATGTTTTTAGATTTTTGACATTTTGTATTATTTTTGGATTTTAGAATAAGCTATGTATAATCAATCATGAGAAGACTATGTACAAGAAATACTGAGAAACTATGTATAAGTAAACAAAAAGAAACTATGTACAAATAATTGAAAGGAAGCTATATACAAGTAAATACTGAGATGAAATGATACTAATTGATGAGTCTCATAGGAGACTCCCCATCATGGTATCCTGTATCAAACAAAGGAACCATGCATGATTATGAAGCATGAGGTAATGGCTGTGAATATGACATTGAATATTTGGATTCATTGTCGATATCTTAGACATCATAATAACCTATATTATTCCACTCATCATTATCATCTTGATTTTGAACCAATGGAATGCTAGTGTTGAATTTTATTATATCTAGATATTTTCCTTTGATAAATTGTGTCTATGAATGATTTGCCTTAGGATGTTCAATAAATCTCAAACCTTAGTGACAAACATTATCAACTACTAGAATAGGAGTAGTGATGCCTTGATCATGTTTTCCTAACCCTTGACCTTGATAATCAAACTATTGTAGGTATTTTTGACCAAACCCATACTACTTTGAAAGTTGAGCCTAATTTTGGAGAGGTAGATTTGCATATTTTTCGTGCTTTACATGTGCTTGTGGTATTGTTTATTGTCTTGATTTTGTTTTTTGATCCTTTTGTTGTTTTGAGTTATGCTTTGGTAACCACTTTTATACTATTTCTTAATTTGACCCTTTATGAATGTGTTCCTGTGTCACTATGGATTGCTTGACTGATTTACCTTGTATAAGGTCCTCATTTGAAATTATATGTTGTATATGATTTTTTAATACAAAACATGAATTTGTGTGATGCCCATGCATTTTATGAGATACAAAAATAATATATGGATATTCTCACTAGATGTAGAGGAGGTAGTTTGATCAACTTAGATATTTCCCTTAGTACCTCACTTGAACTCTTATTTCATCTTTGAATACTTTTTGAATCACTAGTTGTAGAGTACTTTATTGTGATTTATTGTAATAGATGATTCTACATTTTTCAATATAAAAATAACTTGATCATACTGGTGATTTGACCCCTTAAAGTCTCACAAGTGCAAACCATAGTTGCTTCTGATTGAACATGTAAGCACATATGTTAAAGAGGTTTTGAAGAAGATATAGGCTGAATGTATGCATTAGGAAAAATAATATGGGATGCCTCACCTTTTGGAAGGGTGATAACATGAACCTAGTTAGTGGGAAAATAGCTATCACCCTCTTGGGGGAGAGGAGGAGAAGGAAACTATTTCATGTGCATAAGATATGATATTGAAACTGAATAGGTGGTTGTTATATTATGCAATAGATCCTCTAGGTAGAAAGCATATATGTGGGATAAAATGCATATATTTGGAGTTGTAAGTTGTATAGAAATATGTTTATAAAGAGCATTCCAAAAGAGAGATAGAAAAAAAGGGATAAAGAGCCTAGAATTGTGCATTAATGCATAAAGAACTTTGATATGCGATATGATATTTCTAATATGTTTAGTAAGATAAACTTGAAAAGTTTTCCATATGAGAGATAGAAAGTAAGGGATAGAGAGCACGGAATTGTGCATGAATGAATTAAAAAAAATGATATATGATATGATATTTATAATATGTTTAGAAAGATAAACTTGAAATTTTTTCCATATGAGAGATAGAAAGCAAGTAATGAAACCTTGTATTAAAAACAAGTAAACATTACTTTGAAGGAGAGGGATCTTACTATGTTTAACAATAAATTTCTTAATATCATCCCATATTATGAAAAGTCAGCATGGAATGCAAAGAATGAAGCTTTGTATTAACATATGGTAAACTTCATCATTCATGTGCATGATAGGACCAAGTATGGTCTCCTTATTGTTTGCAAGAAATGTAAGAAATATGTGTAAATAAGTGAGATCCATTTTTTGTTTTTATGTGGAATTTGATTTTAGATGTAAGGTGATACCTCAAGCAAATAAAGGGGCCTAGTATATGTAAATAGGGTTTTGAAAATGATTTATTTGTAAAATTACTAAGGAATTTTAAAATTTAATGTGAATTTTTGATTTAAATATACAGGTAAAAAATTAGAAAATTATTGGAAAATTCTTGATTTAAAGGGACCTAGTATATGCAACTAGGATTTGGAAGAAAAACATTTTTAAAAAATTACTATGAAATTTTAAAAATGAAATTGAATTTTTGATTTAAATAGGTAGGTAAAAAATAAAAAAAATAGTGGAAAAATTATGATTTAAAGGGATCTAGTATGTGCAAATAGGGTTTGGAAGATTTTTTTATTAAATTTCTATGGAATTTTAAAAATTAAATTAATTTTTTAAATTTAAATAGGTAGGTAAAAAATCAAAAAATTATTTTAAAAATTAGCAAGGAATTTACCCTAGGGTTTCGAGGGTTTTTATGTGTAAATAAAGTAAGTCAGATTCACCAAATGATTTAGCTATTTTAAGAATATTGGTGTATTATTCCTAATTTAGTTAAGGGTATAGAATAATAAAATAAATAAATAAATATGCAATAATTAAGCTACTAATTTTTATAATTTGACTATAATTTGAATCTTTCTAAAAATAGTAACAAGGGAGAGAAAATAAGACTTAGTTAGAAACTGACTGAGATGGTTGTTACAAGGTTTGAAATTCACTATGTAGGACTGGGAAATTATCACAAATTAGGATCTAGCCTTATTTTATTGATTGGATAGGAGCGTTGAAATAGGACACCCAAGGGGTCAATGCTATAGTCCTCTTTTTCCATTATTGTCCAAGAGACTTGAGTTTTTTGGGCTTTGTTCAGTGTGTCTATGTGAGCCTGCCTATGAAATTTTGATTGTTGGATGTCTGTAGAACTCCATATAGAGTTGATTTAGTGTTCAAAACCTAGATTAATTTTTTCTTTGAAAAAAATTGGGAAATGAGGGGGGGTTAGTGTGTGTAAGATGCACTGAACATGTATCCATACCCCTTATGTGGGCATGCTACCTACATACCAATACTCTGAAGAGGGATCAAACTATATGTAGTTCTCCCACTTGAGTGCTTTGGTGAAATTGAGTGTATGAAGATGAAAAGTGCTAAAACTAGGTGTGATTGAGGTGGCTAGGGATTGGTACAAATATTTATATGTGTTTGTAGTAGTATTCGCTGGCTGTATGTAGAGAATAGGGAAGATTACCTTAGTGGTTTTGTTTGTATTCTTGCTTACTTTTTAATAATTTATAACCCCCTCTAAATGAAATTTTAATTGGATTTTCATAGGGATATATTGGTCATGGTTTATATGTATTTGTGTTATGCCAACAATAAAGGGGATAGGAACTAGAAGGAATTGACCATTAGAGGTAAAAATGCACTTAGACAGAAGCACCAAAAATGGACACTAAAGGGTCTGATGCTTTAGTCCAAGTTAGGTGATATAGTATTAAAGGAATAAGACCTAAGGGGATGGAATTATCATTGGAAAATTAGTCTAGATAAATTGGAATCAGGTCTTGAAAGGCTATGGATGACTGGGAATTAGTGAAAATACGTCTACGAGGGTCATGAGAACAAGCAAGAAGGACCTATGGTTTGGATGTCATTAACCACACTCAAGTTACCAATTTTCACATTTTATATGACTATAAGTACATGGGTGTTCAAGTCTCCACTTATTGAAGAATCTCTATCCCATGGGAGAACACCCTTTAGATTTGGTTCTATGTAGTCCTTTTCAATGTGACCTATTTGATATATAAAATCTAGATCAGACTATCTTGGAGATCTTACCATCATTGATCATATATCCTCCTCAACCTTCTAAGGGATCTCTAGGGTATTCAACCCTATCTTGCCCAAGAACCATTTTAAGCTGAGAATTTGAGTCTACACAATAGTGTTTTTATAGAGGAAATTATACTCTATTACATGCAGAGCCTTCTACTTATCTTTGACTATGACCTTCATCTAGCTAGCATTAGCACCACCATAGGGTGAGTCTGGCTCTTTTGGGATGATGTAAGGCTTGGATTCAATATTGTTTAAAGGAATGACAATGATCTTGTCATCCTGATGAGACTCTAATTGATTCATGACTATGTTAATAGTCATACACCCATCCTAGGCCCACTTCTTCCCTATCAATTCAGGGTAGTGAGTCTTATTTGTCTTCATATTGATCACTTCAAAATCACCTTGTAGATTGAGTTCTGTGATTTTGATTTTTACATCCTCTAGGCGACCAATAGGTTCAACCTTTCCATAGTCTGCAAGGCTGAGTGTGATAGGACTATAACTCAACATAGGTCTTCCTAAGGCTTCCCAAGTGGATATGGTGATCATATTTAAAGTGTTTCCAAAGTCAAATACAACATTGGGTATTTCATACCTAGATATCTCTATGTCCATCCTTACATTGATGTCCCATGGTTTTTTGGTATTTACAAACCAAACCAACTTATCCATTTATTGCTAGCCTTTCTGTGCACATTATAGAAAGTTATAGAGCAAGTTCAAGATGTTATAGGAGATATATTAATTATGAAACATACTAAAGAGTTTCATTAAATCCATCAACGTAGGGATAAACCTATCCTATCTTAGTATACACAATATTTTCCCATAAATATGTACACCAAGAGCTACATCATCCCCTTCATTCATCCCTTGCTACTAGATTATCTAAAAAATTTGTGTAGCTTCTTACATCAAGTATCTTTTAGTGGTAGGCTCAGGATATCTATTTGGTCATGCCTTTTTAATACCTAAGTCTTCAATAATTTCCAATATAAGTAACCCCTATTCTACATGCTATTGTCGAGTTACTACTTGTAATATAACATCTTCCCTTAGATATGCATGAACCATGTTAACATTTATAATAGGTCTCTCCCTCTATTGTCTTTATAAGAATGGATAATATTCTATATTGTGTTGCTTTGTCACCCTAAAATATGTGTAGTAAGGTTGCCTCTGGGGAATTATAGGGCAATTTATCTACACATGGTTTAGTTCTCCATAGAGATAATAATGAATGGGTACCTTGGTTCTATTATTGCCTCAGCCTCCCTGCATACCACCTTGATATCCTCCTATGTATCCTCTTCTATTCCTCTAAAATCCCCATCTACTTTGGTGGTGTTATTGCCTAAAATTTATAGTGTTCTATAATGTATTCCATCTTTGCTACTATGGATATTCATTAAATTTGGTCACTTGCAGTTATTGTGGGTTTAGGTTATATCATGACTAATGCAATTAAAGGAATCATAAGATTCCATGGATTTTGGTATGAGTAGGTCATAGTCTAATATATGAAGTTTTCCAAGGTGATATTATAGTTTTACATAGAAGGTAGGGTACCTACCAATTACTATTGTTCTTCAAGGGCCTAAGACATCACCAATGGATTTTGACTCGGTATGATGCTCCCTAGGTTAGGAGTAGCCTATGGCACAACTATGACTTTTTGTGCAACAACCATAAACACATTCTTAGTGATATCCTCCTTCAGTTCTTGGAGTGTTTAACAATCCTTGTCATCATGTGTAGGTGACTTAAAAAATTTATAGTACATGTTCTATGGGGTTTTGATGTACTATTGTAAATTGTGACACTATGAGGTTTCATGCCCTATCACTCTACATATCTTATAGAACTCCATCTTAACCTTAGGGCATTCATTTCTATGATGCCCTTGTTATTCAAAGTCTATGCACCATATATATGACTTGGGTCTCTCATCCCTTCCTTGAAACTAATTTAATATTCTTGAGATAGTATGTAAGGCACTTTCTACCTTAGATGATGGTAAAGTCGCATCCCCATACTCTTCAATTTGCTCCACCTGAATCACAATGGCTCTTGCATCTACTTTATCTCTGAACTAAGTTTGGTTTATGGAGAATATGATCCTTGGTCTTAAACCCTATACAAACCAAGCATATTTATCTTTATCCTCCAAAGCAAATTCTACTTTGTTTATGACATCAAATAATCTATGATCATAGTCACCAATAGTTTCCTAGGGTCCTTGTCAGATCTCCTTCAAATCCTAGATTGTTTAGATTGAACTATTCTTAACCTTAAACTTTGTGATGAGCCAATTCTTAACATATACCAAGGATGTTATGGCTATATTTTTCCTAAGGATGAACTCTAGTGCATGTCCACTCAAAGCACTAATCAATTCATACTTCTTTATATTATCATCAATGATTTTTTTTGCCTGGCATTTCATGTTATAGGTAAGTAAGTACTGTTCAAGGTTTGTAGACCCATCATAGGGATCTAGGTGTATAAAATAACCCAATTGCCCTGCCATACTGAAATGGTTTTCCAAATTCTATTTAGTCCTAGATATTTGTTGTGTTGTAGTTATCTATTGAGTTGCTGATCCTTTTTGTGAGCCTAGTATCAGCTGTTTCCCAAATATCTTTTGGAATGTAGCTGAAACTACCTATAAACTCACTTTTTATGGTGACTCATCTTCAGATGAGGTTTATGATTTAGATATGCCTTTGATATCCTCCAAAATCCCAACTATTTTCTCAAGAATAAGATGATTTTTATTCACTAGTAATAATGATCAAATACTTTATCTTTATTATTCTAAAATATTTCTTGTGACCTTCCTAAAAATTATTTTTAATGACTTTCTTAGGTTTTCTTGAAATTCCCTAATAATTTCTTCCTACCTTCTACTTATGAATTTTGACTGATTTGATCTAGAAAAAGAGTAGGATCAAGGGACATGCACTTGTTAGGTGAATGAGAGGGAGCTTTCTCAACTAAGTCTTGGTGGCTTGAACCTATGATTTTATGACAATGGTGTAACCTTATTATATCTAAACTATGGATTTATTCATTTTCAAGCTTCAAACTCTCTTCTATCTATTCTACTTTTATTCTATCTTCCTTCTTCTCCTCTTGTCCATTATCTACATCACTACTTCACACTTCCATTACACTTGGCCCAGGCTCTTCGCTTACCTTTTCTTCTTCTCAATGTTCTACTTTCTCCTTTTCCTTATCTTTCTCATCCATTTTTTGAATACTCCCACTCTAATTCACAACTACCTTAAAATTCACTAGCCTATTCCATTTGGTCTATTGTCACAAGCTTTATTCTAATTCTAAAATATATTTTTTATCTAGTTTCTTCTGATCTACCATCCTCCCTTTAGGTTTAAGTCTTACCTCTCTAGATTTTCCCATTCACCTTTCCATCGCACACATCCCCATGGAACCTGAAGTGACTTAGTCCATATTAATAGGAGTGGGCACCATGGCCTTTTCTATATCCAAAATTTTGATCAATGTTGGGAGTCACTATAATTTTTTTATTTGATTCCTCTTAGAAATAGGTCCTTTGCTAAATCAAATGATAAGTATCCTTGCACTACAAACTCAATGATATATCCATCAATAGTGGTAGCTATCTAATGATTAATCACATGAGTCCAATTTGTCTCCAAATTCTGTAACTATTCTATCTTCCCCTTGGTCTATGTAATGGTGTCACTTGCTCATGGCAAAAAATAATGATTATTCAAATCGATCCAACCAATTAGCTAATAGGCTTGGTAATTCACACTAGAAAATCTCATAAATTTCACTATAGAGGTGTTCTTTTATAATCTCTCTTGGAATACACCCAATTATTTGGCCTTCTCTCTCTATAAATTTAGTGATTTTTTGGTCTAAATAGCTCTCCACCTCTCTTTGGGTCGGTAACCATCACAACATATCATTGACTAACAAGTTCCATGCTCACCGTACCATTGTTAATAGAGGTTCCTAGATTTTCAATAGAACATGCTAACTATGGGGATAGAGTGTGTGAAGTTACATCAAAATATTATAGGATGACTTAATCAAGTCTTTGAAAAATATGCAAGGTTTATCACAGAGAAATACACTTATTTAATATCTCAATGTATGATGTAAACTACTTATAGATATTAGAAAAAATACACATCAGAACAAAATAATAAAGGAAACATTCATAATAACATAGATAACTATGTGATTATACCATAAAAGAGTAAAAATGCTTAGAATTCATAATAGATGATCTAGTACTAGGAATATAACAAGGAAACCTTCATAGATCAAGGTCCAACTTTGTCAATATTCTATGTGAAATCTCTAGGATCAAAATAACACTCACTATTCTTTTTACTCACACACTCGTCAACCCTTCTATTGCATTATTTACAAATACATATAGGTATAAGTTCCTATGGTTGTAACTTCTAGATTTACCAGCTGAGAATAGTTCTTTATATCGTATTCGGTTAAGTCTTGAACAACATAGAGATTCTCATAATAACTCATAACAACTTGTAAATAGAATACAACTATATTTCCATTAGGATGTTCTCATACATATAAATGGTTTTACATTTACCTTTTACCACTAATAATAAGTTATTCAAATTTTCCCAAATTTCACTGGATGATTTTTCTAAATCTACATAATACAATTTTGAATCAAAAAGTGCAAGACCAATGATGGCTTTAGCCTTATCATCTTTGTTGTTCCATTCTAGTTGTTTATTTTCATTTGTGGGTTGTGTTTCTTTTCCACTGACAATTCCCCACAATTTTTTATTCATTAGTTGCATGTAGATTTTCAATTTCCATGTGTTAAAATTAACTCCAATGAACTTTTGTAGTGGAATACCCATCTAAAGGATGTCAGGTACCTCAAAAATACATCTATTTACAAAATGGATTTTTTTTGACAATAACGATTCAACAGAAAAACTTTGACAACATACTTTGATTGACATAGAAAATGACTCTATACTTTTGACTTTTACTTTTGACCCAAATATAATTTATAACAACATAAAGACTATATTGAATTTTTTATTTAAACTACAACCTAAATAAGACATTACACAATAATAAACTAAAACTTATATCCCATATGATGAAATTATAATGAATGACATAAAATAAAATACTACTTATGCCTTTTTAACCAATTAAAATCTAAACAATAAATAACCCTAATGACTAGAATTTAATTCTAATGATGATTTAGACTACATTACATGGACTACATGGTGAGATAATAATTTAGTGAATCTTTTGCTAAGATGAGTTGAACGCTGTAAATGATACAAATGCAAATTTGAAGATACCAATAAAAATGTTTCCCTCTAGTTGGTAAGATTTTGATGCTATGATATAAGGCATGTGGTCTGTAGATGGATCGATGCACCAATGTTTACACTAAATGAATGCTAAAATAGATTCAAAGTAAAATCAAACCTCAAATAAATCACATACCAATATGATAATACTACACATATATATTTTCAAGGTAGATCTAAAGATGATAGTACTTAACCAAAGTAGTCAAAGATTACATAGCATGTAGCCACAACTACCTAGCAAATTCACTCCCACATAATCTAATTTTAGGTACCATGTAATAGAATTTTTCATATTAGAAATGAAATACAACAAAAAATACATAAAATACAAATAGTGCACAATATAAATTCAATGCAATATGGCCAATGACTAAATTAAAAATGCCATATGTTGATCTGCAACCATGGATCTACGTCACATAATGCTTATGAACACACATGCTTTGATACCAGATAATGAATTTAGTTTATATTTGAATAGAATAATACTCAAATGAAATAATGTACACAAATAATCATATATTTAAAAAACTATATTTTATTTCATTCAAGATATTAAATACATCAAGAGAGGTTACATAATATAAGTGAATGAACTCCTTGATAGAAGGAGCCAACACCAATCCTAATCCTACATATATCTCCCAAGATTTCTCTCTTATGCCTTTATTATCTCACACACACCTATCTATATATGTGAGTTATCAACTCACATAATTATTTATCTAACTATTATAATATTGTGTGAGCACTAAATCATTTTCCTAATATAGATTGCATGAAATATGCTATTTTCAAGAATTTTATATGTGCATAAGTAGAATAAACATATTAATGAATGAGAATAGCTATTGAAACATGTTATGAAGGAAATTTTTATTCTTGGTAAGTGAAATAAATTTGTCTTATTTAATTATTGTTTAAATTGGTAGTATAAATAAACATCTACAAGTCAAGAAAGAGGAAACTAGGCTTAAGAACAATTCTGTGTGTTATAGTCCACTTTCAAGTGACTTGAAGGATATATTTTATTGTTTTCAAGCTATTTAAAGGTTTAAATGGTGTTTTAAGGTTGTCTTAAATTTATTTAATTTTTTTGAATGATCATGAAACCATTTTTAAGGTTAAATTTCACCCAAAAATCAAACTCTATCAACATAGTTCTATACCCTATGTTTTGGTGAATAATCAAGAGAGAAATATGAGTCTTGAGTTTTTTTTCCATTGAAGTGTATGTGTGTATCCATTTAAAAAATATTTATTTGTTTTAAAAATATAATTACCAATAGTTTTTATCCTTTTAAACATCTTTTTGTTCTTAAAAACATCAAATAGTCACCTCTCAACCTGTGTAGAACCTTACTTAAGGGTTTTTGACCATTTATTGGTTTGGAGAGTTCCAATTTATTTTAGACCCTCAAATTTGACTTGGAAATTTATATTAATGACCTTAAGGTTAATAAAAAACTTCCCTAGAATCTTAGCAAGTGTGAATAATTTTTGGAACAAAAACTTTGTTTTGAAGGCAAAGAAACCTAATAAGAGAAAGATCAAGTATAGTTAATGCATCTACCTTAGGATTTGGTTCATAAAAATTGGTATGGGATTGTAATCCTTTAATGGGTATCTAAAAATATAATTTTTTTGTTGTAAAACTGTATGTACTTGTCAAATCACCTAAAAAAGTGTCCCAGGAGGGTTATAAGAAGATGCTTAATTATGAAGTACAGTGCTGAGTTGGTGTACTTATTTTGAGAGTTTGATTCTAAAGATTTGTATAAATAAATAAGAAGTTAAAGGGTATTTTTAATAGGTATTATATTTATTATAACCCCTATGCATTTCTATAAACATGTATATTTGTCCTTGTGAAGGGCTACAAGGAGTTAGTCCTAAAACAAGAAAGTTACCAAGTGATTGTTTCTCTCTCGCTCTCCCCCTTTGCATCAGTTTGAATAGAGATAGGATTATTTATATATAAAATGATGATGAATTTATAATGAATTTAAAATTCTTTGGATATTTCTAGAGAGGAAGGGTAGGGACATTCTAGAAAAGGTGGAGGATTCTAGAATTCATTTAAAAATAACTAGATGGGAATTAGTAATAGGATTTGTAGGAGAAAATAGGGGTAGTTGGAGGTAAGTAAGGGGATAATTTAAAATTAGAAAATAATGGATAAATTATAATTAGTGATAATTTACATGTGATTATAATAATTAATTATGATGTGGTATGGTGTAAATTTGACGTATGACAAGAGAAATGTTAAAAAAGTTAGAAGGGGACTAGGATGATTAGACTATGGATGAATAAGATGAAATTAGTGATAAAATTAATAATGATGAAGGAATGAGTAAATTTAAATGTATACATTTTACCCTTCTTTTAAAGAGCATTTCTACTGAAAAAATCTTAATGGTATTTTAAAGAATAAAAATGAACATGGAAGTTAGTAAATTAGGATAGATGATTCTCCCTCAAGGGGACATGCATGGAGGGATGAGATATATGGCCACCCAAAAGAAAATGAGGGCGGTTTGAGAAAATGGATGATAAAGAGGACGGGATGAGATGTGTAAAATAAAATAAATATAGTGATGAGTCATGAATACATGATGTCCTAAGTAAATATATATATGAGGGATAAAAAATGATGGTGTCATGGTTATCAACATGTCAAAAATGGGAACCAACCATAATAAAGGAGTGACTAGAGGGTGCTGAATTTAAACATATTCAAGTAAAGATACATTTAGAGAGAGCCAAAAACCCTAACAATAAGATATGTTGATGAGAATTACATAGGTGTGACTCAAAGCATGGGTTTAATGGTAATAAGAGGATGTGATAGGAAGGAAAATAATATTATTTGAGTGACCAAGGGATGACAAGGGATGAATGGATATGGGTGGTCAAGCTTAAATCAGGCACATTTAAAGTGGCAAAGAGTTGCCTACATATTCTTAAAAGGCCTTAGGCTGATATAGTTCTCCTTGGAAGGGAGTACATGATGCGATGAATAAGAGAATAAATGATGAACATATGTAAGGGATACTGAAATAGATGTGTTGAATGCAAGGGATGTGTTGTAATGTTATTAATTGATGAGTTATGATATGATTTATATTGTCAATTCCTTTGGCAAATATACATGAAAGGGAGCAAGAGATGATGAATTTATAACCCTAGACACACCCCAATCAATGACATATGAAAATAGAAACCATAAACTTTGAGTAGAAAAAAAAATCATGAGCTTTGGATGTATCCTAGGAAAGAATGTATATCAAGGAGAGATGTGGGCTTGGATCAATTGATTAAATAATGTCATGAGATTTAGACATATCTAGGGGAAGGACACATGCTAGGGAGAGATATGAATATCGATTAGATTGACCGATGATTAATATTCTAGCTCAAATATTTGATGCATGCATTAATTAATGATGATGGATCATGATGATGAAGGATTAGATAGAATGAACTAGGATGGGTAAAGGAGTGGATATTGGACTATATATTGGATTATTATAGTAAGGAGGATGGAGTGTGAATGATTGTGAAAGATGAAATAGTAAGGAAGATGGATTATTATAGAAAATGATATGATTATGATCAATCTAACCTCAGACACAATATATGCGTGAGCATTGCCTACATAGTCCATAAGGACCTCAGACTAATGTAGTTATCTTGAAGAGGGAGTTATATGATGATATATGATAGGATAAAATGATGATTATGCCTTAGGGTGATAGATAAATATTTATGAGGATGGATGTTAGAAAAAATGTTAGATTAGTGATGATTCTATTTGTTAGATATGAATAAAGGAAGGTGTAGATGTTTTTTTTGATTGTGTAGCACCTTAATCTTGTACTCTTGGAAAATTCATGGCCCTATTTATTCTTATTAGTTATAGATATACCTTTATTTTTTGATCCTAATATCTACTTTATTTTTTTCCTTTTAGCCTATCTCTTAGTCTGACTAGCTTTATATTGATGGCACAAACATCTTATCTTGCCTAGAATGCTTAAAATGTACTTATCTTATACCTCTACAAGTTTTGATCCTATGCATGCTCTCTTTCTCCTTGGACACTATGTTGCGATATTTGTGGTAGTGATGTGTTGTCATTGATTTCAAGTGGTATTGGTGATGACAAAATGGTATGAGAGTGATCTTGGTATAATATGCATGATCTTAGTCTTGGTTGCTAGAGAGAGCTTGTGAGAGTAGTTGGTTCTATGAAGGCATGAGTGGATAGAATGAAGCTTATAAAGAGATAATTTGATATGTTCTTAGTATGATCCTAGTGGGATAAGTCATCTCATATGGTCTTCAGGTGGAGTGCAAGTCATCCTATGCCTTGTGGGCTTGATCATGTATGATTGCATATAGAGGTAAGTGTTGTATGACTTGTATGTTCTCAATAGGTGATTATAGTGCTTGTATTAGGTGCATTGAAGATATATAAGGTGATATGAGCTCAGTGGATAAGTTTCCAAGTAATTTCAAGAGGTAAGTTGGCCTGGTGGTTCTAGGCCTAATAGGTAGGTAGACTAATGAGGTCCTTGTGAATAGTCATGAAGAAGATCCAACTTGGTAGAGATTAATATGCTTGGAATATGCATGTTGGACATGTATAAGATGTTGAGAAGTTATGTGTATGGTTTTCAAGAGGTGGATAGTGGCCTACAAAATAGTTTGGCCATTGGCCTAGTTGGCCTAGGTGGGCTTGTGAGGCTTTGTGAAGGGTCAAGGGGTGTTTGCAAGATGATGAAGCTTGTTGTTTCATGAGATATGGTCAATAAAGTTTAAAAAATCATGTTGATTAGGTTTGAGGTTAGAGATTGAGCTACGAATTTATAAATATGGTTTAGAAGCTTCAAAGGAGGCTTGAATGGTGCATTTTAAGCTTGAGAGGAAACTTTTAATGTTCACTAGTTCATGTAAAATTTGCATGGGGACCTGAGCCTTTTTAGAGATGTGGCACATGGAACTAATAATATATTATAAGTATTTTGTAGTGGATTGAGGGACAAAGCTTTATGAACATTCATTAAGAATGTAAACTGGTCGAAAACCCTTTATAAACCCTCATAATGGAGTGGTTGGAGAGATATTGATATAAAGGAACCATAATGGATTGGTTAAAGTTGTTTGACTATTATAAGGTATATAGGACTCATCTAGGCATCTCTAGGTGGTAGTGGTGTGTCAGGGCAGTGAATAAAAGGTATAAAAATATGCTTATTTATAGAGATTTTAGTGCTACAGGTAGGGTTGACTGAGTCAACACATGAGAGTTGTTGGAGTTTTAAGGAAATAACTTGTTATTTAATTCCATAGAGTTTTTTTGGCAAGAAAAAATCACTATTTCAATTATCTATGTCAATCAAGTTGACTAGTCGCTAATATGCAGATAGTGTGAATAGTGAACAATATCTAGGTAAAGTGAATATGAGTTGAGGGAAGTGTTCCAGGTGAGTATGGATGAGTAAAATGGATTTGGGTCTTTTTTTAATACCCATAACTTATGTTACCTTGATTGGCATGTGAATTTGATGACCATACACAGGCAAGAAGGTGCTTTCAAAGTGGCTTATCTGAATAGTGAAGACTATGATATAGTGATATGAGGAATTGGTCTATTAGACCAATAGATGCTACTAAAAAAATAGAAATATATATTTTAGAGTAATATATAGATCATATATAATCTATGAATTTGGATTATATGGTATGAAATTGTTTTTTCATGTGCTAGATAAGAACATCTACATGACTAGTTTTTGGAGCTTGCAGGTAGTCTAGAGTGGCCTATTTGGAGAGGCTAGTTTGAGATATTATGAGAATATTTTGAGGTGAGTGAGACCTTAGTGGTATTATATGAGTTTAAAATATTCAGTAAATGGAATTTTTCTTCATATTTTGTCTCTATTTTGGTTGGATCAGTCAAAGTTCTTTGATTGAGTTTTTGGGGTACGTGGCCAGTTTGAGTAATCAATTTGTTTTAGTTGGTTTGGACCTATGTGAGATGTTTGATGGTGAATAATGGATTTTTGGGTGTTATTTAAGTCATGGAGGACATATATGTGTGATTTTTGTAGGTTTTTGTTTGAGAAAATCAAGATCATGCTTCAGTTCTTCTTGGCAATATTTTTTGGTTATTAGCAAGTCTTGGAACGAGAGAGAGATTAACTTAGATGGAATAGTGGTTTAGATTTTTATGTGGATTGGAAACTTGGAGATGTGGAAAATAATATTATGAGATCAATTTTGATGTGTTTTAAGCATTTTTTAGGTCTATTATTCATGGAGATGGTCATATGTGGTGAATGACCTATAAGGGCTAATGCATTAGGCCTAATTGAGTTCTAAAGGAGGATTAAGCTTGATTTGGGTTATGGAGGAAATATGGAGATATTTTAACATTGATTTAACATGTATGAGGATATTTTATAAGGGTAATACAAGTATGTGAATTATCTTTTTGGACCAAGATGGGTTAGATGATGAAGTGATATATATACAAGGTCAAATTGGCCTATTTGAGGTGTGTAAGTGTAGTGAGGATTCAAGCGAAGAGAGGAGATAATTCAAGGAGAAAAGGTAGGTAATTTAGGAAATTTATAGGTTGAATAGGATCAGCCATGTTTTAATGATCATGTTCATGAGCTAACAAGTCATTAAACCTAACAGTTTAAAGGGTGACTTGGTTGAGTGAATGAGGTAGGTGTGCCTGCCTTGAGAAGAGAAGCAATTTTGTAGGGGTTAGAGAAAGAGAATTTCATCATGAGGTGTATAATACATAAAATAAATGGTGGAAATAAGAGTATAGGTGGTTTAGTGGGTGCTTAATCACCTAGGGGGTTGTAGCCTCCTTGCTAGTTGGAGCTAGCTAAAGGTCTAGTTGGAGCTAGACTATATTGAGGGGTGGATGCTCCTTGATTAGTTGGTGTTGGTATAAATTATCATGTTTGTTATATCCTTATGGAACTATAGTCCATTTTTTTTTATGATTGACAGTGGGTTTTCTCGCCTTAGAGGGTTTCCCATATAAATGATGTGTTTATATGATATATACTCTTGTTCATGTTTTGATGTCTAAGCTTTCATGTTCATGTATGATGAATAGGTTTTGGAATTGAATGTACGTTATTTTATACTAATTAAACTCCCCCTCTTAGTATCTAATCTCAATAATTGGTATCAGATCAGGTCCTTATTGAGGCTTAATCAACTTGGAAGGTGATCTTGTGAGTAGCTTGGTTGGTGTCTACCAAGTCAGCTTATTGGTAGAATTGATGGAGTTGTTGATGATCAGTATGGTTGTTGTCATGGTTCTTCATGTTTTATAAGTTGTAAATATAAGGGTTGATTAATTTTTAAGGTTTATCTAAGATGAAAATGGATGTTAAGAGTTGGACTATTCTTCACTCAAGCCAAGGTAAATTATTTGTTGTTATAGATGATTCTTCAAGTATGAAGGTTTGTCAAAGAAGGCATATTACAATGGAGAAGAATTATGTTGAAGATAAATAAAAAATCAAGATTATGTTTTATATCCAATTTTTATTGGAGATGTGACCATTTATGTGTTGTGGATTAGGCCTTCTTGTGATTTCTAGGCTTAAAAGAGTTCTTGTGATGAAAGAAAGTTACTTGGAAAATGGTCAGGCTTAGTGTTATTTATCTAGTTGATCTTGTTCATTTTTCCATGTTCTAAGTATATAAGGTCCTTGAGAAAGCTTATGTGCTATACTTTGAGGGTTTGAGGTCTTCATGAGACCTATTAGCAAAATAAGGACTAAATGTTGCTGTAAGACCAAAGCAAGGGTTGGTGAGTTTTGAGATTCCATGAAAGTAGTAGAAGAATGTATCTATAAGTATTCTTTAATTTTTGAAATGGTATTAAGGGTTTTATGTCTTTTAAGATTAATACATTATTCATTTAGGTCTAGATAAAAATGGAGTATTAAGCCTCTTGGAGACCTAAAAGGGTTTGGTGTTCTTTTAAAATTATTTGAATTTTTCTAAATAAAAATGAATGGTTTGAGTTCTTAAAGATGACCTATTAGAGTATAAGTTAAAGCTTTTGACTTATATAGATCATTTTTGATGGATTTGAGGAGTGTTTCCTATAAGAAGACTTCTTGAAGTGGAATGTAAGTGTGCTTTTATTTCTTGACAGTCTTGTGTTACTTTACAGTAATATTTTGAAGTTTTAGATATCCTTGAAGGGTGTTCATGGCACTTGGTGGAGTTTTCTATGCTTTGGTGGTCCTGTGGATGGTATGCAATGTCTCCCTTAATTTTTATCATACTTATGATGCATGGTTGAGTACAAGGTAGTATCCAAGATGGTAATTTAAAAACAAGGTTCTATGAGTTGAAGATGGGTTTTCATAACCAATGCCTCTTTGATAGAAAATGGATATCTACGGAGTTCAATGACCAAGTATTGTTTCAAAAATCCCATGAAGGAGTTTATAATTTTGAAGATGAAGAAATTTTGAGTTTACATAAAGATAGAGTTGGAGTTATCAGAGTTGATTATGTTCCTTGTCATGAAGATGAAGATATCTTGGTAAGATGCAAGAATGATCAAAAGGTATGTTCAGGTATTTTGGTGCTAAAGTACATTTTTGATCAATTTCTGATGATTTAGTTGAGTAGTGATCTAAAGGAGATGGATGAAGATATTTGTATGAGGTCATGAACAAGTTAGTCATGAATCATTCCCAGGTGGTCTGAGTCCTTGATGAGCTTAGATGTGAGTTTTATGGTCAAAACTCAGAGTTGACCAATTTTGGCAGTGATGACTGCCTAAAAGTTGCCCAAAGTGCTCTTATGGTGATTTATGATGACTATAAGATTGAAAATAGATGATTAAAGTTTGGATTGACATGTTATTTCATAATAAGAGGTTTGATAATGTCCATGAGGTGCTCAGGTATGTGTTTGACCATTTGGTCAAGGTGAATGCAGTAGGTTATGGCCTGTATGCCCAATTTTCTTGATTTCAAGGGTCAATTGAAGATTGAAGATGTGTCATGAAGTAATTTATGCTTAATAAAATCTGAAAATATGTTTGAAACATGATTCAAGTGGTTTCATAGGTTTTTTAATCCATTTGTGCCAGGTGGAGTGTTCTGAGTGGTTCCAAGCTCTTTTTCCCAAGAGCAAGCATTTGGTGGCTTGAATGAATTCAGGGTTACCCATGGAATGGGAGATTTATTTTTGGTCCAAAAGTTTGGATAGGTGACCTACAAGTGCGGAAGTAGTTTAAAGTTATGGCATTGACTGGAGGTTGACTTTTGACTACTTGTTGCTTTGAAGGCCTAGTGATTTGGGCATGTTTAGAAAAGTGGTCTATCTTTGGATTTAGAGGATATAAGATTCAAATAAATTGAATTGGACAAATGGGTAGCTAATTTTTTTTTATAGTGGTCTGAAGGTAAACATATTTCAAGTTATTCATGTTTTGGTCTTCTAGGAGGCCTACTTGGCTTATAGGCTAAAGAGGGAAGTATGCTGAGATGGATGAGTTATAAGATCATTCTTGGTTTGTTTTAGAGGGAATGGTAATGGAATTTAGATATATATTTTAATTATATAAAATTACACACACTAAGAGTTATGAGGTCTATAGTGGCTAGACAGGGCTATAAGAGGTTTAAGCAGGCCTAGTGGAGAAATTGAGTAATTTTGTGATATATTTCCAAAGAAGGTTGGATTTATTGGTTCTAGATGAGTACGTTAATCTATTATAATCATGATTTAGGTATATATACTTTAAGTTCCTTTGGTGGTCTGCAAGGTGCCTTGAGTGCAAAGGTATGTGAGCTTGCATAGTGCATTGGTGCTCTTGTTATTGTTTAAAGTATTGGTATCTATTCTTGGAAGTCATATAGATATGAATGGGTTATATAGACTAAGGGGGGAGCCTTCAAAGTGGATAAAGTTCCTAGGGGGAGCTGTGTTACTAAGTAATTGGTGATAGGTCCAAGGATCTAGGAAGGAAGTGTGATTCAGTGTTGTCTAGGTCTCTTGGAGACTTAGAGGTCTAAGTTCAATGTTTAGCAAAGGGGGAGATAAGTTATTTATTTATCAAGTGGTAGTGGTCTAAGGGGGAGCTAGTGTACTTTCTTAGTGGTTAGGTCTAAGTATCTTATAGGTCTTTTGGAGTTATGACATGAGTTGGTTCTTGAAGGGAGCTTGGTCCAAGGGGAAGCACTATGGTTGCTTTGTGATCTATTGCTGATAGTTGGTGTGATTTGAGTTTCAAAGGATGAGAGAGAAAGGTATGTGATCTTAGTTGTGTACTTAATTTGCTTGATTAAAGATAAAAGAGCCTATTTGGTAGATGAGTCCACTTTGTCATTTTGACAAAGGGGGAGAGAGAAAAGGAGTGTTTCCATCAATGACAAAGGGGGAGATTATTGGGAGATTGGTGGAAGTGATGTGTTATCATTAATGTTAAGTGGCATTGGTGATGACAAAGTGGTATGAGAATGCTCTTGGTCTAATATGCATGATCTTAGTCTTGGTTACTAGAGAGAGCTGTGAGAGCAGTTGGTTCTATGAAGGCATGAGTGGATAGCATGAATATTGGAGAGAGATAATTTGATATGTTCTTGGTATGATCCTAGTAGGATAAGTCTTCTCATATGGTCTTTAGGTGGAGTGCAAGTCATCCTATGCCTTGTGGGCTTGATCATGTATGGTTGCATATAGAGGTAAGTGTTGTATGCATTGTATGTTCTTAGTAGGTGATTATAGTGCTTGTATTAAGTGTATTAAATATATATAAGGTTCTATGAGCTTAGTGGATAAGTTTCCAAGTACCTTCAAGAGGTAAGTTGGCCTGGTGGTTCTAGGTCTAATAGGTAAGGTGGACTAATGAGGTCCTTGTGAAGAGTCACGAAGAAGATTTAGCTTGGTAGAGATTAATATACTTAGCATGTGCATGTTAGACATGTATAAGATGTAGAGAATTTAGGTGTATGGTTTGTAAGAGGTGGCTAGTGGTCTACAAGACAATTTGGCCATTGGCCTAGTTGGGCTTGTGAGGCCTTGTGAAGGGTCATAGGGTGTTTTTAAGATGATGAATCTTGTTGTTTCATGAGAGATGATCAAGAAAGAATGTTTATTAGGTCTGAGGTTAGACATTGAGCTATAAAGTTAGAAAGATGGTTTAGAAGCTTCAAACGAGGCTTGAATGATGCATTTTGAGCTCGAGAGGAAAGTTTTAACGTTCACTAGTTCATGTAGAATTTTCATGGGGAATTGATCCTTTTAGGAGAGGTGGCACATGGACCTAAGAATCCTTTCTAAGTATTTTTTAGTGTATTAAGGGAAAGATATTTATGAACATTTCTTAAGAATGTAAACTGGTCAGAAACCCTTTATAAACCCTCATAATGGAGCAATTAAAGAGGTATTTCTAGAAAGGACCCATAATTTATTTTTTGACCAAGTTTGACTATTGGAAGGTATAGAGGACTCCTCTAGGCATATCTCTAGGTGGTATTGGTGTGTTAGATTAATGAGCAAAAGGTATAAAAATATGATTATTTTTAAATATTTTAGTGCTACAAGTAGGCTTAACTGAGTCAATGCATGAGAGTTATTGGAGCTTGAAGTCTAGGACTTGTTCTTAAAGTCCATATATATATTTTTGAAATAAATATCCACTATGTCAATTATCTATGTCAATCAAGTTGACTAGTTGCTAATCTACAGGTAGTGTAAACAATGAACAATATCTAAGTAGAGTGAATATGAGTTTAGGGAAGTGTTCCAGGTGAGTAGGGATGAATAAAATGGATTGGATTCTTTTTTTAATACCTATAAATTATGGTACCTTGATTGGTATGTGAATTTTATGACCATACATAGGCAAGAAGGTGCTTTCAAAGTGGCTTATCTGAACAATGAAGACCATGATATAGTGATATGAGGAATTGGTCTATTAGACGAATGGATGATACTAGAATAAGAGAACTATCTAATTGAGAGTAATATAGATATAACATAGAAGCTATGAATTCTGATTAGATGGTATTAAAGTGTTCTTTCATGTGCTAGACAAGAACATCTACATGACTAGATTTTGGAGCTTGCAGGCAGTCTAGAGTGGCCTATTTGGAGAGGCTAGTTTGAGCTATTATGAGAAGAGTTTGAGGTGATTGAGACCTTTGTGGTATTATATGAGTGTCAAATATTTATTAAATGGAATTTTTATTCATATTTTGTCTCTAGTTTGGTTGGAGTAGTTAAAGTTCTTTGATTGAGTTTCTGGGGTACTTAGCTAGTTTCAGTAATCAATTTGTTTGAGTTGGTTTGAACCTATGTGAGATGTTTGATGGTGAATAATGGATTTGGAGGTGTTATTTAAGTCATGGAGGAAATATAAATCTTATATTTTTAGGTTTTTGTTTGAGAAAATCAAGATCATGCTTTAGTTCTTCTTGGTAGTATTTTCTGGGTATTAGTAGGTCTTAGAGTGAGAGAGAGATTGGCTCAGATGGAATAGTGTTTTGGATTTTCAAGTGGATTTAACACTTGGAGAAGTGTGAAATAATATTATGAGATAAATTTTTATGTGTTTTAAGCATTTATGATGGATATTATTCATGGATATGGTAATATGTGGTGAACGACCTATAAGGGCTAATGCATTAGGCCTAATTGAGTTCTAAAGGAGGATTACGCTTACTTTGGGTTATGGAGGACATATGGAGAGATTTTACCATTAATTTAACATGTATGAGGATATTTTCTAAGGGTAATACAAATATGTGAAGTATCTTTTCTAACCAAGATGGGTTAGATGATGAAATGGTATATATATATATATATATATATAAACTAATGTACTATAGTTATATAAGGATATAAAAAACATGAGACTTTAGACCAACACCAACTAATTAAGGAGCATCCACCCCTCAATTTAGTCTAGCTCCAACTAGACCTTTAGCCAGATCCAACTAGCAAGGAGGCTACAAACACCCTAGGTGATTAAGCACCCACTAAACCACCTCTACTCTAATTTACACCACTAATATTATGTATTTTACACCTCATGATGACCTTCTCTTTCTCTAACACCTACAAAACTGCTTCTCTTCTCAAGGCAGGCACACCTACCTCATTTGCTCAACCAAGTCACCCTTTAGAATGTTAGGTCTAATTACTTGTTAGCTCATGAACATGATCAATAAAACATAACTAATCCTCTTCACCCTCTTAATGTCCTCAATTAAATACCTCTTCTACTTTAATGAGATCCTCTCTTTGCTTTAATCCTCACTACACTTACATACCTCAAATAGGCCAATTTAACCTTGTATATATATATATATACATATATATATATACATATATATATATATATACATATATACATATATATATATATATATATATATATACATATATACATATATATATATATATATATACATATATACATATATATATATATATATATATATATATATATATATATATATACATGCACACCTACCTCATTTGCTCAACCAAGTCACCCTTTAGAATGTTAGGTCTAATTACTTGTTAGCTCATGAACATGATCAATAAAACATAACTAATCCTCTTCACCCTCTTAATGTCCTCAATTAAATACCTCTTCTACTTTAATGAGATCCTCTCTTTGCTTTAATCCTCACTACACTTACATACCTCAAATAGGCCAATTTAACCTTGTATATATATATATATATATATATATATACATATATATATATATATATATATATATATATATATATATATATACATATATATATATGTATATATATATATATATATATATATATATATATATATATATATGTATATATATATATATATATGTATATATATATATATATATATGTATATATATATATATATATGTATATATATATATATATATGTATATATATATATATATATATATATATATATATATATATATATATATATATATATATATATATATATATATATATATATACAAGGTTAAATTGGCCTATTTGAGGTATGTAAGTGTAGTGAGGATTAAAGCAAAGAGAGGATCTCATTAAAGTAGAAGAGGTATTTAATTGAGGACATTAAGAGGGTGAAGAGGATCAGTTATGTTTTATTGATCATGTTCATGAGCTAACAAGTAATTAGACCTAACATTCTAAAGGGTGACTTGGTTGAGCAAATGAGGTAGGTGTGCCTGCCTTGAGAAGAGAAGCAGTTTTGTAGGTGTTAGAGAAAGAGAAGGTCATCATGAGGTGTAAAATACATAATATTAGTGGTGTAAATTAGAGTAGAGGTGGTTTAGTGGGTGCTTAATCACCTAGGGTGTTTGTAGCCTCCTTGTTAGTTGGATCTGGCTAAAGGTCTAGTTGGAGCTAGACTAAATTGAGGGGTGGATGCTCCTTAATTAGTTGGTGTTGGTCTAAAGTCTCATGTTTTTTATATCCTTATATAACTATAGTACATTAGTTTTTAGGATTGAGAGTGGGTTTTCTCCCCTTATAGGGTTTCCCACATAAATGATGTGTTCATATGATGTATATTCTTGTTCATGTTTTGATTTATAAGCTTTCATGTTCATGTATGATGAGTAAGTTTTAGAATTGAATGTAATTTTTTGTATACTAATTCACCCCCCTCTTAGTAGCTACTTTAAACACACTAATGTCTGAGATAGATAGTGGTATCAACATTACTATCATGTCTTGATGCAAGTGCCTAGTACCCTAATGTCATCCAATTAAGTGAAACATATTAAAATGGTCTTTATAAGTGTTTTAATGTGAGTTATCTCCTAATTTTATTGGTATAAATATAATATCAATCTTCATTCATTCCTTACCTAGTAATCAAACCAAAAAAACACTCAAAAAACACTCAAGAAGCACTAAAGTTATCAAAAGATTTCTTATTATTCCTTATTCTAATATTAGTCAAAGGAACAACCCAGCTATAAGTCTATAGTAATAAAGGAGTATTCATAAGGTCCTATTTGTTAAGTTACAAGCTAGATCATTTTTGTACTTTACACATTGCATGATTCACACATAAGCCAACACATAGGGTTGAAATACATGAGCCTGAGGCCCTCTTCTAGAGTATTGGATATATAGGAAACACCTTTTAATAGTGGGGTATTTTTATTATCTTGATATCATGTCCCCACTAACCCATTTTCTCCTAAGGTCACATTAAAGATGGAAAGCTAGGGTTTTACTATTTCACTAGGAATGAAAATCCATGACCCAGATCTGAATGCACTAGAGTGAAGGTAGATTCAAACGTAAAAGCATCCAGGTAGTCACATCATGTTTTAATGCATATTTTATATAGGACAATAGCGTTAACCTATAAAATAGTGTTGATGTAACTGTTCTAGGTTGATGAATTTTTCCAGAGAGCCAAAGGCACCAGATCTATAATCTAATGATTGATTCAGAACTATATTCCTATTTCCTTCCTATTTATACAAGATCCAACATTATGTTAGCATAAAAAATAACTAAGCTATTTATTTTATGTCATTTATATATCTAGCATAGGTGTACTTTTCATTAATAACCAACCTCAATTTAATAAATTCAACATATGGTACATCTGAGTTTAATACATTAATTAACTTGTAGATTTGCTATTCACCCTTATGTCTTATCATTTATATATCCTTAACCCTTTTACCTATTATCATGAAAATTTTCACCCTTGTAAGGTTTTTCAAGCCATCCAAATTTGGGTTAACATGGTGACAATCTTAGGCTATGAGTGGCCTAATAGGTGGATCAAATCTCTAGGTTATAGGGATAGGTCCGCTTGATGTATCACTTAGGCTCATTCATTAATCTTTAAATTTGTTATGAAAATGGAGAGAAAACTAATATAATAGAGGTGATGCACCAAAAATAATTGACCACTACCAACCAACTGTATATGTACATCAACGATGAGACTAACTTAAACACACACTACTCCTAATCTACATCTCTTACATCAGCACTTCATATAAAGGTTGTGAAAGATATTTGAGCTAGGAGGAATAATAAAGAGGTCATATAATGACACTAATGAGTGAACAACCCACTCAAACTTCACACTTCACTTTAACACTTCACATGACCTATAAAAATTCTTTCAAATTGCATAAAGCATTATAAAAAGGACAACATGCCAATGAATAATAAGCAAATCACTTGGCAAGATCAACTAGTCATACACACACATTAAAAATATTCAAAGGATGAGGTGAAAATTGTAGTATTTCATTGATTAAAGGCACACAAATGGGTAGGGCTTATTTACACCTAGGTGGAGGATGAATATAAAGCCAAACAAGGCTCAATTTATAGAGAATGAGAGTAGAAGAGAGAGAGAGGAATATAAGAGAGAGATTGATAAGTGTCAATCAAGAGTTAAAATCAATAATGGAGTTATGAAATATTCCCATAAGATCTCCAAGGACATGTGTTGCCTTCTTGAGTATGCATAATCTTAGAAATTGCATATGAGTTTTAATATTTGCCTAACATGTTTATATTCTTCTTCACACTACCCTTCTTCTTGGATTGGAAAATGACAAATGGTCTTCTTAATCATCAAGTCACATTGAACTAATCTCTGCCCTTGTTCTTGACACCTTGAATTAGATGATGATCACACCTTCTTAAGTGTCTTAAAAACCATTTAGTCTTACTATGACTCTCCTTACTTGCAAGCATTAAATCTTGATCCCATCTTTATGAGTGAAACCTATATTCATGAAAGAAATATCTATATCTTAACAAATTTGAAAAAACTCCTTTGGAAACCTCAAACACTCTCTAAGACTTCAACTTGCACCCAAAGCTTACATTTGTCTTCAATTCCTTGTAGCCCTAAAAATAAATGAAACTCTTTATGTGGAATATTATATAGATGGTCTTGGGAAACTAGGCATAGTTTTGATTACCCAGTATTCTGTTATAACTTTGTGCCAAATTTCATGACTTGAAATTAAGTGCAAGTACACATTCACCTATTTTATCTCTCCAATTAGGCCCCAATTAAGTATCTAGGCCTAGAAACAAAGATTTATCTCTATACAAATAACACACATGTGAAAATACAAATAAACATTTGATTCACTTTAGGGAACTCTTGACCATGTTCCATGTGAAATTTAAGGACCTGAGACCTTGTACGGATAGGTGAACCATGAAACAACTAAAACCCTAACTTAGGCATTTGTACATGCTCAAAAGGTAATTAGTGTAGTTTTTAAAGAAATTTTTAGGTTATAATGCTTGAAAATGGGGGTTTAAGGCCTAAAAAACCTTAGGACAACTCCATACATTGATAGTAAGGTCTCTTGAAGTACTATATAGGTCTACATTTAGACTTCTTGGCTGGAAAAATAATACATTTCTCACCTTTTAACCCTACTTGATGACTTGAAGAGCTCAAATATTACCATAAGAGACAAATGGAGGTGTATATATAGTCATATAACCTTTTACCAAGTTTTTTAGGCCTTTGAACTTGATTTTAAAGCTTTCCACAACCTTGCATACTTAGAATTAGGTCTATAACCATGTATTTAGGATCAATTTCATATAATGTACCTTCAAATGTGCCAAATAATGGGTAAATCATGTGTTTATGAGGATAAAAGAAGACATACAAGTAGTTTTAGGTAATTTAAATATATCTTAGGCACTTATAAGAACAATCTCTTCAATCAAAGTTATTTGAAGGCTTCTTGGCAGCCTATGAGTGCCTTACACTCTTAAGGATCATTCATAGAGCTCAAACCCTTGATGAACATAAAAACTACATGGATAATTAGTGAATAAGGGTGGCCTATTATTAATAATATCTTATTTCACCATGTACCTCTTCATGTAATATATGAGCATCTTAAATATCCTTTCGAGTTGGTAGACTGTGATTGTGAAGGCTGAGAGAGAGATTATGCCTGAAGGTTCTATTTTGGAGTTTGGTTTAAGTTGAAAATGAAATATTTATGTCTATATAACCTCTATCTCTATCTTAAAATGATTTAAAAATGATAGGATACGAAACACCGGAAGCATACAGTTGATTACCAAACCAAGCAACTTAATATGCAGAAATAAACCAGAATCACAAGTAACTAGAATTCAGAATAACACATGATATGAGAGACAATACACAACTTGTATTAACACTTTATAGAAAAGAGTACAATAAAGAAGATCCCACTTCTTCTCCACCACCTTACAGAGGTTTCCCATACCTCAAGTGAATAGTAAATCTTCTCCCCAAAGCTCTCCCTCTCAGGTCCCAACACCCAACTCAAATACAGAGTTGGTGTTCACCTCCTGTGCTCCACGCACACCACAAGTGCTCCACACACTCAAAAAAGTACTCCACATACTTCAAGTAGATCTCAGATGAACCTGCAACAACTTGCAATTCAACAGACCATACTTATGGAAGGAACTCCCTTGCCTTCCTCTCTGCTCTATCCGAGTACACACCTATACTCCAAGTAGATCCTGCCTGATACTGCTCCCTATTGTGTTGCTGTCCAATCTGATCTTGCACACCTGAAAATCAACCTGGTTCTACACACCTGTGAACCTTGACCTTACACACACATACACCTATAGATCAACAATCTTACTTACCATGTAGATCTCCTATATAGGCCATGCACCTTTGACCAAGATCCTACACACCTGAAGAATCCTGCTGACTCTCCAAAACCAGCACCCACCTAGGTACTGCTGTGGAACTAGGAGGAACACCCTTGCTCACCTCACACACAAAAGGAGCTAACTTTGCTCAACTCAAAATAGAACACCTTTCCAATACAACCATGAGTATATTATATAGATCTCATCCAAACAATGATTAGACATCTAATTACAATAATTAGATCCGCAGCTCTCAGTCTAAAAATAGATCTAATCATGCAAACACTTGGTTCGTTAGCTAACTGCCCGTAATAAGCTTGCAGTCAAACCACACAGGGGACTGACGTCGGTCCCTGTCTGCCTGGGGGTTGCCGACGCTGGCTGATCCATGACCGACGTCGGTTGCTTCCTGTCTCCTACCTGTCGACGTCTGTTGGCCAGACCAACGCCAAAGACTGTGACACTCTGCAACTCATCCTGCAACCTCCTCCATGTCTGCATCAGTGAAGCTTTTAGCTCCACAACCTAACAATCTCCCACTTGGAGATAAATAGTTGCACTATACCTATACCTGTACTCTGTCTAATCTATTTCCTGGTTTGTATCCCTCTTCAAGATCAATCCAGAAGACAACCCACCACACATCCTGTGGTGTACCTCCTGTCATCTGAGTACCCTACCACATCCGAACCTACAAACACATGTAGTGAAGTCCTGACCCTGCATAGCATGAATCCCTGCTGTTGGTCCCTCTCAAATACCTGAGAAACCACTTCCCCAAATTGGCTCCTAACTCTCTGACAGCTCCCACTACATGGGAATACTCAGGTCTATACCATACCTCATGTGATTTCAGACACTGTACCTGTCCAGCCCTTAGTGTGCTCCGGCTCTGCATCCTAAACCTTGCCAACACCTGATTCACATCAGCTCCCACTCGAGACAAAATCAACCTGTGATCTCCATGTCTCCCATGTCAAAGAATTTCGCTGCTCCAAAATCCTCATGACATGCCACTGAACTAACCTTACCCTTAGCTCAGCAAAACCCTGTATGTCTGAACCTGTACCAAGTTCATCCTCCACATACATCAACAGGATAATGTTGCGACCATCATCCACCTGATAAGATAAACACAATGGTTATACTGACATTGACTAAAGCCCTGCTTTGTCATCCACCTGGTACCACCTGTTAGTCTTGTCCCACTGTCCTGCAGCTCCTCAAGACCATATACCTGGTCTTCCGTCTCAGTATCCGTTCACTCTATTCTTCAACTAAGGTATCCATTCGTCTCTGTGCTTTCTCACTGCCGGCAATCCTACCAAAAAATGCCTGTTTGGTTCTCCTCCAAGGAATCACATCCTCATTCATGCCAAGCTCACACCTGTTTCCTGGATCCTTCCTGCTCTATAATCAGCAACATGTATAAAGAAGAGGAACAATGAATTTAAGGGCCTAATTACGTCTTCAGTCCTCCGTATGGGTGTTTGAGACTCCTTGACAGCTTGTTGTCCACCCAAAATCTGTTACAGTGACCGACCTCGGTCACTCCACAGTCTGCATCTGACCGACATCGGTTCCCATGTGTCTGTCCCTGACTACCGACCCTATCGACATCGGTGTCCCTGCTGCCGACATCGGTCTTCCTGACTGACATCGGTCTTCCTAACTGACATCGGTCTTACATACTGCCAACGTTGGTCCCATGACCAACGTCGGTCTTACCCTGCCCGACATCGCCGGCTTCGGTCTGCACATGACTGACATCGGCACCTGTCTATTCGACGCCAGTTCCTCCTGACTGATGCCGGTACCTGTGTTCGCCTGTGAGTGATGACTTTTTACCCACGAGCTTCTTTGAATCAAAACCCATGTCCAAACTGCTCTGCTCAGAAGTATCCAACACCATCCATTGGTTTCTGTCTGCCATCTCCTCCAAGTACACCAAGGCTTTCCAGTTCTTAAGCCTGTCAAATATATCTGTCTTCCGCTTAAGAACATGCATCTCCTTCCTCGTCATGTGACCAAGCCTACGAAGCCACGTCTCCACAACAGAAGAAGAATCAATAATATAAACAAGTAGATAAAGAGTACCTATTTTCTTACCACCAGCTAATTCAAGTGCATCCGCTGTGAGAGTTCTTGGGCATCTCTCATCATCGAACCTTTCTGAAGAAATTAGCCATATCTCCAAACCTGGGACCTGCATGACCTTCATCAACACCTGTGTGTTGGCCGCCTGCAATTTCAGCTTCACTTCCCCTTTGCCAATTCTTTGGCAAGGCTCACCAGCTCCTTTACTTGGGGCTGCATGGAAAGAGGCAATCGAATCTTTTATCCAAGATTCAACTTTATCCAAGAAACCTCCCAGAGCATCCTATGCAACAACACCTGCTACATCTACTTCTTCAGTTTCTTCATGCTGATCTGCTACCAACCAACAATATTCTTTTACCTGCTCTTTCTTTCCTTAGGACCTTAAGAGACCATTTGTGCTCTTCAACTCTTCCATTCTTAGCTTACTTTCATCTGCCATTGCTCTACTCCCACTCGATCAGAAACCCCTGAGAGTGACCTGTAATCAAAACACACTACCCAGATCTAAACCAATCTGTTAGTATCCCAACCTAAAGCTCTGATACCACTTGATAGGATACGAAACACTGGAAGCATACAGTTGGTTACCAAACCAAGAAACTTAATATGCGGAAATAAACCATAATCACAAGTAACTAGAATTCAGAATAACACATGATATGAGAGACAATACACAACTTGTATTAACAATTTATAGAAAAGAGTACAATAAAGAAGATCCCACTTCTTCTCCACCACCTTACAGAGGTTTCCCATACCTCAAGTGAATAGTAAATCTTCTCCCCAAAGCTCTCCCTCTCAGGTCCCAACACCCAACTCAAATACAGAGTTGGTGTTCACCTCCTGTGCTCCACACACACCACAAGTGCTCCACACACTCAAACAAGTACTCCACATACTTCAAGTAGATCTCCCATGAACCTACAACAACCTGCAATTCAATAGACCATACTTATGGAAGGAACTCCCTTGCCTTCCTCTCTGCTCTATCCGAGTACACACCTATACTCCAAGTAGATCCTGCCTGATACTGCTCCCTGTTGTGTTGCTGTCCAATCTGATCTTGCACACCTGAAAATCAACCTGGTTCTACACACCTGTGAACCTTGACCTTGCACACACATACACCTGCAGATCAACGATCTTACTTACCATGTAGATCTCCTATATAGGCCATGCACTTGTGACCAAGATCCTACACACCTGAAGAATCCTGCTGACTCTCCAAAACCAGCACCCACCTAGGTACTGCTATGGAACTAGGAGGAACACCCTTGCTCACCTCACACACAGAAGGAGCTAACTTTGCTCAACTCAAACTAGAACACCTTTCCAATACAACCATGAGTCTATTATATAGATCTCATCCAAACAATGATTAGACATATAATTACAATAATTAGATCCGCAGCTCTCAGTCTAAAAATAGATCTAATCATGCAAACACTTGGTTCGTTAGCTAACTACCCGTAATAAGCTCACAGTCGAACCACACAGGCGACCGACGTTGGTCCCTGTCTGCCTGGGGGTCATCGATGCCGGCCGATCCATGACCAATGTCGTTTGGCCAGACCAACGCCAAAGACTGTGACACTCTGCAACTCATCCTGCAACCTCCTCCATGTCTGCATCAGTGAAGCTTTTAGCTCCACAACCTAACAAAAAATTCATTTATTTCCTTTATATGTCTTGAATCCTAGTTTAAACTATGTCCAGGGTTTGTAGGCCAATTGATTGATTTGACCCTAGAGGCATGATTGAGTTACTTCTTCCTAATCTATGGGTTTGAAAATTGTGTGAGTTGATATATAGTATTTATAAACCTCCTTATGAAATTAATACTCAGAAATACTTCAATAAACTACTCAACATATGCACAAATCATCCAATTTTTAAGAGCAGGCTTGAACAATCTCTCTTAGGCCTATAGGTCTTTAGGGGCCAAAAAATTCCTTTCTCTCACTGTTGGAAGCATTTAAAAGCTCATGATATGTCATATTGAATAAATCATCACCTTTTATAACCTTTATTTTTCACTCACCCTCAACCAACCAACCTTCTTTCTTGACAAGATCACACAGAGGTCTATGTGTATAGGTTTAGGCCTACTTGGCCTAATTAGACCTCTTCTCCTCTATACTACCATCAATAATTTTATGAGATCATTTGTTACACTAGGTGAGTTTTTAAATGATATATGATTTATCTCATTCATTCCATGGATTCTCTCTTGAACTCCCAACTTCTTTTGTTTCACCATATGATCTTTTACTTATATTGTTTAGAAACATGCTTGACTATAGGTAGAGGTTTAAGCTTGAAGTTGGATTAGAGGTCAAGAGTAAGTTATTAATGGAATATTCACCATAAATTTGACTATAACACACATACAAAGTATCTAAACTCAGTTCATACATCTCTCTTAGCCATTGGACCTCATTTTCAGGAAAGAGTTATTACATTTTATGTAAAAAGGAGACGTATAGGTCTATAGACATGTAGTTCTAATTTTTATCATTTTAGGCTCCTTGCAACATGTATTTTAGACCATGTTGGTATTTAAAACAAATTAATCTACCAAATATACTATATTAATAGGATTTAACCTTAAAACCACACTAACAATACATATTTATCACCTTTTTGTCTCACCTCTGTGTAGGCAAGGTTACGACACAACCTCAAGCCTAGACTGATAGTAAGTTTACTTTGATGGATTGGTGATGAGAGGATCAACTTGATAGATTTATTTTTGAGGTTTTTTTTATAATTTTATTATATGTAAAACTAATTTACAATATATATATTTTTAGATTCAAATAAATGGCCATCTTAATCTCTCATTTGTAGGCTACACAGTCCTTTGGTGAGTCACAAGAACACAACCCCTTATTTTGCCTTGTTAGGTCCTCATAACACTTTAAAAAGGTTTTTATGGATTTTAAAGGACTAAAAAACACTATAAAACCCATATATCATTCCTTACATACAACTCATGACCCTCAAAATAACCAAGCTTTATTTACCCATTATGATTGATGCACTAGTGAGAATCTACAAACTGCATTCATGTTGAGAAGATTTTGGGTGTGGATTGGCATGGAGGACCATATGATGGAAATTTATATATTTTTATAGAGTGATATATGATGTGAAACCTTCATCCACATTATTTTACTATTGAAAACCATAAAACAATCAAGAAATAATGACATTTAGCTTACAAATTATGCAAAAGTAGAGTTTTCTTATCATCTTGAGCCAACACATGCCAAGTGAGACTTATAAAAACATGTGAGATGGATTTTAAAACCTTATAAATCCTATATTATTTCTCCCATGCCTCCAACCAATCTCAAACTATTATTTTAAGGAGAAAAATTGAGCATATGTGGTTTAAGTAGGGTTTAAAACCACCTCCTAGTCTTAATGATTGTTCATAAATGAGGTGAAAATAATATTATGAATATGGATATGAAATTTAATTTAATTATGACCACCTCCTTTGGTAAAAATATCAGGTCCCAACTCCTAGTGTACTATACAAAATTATCACATGAAATTTGCCTTTGTGAGCTTGCCAAGGGAGCAATGTAATAAAGAGTGCTTTTTACATTTTTGAGACATGCACCTACATTCCAAGCATGGGTTTTACCCATGTAAGATGAATAGAAACTCCTATACCATTTTCACTTATAAATTGATCTCCCAAGTTTGTACAAGTGCCTGTAAATGCCTTCTTTAGAGTGATTTTCTCTCTTATAGATGTTCAACCTAAAAAATTAACATCATCTAACATTCTTGAATCTCCTTCGTAATCTTAGACACATGTTATTATATGGATGTTTATCTTGTGGGTTTTTTCATGTGTTTAAATTAACCAAAATCACCTTCCTCTTGCATAACACTTACCTTAAACTTTGAAAATCTGTTAAGTTATGGAGCTAAAAGCTTCACTGATGCAAACAGAGGAGGTTGATGAGTGCTAAAACAACCAACATCGGCATGATCAACCGATGTCAGTCATATCTAGTTACAAAGCAACCAACATCGGTCAAGAGTTGGTTGATGTTGGTCATCTCTAGACAGACAGGGACTGACGTCGATTGCCTGTGCATTCTAGAACTGTTAATTAGATGAACAATTAGTTTGTTGAACAGTTAGTTTGCATGTAAAGACTAATTTTTGTCTTGAGATGAATTTATAATTATTGTAATTAGGAAGTCTAATTATTGTTTGCATGGGATATATATAATAGACTCATGAGGCTGTATTGTAATCAAGGACAAGGAAGAGATCCTTCCGATTGTAAGATCTAGGTTTGCAGGTGTGTAAGACTAGGTTGATCTGCAGGTTGTGCAAGATCAGGTGAGATCTACATGGTAAGTAAGATCATGTTGATTTGCAGGTTGTTGCAAGATCAAGGGAGATCTACTTGGAGTACTTTGAGTGCTTATGTACTGGCAGTATTGTTACTGACTGGTGGAGGGTACAACTCTATGTTTGAGTTGTGGTTGTAATTGGTTGTGAGAGAAAAAAATCTTGAGAGAGAATTACTGGTATGCCCAAGAGGTGTGGGAAGAGTGTGATCTCTTCATTGTATTTTCTTCTGAAATGAGTTGAATACAATTGTGTATTGTCTCTCAAATTCTGTGTTGTTTTTGATTTCTAGTTACTTGTTACTTCTGGTTAAATTCCATGTTTAGTTGCTTATACCAGGTAATCAATTATGCTCCTAATCTTGACAAAGTGGTATCAGAGCGAGGTTGTAGGGAGTAGGTTAGTGTTTGATTATAGGTCACTCTTAGGGGTTTCTAATTGAGTGGGAGTATAGTAATGGTAGAAGAAAGTAAGCTAAGAATGGAGAAGTTTAACGACAAGAGTTATCAATTATGAAAGATGTAGATAGAATATTATCTGTATCAGAAAGATCTGTACTTACCATTGGGTGGGGTTGCAAGCAAGCCCATAGATATGAAAGATGAAGAATGGAAGGTTCTTGATCGGAAGGCTCTGGGATCTATAAGGTTGAGGCTGGCATCGTCTATGATTTCCAACTTATCACAGGCTAAGAAAATGGTAGAGTTAATGGAATCTTTGGCAAATTTATATGAAAAAACCTTAGCTTCGAATAAGATATTTCTTATGAAGCAATTATTTAATTTGCAAATGTTGGAAGGTGGATCGGTGCATAGTCATCTTAGTGATTTCCATGGATTAGTAAATTAGTTAGTTTTAGTCAATATAGCTTTTGATGATGAAATTAAGGCTCTCTTAATCTTATGCTCATTACCTGAAAGTTGGGATAGTTTGGTAATGGCAGTTAGTAATACTGCGTCTGCTTCAAATATCTTGAAAGTTGATGACATTGTTAGTGTAATCTTGAATGAAGAAATTCACAGGAAAAGCACAGGTGAATCATCAGGGAATGCTTTAAGTTTTGAAAGTAGGGGAAGGCAAAGAGAGAAGATCGAGCAAGGGAAATCAAGGTCAAAGATAGGCAGGAGATCCAAATCCAGGTATGGCAGAATAATCTGCTAGAATTGTGGAAAGGTAGGGCACATAAAGAAAGATTGTTGGTTGGTTGAAGATCAACAGGAAGGAAATGAAGAAGTAGTTGTTGCAGGTATTGTTACACAAGATGCTCTTGTATGTTTCTTGGATAAAGTGGAATCTTGGGTTTTAGATTATGGTGCCTCTTTCCATGCAACCCCAAATAGAGATTTTTTTCATAAATATGTCCAGGGAGACTTTGGAGAGATTTATTTAGGGGATGGTAAGCCTTGTCAAATGGTTGGCAAAGGGAAAGTGCAACTGAAATTGTAGACGGGAAACACATGGGTGTTGAAGGAGGTCATGCATGTCCCAGTCCTGAAGCGGAACTTGATTTCTATTAGAAAGTTGGGTGATGAGGGATGCACAATAACTCTCACAGTGGATTCTTGGAAAGTTTCCAAGGGTGCACTTATTTTAGCAAGAGGTAAGAAAGTAGGTACTCTTTATCTATCTACTTGTATTACTGATTCTCCTTCTAGTTTATCTACTTCAGATGTAGATTCAAAGATGTGGCTCCGTAGGCTTGGTCACATGAATAAGAAGGGGATGCATGTTCTTGAGTCAAAGAGTAAGTTTAGATTTGGAAAGCATATATCGAGATTTTTGTAAGCAACAAAAGAAAGTGAGGTTTCTTGAAACACATGCTACAAGAAAGGATCGGGTTTATGGCATAAAGAGGAAATCTGATGTTTTTGATAAGAACAAGAAAGCCTTGGTTTTCAAGGAGAAGATGACAAACAGAGATCAGCTCAAGGGGCCGAATAATTCTAAGTAGGGCAATTTGGACAAGGTTATGATTTAAAGTAAGCTCATGGGTAAAAAGTCATCACTCACAGGAAAACATAGTTATCGACGTTGATCAGGTGGAATCGACGTCGAACAAGTAGGTACCAATGTCAATCATGTGCAAACCAGACTCAGTGGTGTTAGGTAGGTGGCGACTGAGATCGGTCAGAGAATTGACGTTAGCAACTAGGTGGACACTGACGTCGATAAGGGAATCGGTGTCAGCGATCAGGTGGGATCAACATTGATCGGGTGTAGACCAGGGTCGACCAAAAAATGGATTTTGGGTGGACAACAAGCTATCAAGGAGTCTCAAACACCCATGAGGAGGAATGAAAGTGTAAGTAAGCCTCAAATTCATTATTCCCCTTTTTTAGACTACTTGTTGCTCACTGATGGTCAAGAACCACGAAGTTTTAAAGAGGTAGAGCAGGTAGAATCCAGGAAATAGTGGGAGCATGGCATGAATGAGGAAGTTGATTCCTTGGATGAGAACCAAATGGGAGATTTGGTAGAGTTGCTAGCCAGAATGAAAGCAATGAAAGATGAACAAATTCACAGGTTAAAGAAGAGAGAGAATGGACATGTGAGATGGAAGGCCAGGGTATATGGTCTAGAGCAGGCTGTAGGACAATGGAGGTTTGACAGGTGTATGACAAAGCATGGCTTTAGTCAATGTCAATGTAACCATTGTGTTTACTTTACCAGGTTGGATAATATTAGCTACATTATCCTGTTACTGTATGTTGTGCTTGTTGTAGGGTCACACATGCAGGGAGTTGCTGAGTTAAAGGTAAAGTTAGTTCAGAGGTGTGTCATGAAGAATTTGGAAGCAGTGAAATTCTTTGGCATGAGTATTTCTAGAGATAGGGAAAATCATAGGTTGATGTTGTCTCAGGATGATTGTGTGAATAAGGTAGTGGCGAGGTTCAAGATGTAGGATGCAGAACCGGTTAACACACCTATGGATGGACAGTTCACAGAACAATGTCCCAATTCACATGATGAGGTTGAGTACATGTGTACTAGACCTGAGTTTGCCCAAGCAGTGGGTGTTGTTAGTGAGTTTGTGGCCAATCTGGGAAAGAAGCACTGGAAAGTAGTTCAATGGATTCTTAGGTATCTGAGAGGGATTAGCAACAGGTTGACATGCTATGCAGGGTCAAGGACTTCTCTACATGGGTATGTAGATTCAGATGTGGCAAGGGACTTGGATGACAGGTGTAGCACCACAGGGTGTGTGGTGGTTGGTCTTCAAGATTGAACTTGAAGAGGGATACAATCTAGGAAACAAATTAGATGATGTACAGGTACAGGTATAGGTGCAGCTATTTATCTCCAAGTGGGAGATTGTTAAGTTGTGGAGCTAAAAGCTTCACTGATGCAAATAGAGGAGGTTGCTGAGTGCTATAACAACTGACGTCGACATGATCAACCAACATTGGTCATATCCAGTTATAGAGCAACTGACATTGATCAGGAGTCAGCGGACGTCGGTCATCTCTAGACAGACAGGGACCGATGTCAGTCACCTGTGCATTCCAAAACTATTAGTTACACGAATAGTTAGTTTGTTGAACGGTCAGTTTACATGTAAAGACTAATTTTAGTCTTGAGATGCATTTCTAATTATTGTAATTAGGAAGTCTAATTATTGTTGTATTGTAATCAAGGACAAGGAAGAGATCCTTCCGATTGTAAGATCTAGGTTTGCAGGTGTGCAAAACCAGGTTGATCTATAGGTTGTGCAAGATCAGGTGAGATCTACATGGTAAGTAAGATCAGGTTGATTTGCAGGTTGTTGCAAGATCAAGGGAGATCTACTTGGAGTACTTTGAGTGCTTGTGTACTGGCAGTATTGTTATTGACTAGTGGAGGGTACAACTTTGTGTTTGAGTTGTGGTTGTAATTGGTTGTGAGAGAAAGAACTCTTGAGGGAGAATTACTGGTATGCCCAAGAGGTGTGGGAAGAGTGTGATCTCTTCATTGTATTTCCTTCTGGAATGAGTTGAATACAATTAAGTATTGTCTCTCAAATTCTGTGTTGTTTTTGATTTCTAGTTACTTGTTACTTCTGGTTAAATTCCATGTTTAGTTGCTTATACAAGGTAATCAATTGTGCTCCTAATCCTGACAAAATCAACCTTAACTTCTCCAAACATGTATGAAATGCTTATGGAAGGTAATGAATGGGTAGAATGACTTGAGGTTTAACCTATAAATTTTTTACATAATTTGACCAACCTTATTCACATCATGGTATGTATAGACTAACACAAGACTAATACAAACCATTACCTTAATTTTGTCAAAATAACCCTAACTTTTGCTAATAAGACCTCATAAGACATGAAATGGTTAGGAACAAGGTTATCAAGACATGAAAAGTCAAGCTTAAAATTATATGGGTTGACCTTTTGACCTAGGAGTCAAAAATGGTCAACATTACCCAAGTAGGATAGCCTCTTATCTAAATTAGGGTTAAACATTTGGTGAACACGACGTGAAAACATCAAGCCCTAGGTCAACTAAGGTTTTTTGCTTTCTTTTCCTATTGTTGATCCTTGATTGATAAAATATGGAAATCATGTTTTTCATGGACATATCTATTAATTATTTCATGTTATAATACCTTATATTTGAAATCATTTTCTACATTACTACTATTATAAAAAATTATAAGCAAATTCATGCATATAATGAGAGAGTGTTAAACTAGACACAACATTTGATCTCTATCCATAGGTGATCTTGTAATGCTATAGAGATGGTATATATATTCTAACATGCATGTTCTCAACCATTTGTTCTACCTAAGCCTTCAAGTGATATTTACCATCTTGTACCCATTATTCACTCATGGCTTATATTAGAATCTATGGTCCATGTTGTTACTACTTAAAGAGGTAAGGTTGCTTAACCTAAATTGGCACATGTCAATATACAACAGGTGCCTCTTAAGTCTAAACTTGTGATAAAATCTAAGGGATATGACTTTATTGACAATTGAGCAATACACATGCTAAAATTTCAATACTTGATCTCTTAAAACAATCTAATGTTTATAAGGACATCCTATATGAGACATTGCATGAAATTCAAGTTTTAAATGATATTAAGCCTACTTATTTTGCATATATCATGAAAGAACTCAAAAATAATTCCAAACTTATTACCTTTGACCCAAATGACTTTCCATCTAAAGATATTATTGATCAAGAGTTACCTTTGTTCATACAAGTGACAATGCAAAATAAAGGCATCAAAAGGGTGCTAATTGATAATAGATCGGTTCTAAACATTTATAGTATCAAATTTTTAACCACCATGGGAATTAATACCAATCTGATTCAAAATTCAATTATGCATATCAAGTGGTTCTATAATTCACATAGTCCTCCAGTTGGTTAAATTACATTGGATGTGATTAGGACCAAAAACTATTTCAATTTTTTTAAGGTAATATCTCCATCATTGCATTATAATGTAATTTTAGGTAGACCTTGGATACATTCAATATAAGTTATCCCATATACACTTCATAAATGTGTAAAATTCATACATGATGGGACTTTATTAGAAGTTCTAACCGATGATGATCCTTTCAAATTTTGTAAAATGATACAATCTAAAATTGAAAGCATTCCTATAGTGGTACCACCTAAACAATGCATTCCTATGGAGCACATACACACTTAAGAAATAGGTGAGTCAAGTACAATGGATCCTCCATCTATATTTACAAATAAGGTACCACATATTGAGTTATACACAAATGCATATCAATAGTAATAACTGTTACTAGAGCAACCATTAAAACCACAAGAACCTCTTTCATTTGAGCTTTCTTTATTGGTTAATAGTAAGCAAAACAATGGGCATGTTTCTGATTATTATGATAGTGATGATGATACCATTCATGATATGATATATGAAAATATGCATGCACTAAAATTTTATCCACTTGATCACCTTTCACATAATTTATTTGAACCCATGGTCTTGGTACATACAAGATCAATCCACTTGTAAAAGAAACAAAACTAAATCCATATAAGGGGAACACAACCATAGCAGATGAGCATGTAAATGCTTGTTACTCAATTCACCTCTCTTGGTTAAAAGCATTGGGACAATGTTATAAAGGTCAAATATAAATATACCATGTGAACAATGTGGAGTCTTCACCAGAAGATTCATAACCTACCAAAAGGCTAAATCCTTCTTATCTTTTGAAGGAGAACTATCTTTCAAAGCAACCAAAGCATGAAGAGTTGACCATTACTACCAATATTGATGAGGTATATTTCCACTATTTCTAATTTGATATAAATAAGTGGGATATAACTTGTGGAAATACATTCCTCGAACACTTGGGACATACTATGAATGAATTCATATACTCTCCATTGATGCCAAAATCTCATGGATATATTCGGGTACCTATTACTTGTGGTACATGTATGGTGACCACAACCATATGTATCCTAGACCATGACCCCCATTTGACATTAACTATTGAATAAAATTGGCTATATGAATAGAAATCCAAGCTGGATACTACAAATATGTGTGTTACCTTTCTTAATATGGGCTCAAAGATTTGTATACCACATGATGGATATGATTATCTACCCACACTGTTAGCTTTAGGGAAACCATTAGACAAGTATATTAAAGAAAAGGAAATCTATCATTATAAACAAAAATTAAAACATGTTTTTAAAAATGGTCCCACACCTTTTGATGATGATGAATTCCTCAATTGGAACTCTTAAAAATTTAAAAATACAAAAAAATAAAAAACATTCAAAAATCCAAAATCATGTTCGACACCTACATGTTCTATTGGCTCATTTACATCTATGTGTTAGTTACATGTTGAGGACTAACATATCATTTAATCCTACATACACATACACATGCATACATAGATACATGATACACTTATGGGTGTTGGGCCTTCCTTTTAATCATGTCACCAGGACATTTGGGGCATCCATATTCTATGATCTTGGTACACATAGGTTATATGATTTAATGATCACTCTACATTATCATGTTTGAGCTTACATATATACTTAAACATGTCTATTATCCATGATTATACATTACACAAGGTACTTGATATGCAATGTACTTAATGTTTTTTGCTAACACATTTGATCTATGGGCCACTATGACATGTTTATACTGGTTACTTATGATTTTCTTCTACACACTTGAGAATCTTTCCTTGTTTTTTAGGGAATTTTAATATGCTTAGTTGTATGCAGACCCTATGCCTATGTTTAAATTTTTGGACATTTATGTATTTTATGCATAGTTAAATATGTAATTGATGGCTTTTGTGGACATTTGACTAAGACATGTCCATTTGATTTTGTGGCATTTGAACATGCCCCTTTTTTGCAGTCTCCTTGGACCATTACTTTTTGACTTGATTTTGAATGCTCTTATGTATGTTATTATTTGCTTGTTGAGATTATACTATTACCATCTAGATATTTCAATGATGTTTATCATGCATCTTAGGCCTACATGTGATCACATTGGTTTTATGTGCTTTAATGATACATTTACCTAGACATGCTTCCTCTTTATGATACATGATTACATTTACAAATTTATAGTTGTCTTACCCTTTTAAGGTGAGCTAACTAATAGGTACTATTTTTATCTCACCTCAAAGGTAGGGGCATATAGTGGGGCATGCTAGGTTCACATAACTTTCACATATTCAAAGTTCTTAGGTTTAGTGGGGCATGTTTTGGAATCATGTTCTCCATACTCACATAGTACACCAATTTGTAGATTTAGTGGGGCCATCCCATGATGACATGGCTTCCACACATTCACAATTTTTAGATTCACTAGGGGAATGATTTATAAGCATGTTATCCATATTCATTCATTATGGTACTTATATCAATTCATAGATTCAGTGGGGGCATGCTTTAGAAGCATGTTCTCCATACCTACTCAGTAATAAACATCTCTAGTTTACAGTGAGGGCATGTTTTAGAAACATGTCCTCCACATTGGTACTTATATTAGTTTCATATTTATCCATATATAATGGGGGCATGTTTTGGAAGAATGTCCTCAACACTCACATAGTTCTATGAATTGGCCAAAGTACACAATTATATGATTCTAACACACATTTATCGAAGAATTCTATATATGGTACCTTTTTTACACATAGTTTTAACATGAGATAAATATAAGGTGCATATGCTATGTAACATGTGCTTAATATTTCAAAATATAAATCAAATTTAGATTCCAAAACAATTGCATGCAAGGATACCCAATGGAATTTTATGGACTTTAGCAACCCAATCTGTTACAATAGTTGGTTCACCTTTTGGCATGGTTAGGGTGATTAAATCACTCAATCTTGACAAGTTTTTAGTTTGGACTTGATCATCCAAAATCACTAGGTTATGAGTATCATTGGGTTGCACAGTTGAGCTAATATCAACTACTAGGTGGTAACTCACTTTTGCTCCAAAGTTGGGGGCATATGCCTTCCAACCTTTCTCTCTCTATCTCATTGGATATATGAACTTCAAAGATTTATCTATATTTATCCTAATCTCAATATTAGAGCCTTACAATGATACATATTTTTCAAAAACAACATATTAATAGGCAATGTGGTTACATTGAAATAAAGGTGTACTCCTAAACCTTGTTCTTTCAATTTAAATCTATTTCATTTAATTTTAACCTAGATTATATGCACTGATTATACACTATAACATGCTCTTAGTTGTAGGTCAGTCACCAATAAATTACTCAAATTTACTCCAACAAATCAATTAAATTAAACTCAAGCAAAGATAAGGTGCATATAAACACCCAAGTACTTATTCTTTTTCTTTAAAGTAGTAATTTCATTACTAGATTAAAAATAGGGGAATGTAGATGATATTTTGTGATTATGTAGCACCTCAGTCTTGTACACTTGAAAAAATCATAACGTTGGTTGTTCTTCTTAGTTATACACATGCATTACTTCCACAAGCCTTACATCTACTCTATCTTATGCCCCTTGGTATATCTATTAGTTCGACCAATGTTATATTGATGACAAAGACATACCATCTTGCCCATAATGCTTAAAATGTACTTATCTTATACCTCTATAAGTTTATTAGCCTATGACTGCTCTCTTTATCTCTAGATATTAATATTTAGTATAAATAGTAGTGTTAATATTACTATCATGTCCTAACACAAGTGTCTAGTGCCCTAAAGTCATCTAATTTGTAAATGAAACATATTATAATGGTTAGCCTAAGTGATTTAATATGATTAATATCATAATAGGATTGGGATAAATATAATATCAACCCTCATTCATTATTCACGTAGCAATTAGATCAAAAGGGCACTCAAGAAGCACTCAAGTTACCAAAAACATTCCTCTTCTACCTTATTCTAATATTAGTCAAAGGAATAACCTATTTATAAGTCTGAAGTACTAAAGGAGTAGTCATAAAGTCATATTTGCCAAGTTACAATCTAGGTCATTATTGTAATTATTTTACACATTGCATGATTCACACATAATCCAACACATAGGGGAGAACTACATAAGTCTAAGGTCCTCTTATAAAGTATTAGCTTCATGGGAAGCACCCTTTGTAATTAGGGTTATAGCAGGTCAACTCAAAATTGTGTGCCCACTAACCCATTTTCCCCCAAGGTCACATTGAATATGGAAAGTTAGGATTTTACCATTTCACTAGGAGTGATAGTCCATGACCTAGATTTGAATACACTAGGGCAAAGGTGAAGTCAAACCCAAAAGCATCTAGGTGGATGTATCTTATTTTAGTGCGTATTTTTTATAGGACACTATCATCAAACCTAGACACTAACATCAACACAACTATCCCAAACTGACACAAGTGTCTAAAGAGCTAGAGGCACCAGATCTAAAATTTGGTGATTGATCTAGAACTATATTTTTGATTTCTTTCTACTTGTACCAGATCTCACACTATGTTAGCATCAGAAATAATTAATTACTTTATTTTATGTCATTTATATATATAACATAGTTTTACTTTCCATTAATATCCTATCTCAATTTAATAAATTCACCCTTGTGCCTTAATTGGCTTGTTATAGATATGATATTCACCTTTGTGCCTTAACATTTCTATATACTTAGCCATTTTATGAAAGTAGGATAGCCTCTTATCTAAATTAGGGTTAAAAAATAAAATATATGATTGCATAGATGATTGAATTATGTTGAGCTGATTAGGTAGATGATTGGGATATGTGATGCAACTATTGATGTGATTTAGATGTTTTGATAGATTTAAGTGATGATTTTTGCTACCATGGTCTTAAGCCATATGTTATTATAAATTTTTTTAATGTATTACTAGGAATTATGTACCATGATATATATTCAATCATGATGACATTTTTCTAGAGTGCATATTGGACTGACACAAAAGATATAAATATTAAAAACAAAGTGTACAAGTAGCATGCAACATAATATACCATTGATATAAGAAATGAAGATTTCATGTTTGCCTTATGCTATTGCCCATATGATAAAGATAATATAATAAGATAAAGATGCAAAAAAATATTCATAAAATGCTTAATCAAAAACACAAATGTAGACAAAAAAATAAATAGAAACAATTAGACATGAATGTATACATGATAAAAGACATAATATAAACATCATCAACTATCATACAAGTAAAAGACACAAGTATCTACGTGTAGATTATATGATGCACTATTCTTAGGTGATCAGTGTCTTTTTTGTTAACCTAACGAAAGCCTATGGGATGAATGGTCAGGTTATGATTTGATATGGATTTATTTTCACCCAAAACATATATGAGATAGGAGGTTAAATTTGATGGATGATGGGATAGGATAATTACAAATGGCACGTTGGATAAGGACTTGAAATGAGATGGGTAATAAGATTTGGATAAGGCATCCTTGAGAAAATTTAAATTTGGAATGTGAGATAATTAATGGATAGGGTAAGGTAAAGGTAACCCTAAGTTTGACTAGTTTTGACTTGGAAGGGGAGCTAAAACAATCTCGTGTTTTAACCGGTGTTAGGTTTTAAACTAGTAAATATGTTATTTCACTAAGTTTGACTAGGTCATTGTTAATCATAATCAAAGGTTGATTTCAACAAGACTAGTTTAAATGATGAGATTTATTCAAGTGTAGATGGGTTGATAATGATGGGGTTGATAATGTGATATGATAGTGAGGTTGACATATGCAAAAGGGGTGATTATGATTTGACCATTGAGCCAGATTATGGGATTGTGACAAGTGATAGAAAATGATTTGGTATAAGTCTTATGAGGTTGAAATGGGACATTAATGACAAGGTGAAAATGATGATGTAAATTTGGATTAGGATCTAGATTTTGGATAATGATATTAAACTCAGACCAGGATGTGGATCGTTTAAGACAAAAGACAAGATGATTAGGATGTTTTTGTATTTTTTGGGTTATATGATTTTTTGGATTTTTGGGATATTTTTATATTTTAGGTATTTTTGGAATATGTATGTACAAATAAGGGGTTACTAAAATAGGGAAAACCAAACCTAGAAACTAGGATGTAAAATGATGGTAGATGGAATGACTAAAGGATTTGTGGATGATATTTATGGATTATATAAAACCTCAGTCTTGTACACTTGGAAAAATCAAACCTTGGTTATTCATCTTAGTTTTAAACCTTTTCCACTTTCATAAGCCTTTAATATTCTCTATCTTGTGCCCCTTGGCCTATCTTTTGGTCTGACCAGCATTATGTTAATGACTTAGACCTCCTATCTTGCCCAAAATGCTTATGTATGTAGTAAATATAGAAATAATAATTAAACCAAGAAATCAACTAATAATGAAGAATAATCTAAAATAACTAAATATATGATAGAGATAGAAATGAAAGAAATAACACAAACTTATACCTTAGTTTCGAAAGGCTTCCTCCATTGTGATTTGAATTCAATTTGCTCTCTTTGAATTGTGGTTGATCACTCTTCTGATACAAGGGAAAATGGTTAAAGTTATGGTATAAAAAATGATCTTTGATGGCTTTGATTTATTTGGATGTGAAAATGTGTAACTCTCTTATATTCTAAACATGATAAACCTAAAATTAAGGAGCTTTTACTAAATTGGAGGAAGAACCTCTAATTTATAGAATTTGGAAAGAGCCATGAATATTCCATCTTGAGATGAATATCAAGGGCTAAGAATAAAAGGTAATTTTAAATTAATAATGAGAATTTTGAATTAAAAATTAGAGTGGATAATATGTAGGACCCAAAAATTAATATAAAATTCATTTGGGAGGAAGATATGATATAAAATTAGTAAGTGGATGTGAGGTGGATTATTAAAATAGAAAAAATAAAATCATGGAAGATAATGGGAATAAAGGTGGACTATTAAATTGGAAAAAATAAGATCATGAAAGTTAATGGAAATAAAGGTGGATTATTAAATTAGATCATGGAATACAATATTATTATTAAATTAGAATGGTGGGGGCAGGTGGAGCCTTAGGGAATGCGAGGATAATTTTGATTTTTTTGGATTTATGAAGATTATGAATTTCTAAAATCCATGAAATTTTTAATTAGAGAAAGATTAATTAATTAACTTTGGATTAATTTAGGGATAATAAATAATGAATAGTGATAGTGATTAAGAAAAATGAAGGATGATTAGAGATGCTTAGGTATTTAGTGCAGAGAAGGTTAAAATCAACACAAAGTGTTTGATTTTAAGTGTCTACATTTTTACCCTTTGAGAAGTCATTGAAAGACATTGATGAAGTAATGATTTCATAAAGAATGAAAAATTCATTAAATAAAAAGAGGAATAATAAAAAAATAGACAAAGAAATAATGGATGTTATGATTTCATCATTTCCAATTGACAGGTGTAGGAGTTTGGATGGAAGGATAATATAATGATTGGAATAAAATTAGGGACCCATGATGATGCCTCCTTGAGTGTTCATGTAGTAAAACAAATGAAAACTTGAAATGATGTAGGAGAAAAAATGATGAATTGATGATAATTAAGGTTGTCAATAAAGCGAAACACTAAAAATTGATATCATACTTGCAAGAGTAAATTTTGTGTAAAATGATTTGCCCCTATCTAAAAACTAGAGAATGTATACACATAATATTTTCAAACTTTTATCAATTACTAATGCTCTCTATCTTGTAGGAACCTATCGAGTCTCAATCTATTTGAATGCACACCTTAAGGGGTGTATTAGAAAAGGGGTGGGTAGACCATTGGTGCTTTATAAGATTGTTATCTATTTTTCCACTTATTATCTACACACTTGTCTCTTAAAAACCATTCCCCTAAGCTTGTTCTTCTCTTTTGCACACTCCTCTAGTCATTTGCCACTTTTAGTACACCTTTTCCTAACCTTAAACCCCTTTTGATAGTTTACATGACTAGGTCAACTAGGTTGACCTTATAACCTTATTATAAAAATGTATTTACGGTCTGGGTTGGCTCTTGGATGACCTAGCCCATGACCTAATGAGTTTTTATCAATAACGATACTAGGTTGACTAAGTCAACCCTATCAGCCAAAACTTTTAGAAGGGTTTAGGGTTAAATCTATGTATATATATACAAACATTTTGCCATTATTTAGAGAAGATACTAAGTAAAAGCTATTGCACATCTGCTTATCCACCATTTTAAATGAGGATCAAGATTTAGGGTTTTATACTTTCTTTGGAGATACAAATCTTGTCTTATGATGAAGTATTTTAGATGAAGTTGTGTATCCTAGAGTTGATTTATCCTTGTCATCCTTAAATACCAAAACAACCTCTTATGAATCACCTTGGCCAAGGGAGAGATTCAGGCTTAGTGGGTTTATCTTTAAAGGTAAGTATTCCTAACTTTGTTCTTCCTTTATAAGAGTAGATAGATATGCATTTGTACTTCTCTTTCATGCATTAGGATTTCATATACATTGATATGAGTATATGTCTTCTATGCATGTTTAATTTTTTTTCTTATTAACCCCACTTTATGCCACAAGCTTTGGTGAGCACTAGATTAGATTTATTTATTTTACTAGTTATTAGTATAGTGAATATGAAAACATAGGACTTAGTTAGGGTTATTGCATAATTTTTCTTGACTAGAGGTTTTGGAACCCTCCTTAGTGATCTTATTATGATAAGAGATCCCCTAATTGGGTCCAGTGGATCTGTATTGGTCATGTTACGGATTATCTAATATATCCTCAATCAAAAGTGTAAGTAGGATATATCTTCTCTAAGCTAGGATTGATTTATGGATATGATGCATTTCTAATTGCATACATTCTAATGAACCCAACATAAATATAACCTTTACATGTTTTATTTAATGTTTTTTAGTTATATCATTTTATTTATTATTTTTCTATATTTTTTATACCAAGTTAATTAGGTTGGTATAGTTTTTGACTTCTATACATAGGTTTAATACATAGTCACATCAAAAATGACTTTGTTCTTTCTATATAGGTCTCCATAAAATATAGGTTATTGGATCAAATAGGTTGAAAAAATACTCTTATTTAGTTTCAAATAATAAACTAAGTCATTCAAGTCAACTTAGTCTCTTATTCAACTCTAGAATAACAAACTAGGTCATTCAACTCAATTTAGTATCACAATCAGTGTCCAAATAACAACCAGGTTGAGCAGGCTAGTATAGTAATCTTAAATAGGCTTCAATGAATAGGGAATTATAGAACTAGGTTGACCTAGTTAACATAGTTGGCACAACTTGAAAGTAACATTCAAGGCACTTCAATAGAAATTTCATAGTCCTCAACATCTTCTAACCCACCAAGGTTCCTTTCTTTCTCTCTCTCTTTAAATTCAATTATTTGTTACAATTATATTTTACAAAGTTTACAGTCTTCAAAATTGAAATCATACAATAAACTAGGTTGACCTAGTCGACCTAGTTCTATATTCTATCTTTTGTCTAAAAGACTAGGTCTACCTGGTCGACTTAGTTCTTAAGGACTCTTACTTTTGCAGTATGGTAATGACCTTGTCAACTCTATTCTATAATGTTTGCATATAATATCATCTGAATCAACTCTATACTATGTTTAAATAGGGAATTAATAGCTATATGCTAATAATTAATTCACACTTTTACTTTCAATTATTTGCATTCTTAGACTAGATCACATCATCTAATTAGGTGGTTTTTCAATATACTATTTATTTTCACTATTTTGATCTTTCTTGCACATACTAATAACTCACATAATTTAAAAATTCATTTAAACTTTTGTCTACCCAAGGCCTACCTACTTAGATTTCATCACTAAGGGGAAGCTGTCTTAATTGTTTGGCCAAGCATAAACATGTGGTTAATGGTGTTAGAGGCATAATCACTAAGGGGTAAATCATTGATCCCAAATAATCCAACTTCCATTTTTAAAATTTAAAACTCTTAATTAATTACCACAATCATTTCATGAAGCACACAAATCATTCATAGCAATGAACAAGAGAAACAATACAAGATTAAGCACATAACACATGACATATGTGGGAAAACCTCTTGGGAGAGAAAATCCACTGGAACCTACAATTGGACTACTATCTTATAATAAAAATAACTAATTTATACCATATATAACTGATCAAAGAACTACCATCCCTTATTTTAATGAAATTGCAATCCCTTAAGGAGTTTCTGCACCTATCTAGCGAAGTAGCCACAACAACTAGACCTTTAACAAGTTTCACCTTACAACGAGGCTACAACCCCCTAGATGTTGAGCATCCAAAACAACACCTATGAAAAAAAAATCTCCTATACCATTGATTACCTACCAATCTGATAGAGATACAAAGTATACCATCTCTCTTCAATTTTACATGCTTAATGCATCCAAAGCTACCTTTTGGATCACCCTAGACCTCTTCGCTCATCCTTAACCTGTAAGAGTACTATTATGATAATATAAACATGAACAAAAGGTCATACACATAGTCCTTAATCTTCTCATCTATTGGGCACTCTCCCTCTCCTTTGTTCCATAACTCTCACATGCATGCCCCTCTTACAAGCCTCTCTCAAATTTGGAAACCATCATCTTTGGTTTTACTATTTACAGAGCATTCATGATTAGCAACAAATTGGTTGGAAATTAGGCATTCATTAACCCTTAATTCATCTCTCACATCAATACATGGCTCAGAAACAATCTTCATATGTTAGCCATAACATCTATGGGTCCTACTTAAGTAACTATACCTTTCAATTAGGCCATACTAGCCCTTATAGGTCTCATCGAGATCTATTCACTTTATTAGCACAAAAATGAACAAAATATAAACATAAGACCACTTATAAATACATAATTACACTCTACATTACTCCTTAGTAATATTTAAATGATCACAATAATCTCTTCTCACCTCTATATATGCTCAATTCATTCAAATAATGACCTTGTACACATGAACACCATGAACGAATACACAATTAACTTCTTAAGAATTGTTCAAACTCAAGAAAGATTTATCACACCTTAAAAATCCATACAAATTATCCTTATGGAGTATAAAACACTATCCAATGGCTAATTCATCATGAAACATTGAAACAACATCAACACAAGCTCAATTATCCTTCTTGGATTATTTACAGTCCATGCATAAAAACACAATAAAATTTAAACCTTCATAAATTTTATTGTACACACTTTAAAATATTCATATCTATATTTAAATATGTGCCTTAGATTACTATACCAATTTAATTTTTACACCATGAGAAAATTCTACTTGTATCAAAATATATGGCCCAAAAACCAGACATTAGTCTTTCCTCTATTAAATTTAAATATTTAAATTCAAATGGTCACAGTTAAAATTTGATCACAAAGATATCATCTCATGTCCTCTCCACTTACATTAATCATACACCATTTATTTTATTGTAAATAAATTTAAATTTACCTATGTTAAACATTAGACACCTTCAAATCATTTTGCTCAATATGCATCATTGATCTGTATATGTATGAACATCCACTCACCATTAGATCTTAGAAGAAGTATGGACTTTACCTCTACCTATCATTAAGAAACTATAAATTTAAATTATTTGACTCAATACACAATTTTAGATAAATCTTTGTGATCACCCGTTAATTAATAGATCTCCATCTGATCCTGATCTTTAACATCATGAAAAATAGACTAAGTATGGGGACCATTGCTATCTACTTGGAAGGCCAACTTTACACAGACATATCTTTTGCCTTGATCAATCTAATGATCTCAAATTGGGGTCAAATGATATTATTTCATATAATAATCAAAACATGTGTCAAACTACTCCTGAAACCTTCGTGTATGTGATATATAATGCCATTAATCTTCTCACTTAGATTTTTCTGCCATAGAGCCAACTATGTCAAGAACTGTCTGAAAGGACAACTTTGCACATGCATATATTTTGATGCACTTCATCACATGACCTAAAAATTATAAAAAATAAACTAGGAATGAAACTAAATAAACCAATATGATCATTTTCTCCTAACACCTTCACACATTTTAAATATGACTACATCAAAATGCCTACTCAACTTTTATTGCCACATTGCAAATTGGGCTAAGTATGGGAAAATACTGTCAAACTGCCTAGGAACCCAACTTTATACTTGCATATATTATGTTCCACTTCATTTAATGACCCAAAATTTATTATATAGTAACCAATCACAAATATTATCACAACCATATGAATAACTCCCCCTGACACATCCACATATGGTGATAGTGACATTAGCAAACTGCCTACTTAGATTTTATGCCATTGGACCTAAAATGTCTAGATGAAAAAAATGATCAACTAAATGAATTACACTCTTGTACACAAGCACTAAATTAATCTTTGAACTTTGATATGACCCCTTACACATGCTTAAAACACCATACTCATCCTTGAACATCTTTAACCATGTAAACACTGAAGATAAACCAAGCCTTCTTCAAGCATACTAGGACAAACACATTACACACTTTGTCATTTTCACTTAGACTATCAATTAATTTCATCCACTCACTTGAACATTTCCATGAAATCATTTAAAACTCTCCAAAAATCTCTCCCTTTGTCATTGATGTCAACACCCATCATAAAATAATATACAACTAACCTTCCTTCTCTCTTTTAACATTATCACAATAGGAACTTTCTCCCCCTCTAAAATAATGAAAAAGTGGAAAAAAACTGATCATAAGGACCTAAAAATACCAAAAATAAGTGAGGACCACCTTAGAAAGATGATACAAACTCCCCTTTACCTTGAGCCTACCTTTTCTTTGCCTTGGCAACTTCCTCTTGCTCTATGCCAACACTGCAACCAATGAATAAAAAACACATAAAAAAATTAAAATTTGATAAAACATATCAAGAAACACCTGAGAGGGACTCCCCCTAAGACTTATGAGCAATTTAACCTCTTGAGAATCTTCAGATCTCCACACACTATGAAGAACCATAGCATAAGCTTACTTAGCCTTCTCTCTCAAACCACCTCAAGGACCACCAAAAAAACTTAATGCCACTCTAAAATAGAAAACATGATCTAATCCAACCTAATAACTCTCATTAAAAAACTCATGCCTTGCTGTTTTGGAGAAACTGAACAAAAAGTACTCTTCTTATTAGGCCTATCTAGACTCTTGGTAGCCCTACCTGGAAATTATAGGGCCCAAATTTTTTAGTACATGCACCTTCAATACATAAAACTTCATATATAGATCACTCTTATATACCACCTTAAGCACACCAATTTTCATCAGCTATCTCATCTTCAACAACATATTTACTTCACAAACCTACTAGCCAATTAGGCCTCCATCTTAACAAAAACATGAATAATTTAAAAAACACAAACCTTCAGATCTCTGATAAGATTTATTTGACAACTCATTTAGCCCATTTAACCTATTATGAATCCTAAGACCTCAATTCACAAAGAAAACCACTTTTCTACCATAGCCCAAAACACTAAAATCTCAAAATAAAGAGTCAACAAACCTCCTTATAGTCAACATCCTACTTTGAAACTTATTGTACACCTAGAGACAACCATTACACACTTCTAGACCAAGATTTGAGTTTCCTCATCTTTGGGGACCCATACATCATATAACCCATTTTAGGCTTGCTTGCCCTTAAGCAAAAATTAAGAAAATTGAGAGCACTAAAAATATTTAATTGGCATAAACATGATCATCAAGACACTAAAATACCTAGAACACATAAAAAAAAGTGCACAGACCTTTTTAAGAATCAAAATCTTCTTGACATTCCATCAATTTCATTAGGCCACCTGAAAATACCCATTCTGACCCTATACTATAGCTCCTTCACAAATCTCTGGAACAAGCTCAAGAACTTGTTACTCCTGCTTAACTAATAAACTTCTTTGTATTGATTGTTATTATGAACTTAAGCACACAAAATTGCTTCTGCATAAAAATATTTCTCCTAAGAAGCATATGTAGAGATACCCTAATTCACAATGTCCTAGAATAATATGAAACTAGGAGTTTCCCACAACTCCTCTTATTCCTTCTCCTCCTTGGTCATCTGATACTTATACTTATTTTTAGGCTTACAAGAAGCAACATACTCATCAACTACAATATTCTCCTTTTATTCTAGGATTGAATTGACAATACATGGAGACAACATAGATTCATGACATACCTTTTCATCTGAAGAATCCACCTTAAAGTTAGGAACCTCATCACTAGGCATAAATAATTGATGTTATTTGCATGATACATGCTCAAAAATAGTAGGATGTTCACTTGGAGCCATACATACCTTAGAACTAGCTTCAACCAACACCTTGGTCTTCTCTTTGAGTTTGGTCTCTTTACTCACAAAATGAGCAAACAATGAGAGCCCTTGGCACTCTTCAAATTTTATAGCATTCTCCACCATAAAAAATAGATTACTTGGACCTAAAGACTCATCATGACTCATAATTGTCACCTTTGGCTTCCATGTGCTAACCTTCCTTCTACCTTGCACTCTTGGAGCTTGATTGAACTTATTTTGACTTAACGGCCTTTGCTTACAAAAGCTAGTAATATAGTTAATCTTCTCATAGTTATAACAAATAATACTCCTTGATAGAAACTCAACTTGTTTTACCTTATTTGGATAATGTTTAACAAAGTGTCCCTTATCAAGACATTTTAATAACTTAACTTTGTTCACACCTTTTGACCAATGACCCCAATAATAGTTCCATCCAAACTCATTTTTAACAAGTCTTCTGCATTCTCTAGCTCTATGCCCAAAGTGATTACATGTGTAATAATAACCATTTAAAATTACATACCTCATGGCATTTAGTTATTTGATTTGATTTGAATTTAGTCTAATATCACCTTCATTCCTTATCTAATGATTTGTCTTCAAATTCAAAATGTTCTTGTTCACATTAGTCTTCATCTTGTCTTGAGTTGCATTCTTTGGTTCTTCTTTGTATCCAAGACCAGTCGTATCACTTGCATGATTTTTATCATTCAAAATATTGTCTATATCACTTGAGCTCTTTTCAAATCTCACAAATGACTTCACCTTACTAGATGTCTTCTTTAACTCAGATTTCAAAGACTCATTTTTAAAAACATACCTTGAACATTCATCTTCTTTAGCTTTTAAGCTTGTAGACATAATTTTCAATTGACAACTAAGATGCTTGATCATATCTTCATGCTCCTTAGTATCTTCATTCATTATCAATTCATACACACCGAATTTCTCCTCATAGTCCTTGATTTGAGACTTCATTTTCTTGTTAATTTTTCTCAATCTTTAGTTCTTCAAGGGCATTTATCAATGTAGTCTCATAGTCCACCTCATCTTCATCATCATATGAATCACTCTAAGCAGACTCCTTTTGATGTGATAAAATTCCTTCCTCAGGCATGAATAGAGATTTATCTTCAACAAGAACATCATCTTCATGATCATACTCTAAGTCATTATCTTCACTCTCATCTGATGAGCTACAATCTTCTTTGGTGTAGAGACTCCTTTTGTTCTTGAAGGACTTCTTATTGTTATATTTTTTAAATCCTTTCATCTTATATGTATTCTTGTCTTCATGTTGGCCTTCACCATGCTATTCATCATCATTCTTCTCATGTTTATGAGATAAATTAGGAGAAAAATGTTCTATCTCTCCATAGTTGAAACATTTAAAGGGTAGTTTACCCTTATACTTCCTTGAGCCTATTTTGATTTTCTAAGTAATCAAATAAATTAGTTCATCCTCATAAATGTCATATATCTCATCCTCTTTGGGTTTCTTACCTTGGAACTTCTTCTTTGGATTCATTTTTATCTTGAATTCTATTTCATTCTTTGGTGGTATATCATCATTTACTCCCATCTCATAGGAAGTAAGGGTGTCATGCAATTGATCCATCTTCAACTGAGTAAGATCATGACTTTCTTCTATAACAGATACTTTTGGATCAAACTTGAGAGATAGAAACCTTAATAAATTTTAAACTACAATAGCCTCTTCAAGGTTCTCTCCAAGACCTCTAATGATATTCACGATCTCATAAACTCTATGCAGAAAGGATGCCACATAATATTCCTCCTTCATTTTAAGACTCTCAAATTATCTTCGGTGAGTCTGTAACTTTGCCAACTTAACCTTTGAATTTATTTCATGAATGATATAGAAATTGTCCCATGTTTTTTTAGTAGATTTACAATGGATTACCTTGGTGAACTCAGTCTCTTTAAGACCATAAGTAATGGCATTTATTACCTTTAAAGTATTCTCAAATAGCTTCTTATCTGTAGCACTAGAAGGAGGAGTAGTAGGAGCAACATAACCATCCACAATAGATTGCGGTACATCAAACCATAGGGACATAATATATTCTCATCTTTGCACTCCAAAAATAATAATTGGATCCATTGAACATCAATGATTTCTTAGTAGAGAAACTTCCTTGATGACTACCCATTTTGTATCTTGGATCACCTTCAAGCTATAAATCCTTTACCAAAGGACCTACTTTGATACCAATTTTTAGAGGTACAATCACTAAGAGTAGGGGGTGAATCAGTGAGCCCAAATAATCATAATTAAATTTAAAACCTTTTAAACTCTTAATCAATTACCACAAGAATTTCATGAAGCACATAAATCATTCATAATAATGAATAAGAGAGACAATACAAGATTAAGCAAATAACACATGACATATGTGGGAAAACTTCTTGGGTAAGAAACCCACTAGAACCTACAATTATAACACTATCTAATAATAACAAGAACCAATTTAGACTAGTTGAAATTTATCAAGGAAATACCATACCTTATTTTAGTGAGGCTGCAATCCCACAAGGAGCTTCTACACCTATCTAGCTGAGCATGCACAATAGCTAGACCTTTAGCAAGTCTTACCTTGTAAATAGGCTATAACCCCCTAGATTTTGAGAAGCAAAAACAATACCTATGAATATAAAATCTATTAAAATAGTGATTACTACCAATCTAATGGAGATATAAAGTATATAGGCTCTCTTCAATTTTACACAATTAATGCATGCAAATCCACCTTATGTATCACCCTAGACCTCTTCACCCATCCTCAACCTACAAGATCACTATTATAATATCATAAACATGATCCAAAATGCATACACATAGTCCTAAATTTGATCATATACCAGGTACTCTCCCTCTCCTTTTCTCCACAACTCTCACATGCACACCCCTCTTACAAGCCTCTCTCAAATCTAGAAACCATCACATTTGGTTTCACTATTTATATAGTATTCATGATTATCAACAATTCAGTCAGACATTAGGCATGCCTTAACCCTTAATGAATATCTCACATCAAGACACAACTGAAAAATAATAATCATAGGTTGGATTTAGAATCTATGGGTTACCCTTAAGTAGCTACACCTTTCAATTAGGCCATACTAGCCCTTATAGGCCTCATGGAGACCTATTCAATTCATGAGCATAATGATGAGTAATATAAAAACATAGGGAAACTTATAAATTCATAGGTACACTCTACATGACTCCTTAGTCATCTTAAAATTATCATAGTTATCTCTTCTCACCTCTACATATGCTCAATTAACTCAAACAATGACCTTGTACACAAGAACACCATGAATGAACACAGTTAAATTCTTAAGCATTGTTTATACTCAAGAAAGATTTATCACACCTTAAAAATATATATAGATGATATTTATGGAGTATTAAATACTCTCTGATATATAATTCATCATTAAACATTGAAACAACATCAACACAAACTCAATTATCCTTCTTAGATCACTTATAGTCCATGCATGAAAATATAGTCAACTTCGAACCTTGGTCACTTTGACTATACACACTTTCAGATCTTCACATATATATTTATAGATAAAACTTTGAGTCCTCTACAAATTATATTTTAAAACTATGAGAAAATTCTACCTGTATCAAAAGATATGGCCCAAAACTAGACACTGGTATTTATATTGTTAAATTCAAATATTTGAATTCAAATGGTCACAGTTAATCTTTGGTCACAAAGCTATCATCTCATGTCATCTATTCTTATATTAATCATGAACCATCCATTTTATTGTAAATAACTTATTTTTTACCTATGTTAAACATTGGACATCTTGAAATCATCTCGCTCAATATGCATCATTGATATGTATATGTACAAATATTCGCTCACCATTATATCTTAAGAGAAGTGCAAACTGTACCTCTACCTATCATTAAAAAACTATCACTTTGACCTATTTGAATATATACATGATCTTAGATCTATATTTATGATCACCCATAGATAGTTAGATCTCCATCTAATCTTGATCTTTAACATCATGAAAAATAGACTAAATATGGGGACCATTGCTATCTACCTGGAAGGCCAACTTTGCATAGGCATATCTTTTGCCTTGATCAATATCATGATCTCAAATTTGGAAAAAGTGATATTTATTCATTTAGGAATCAAACCATGTGTCATAATACTATAACCTTTACATGTGTGAGATATAATGCCATTAATTTGCTCACTCATATTTTTCTACCACAGAGCCAACTATGTTAAGAATTATTTAGAAGGCCAACTTTGCACATACATATATTTTGATGTGATTCATTACATGAGATAAAAATTATCAAAAATCAATAAAGAAAAAAATTGAACAAACCCATATGATCATTTTTCACTGACACCTTCACACATGAAAAATATTACTACATCAAAATGCCTACTCAACTATTCTTGCCACATTGCAAATTTGGTTAAGTATCAGAAAACACTATTAGACTGCCTGGGAGCCCAAATTTGAACTTTCATATCTTATGTTTCACTTAATTTAATGAAATAAAATTTATTTCATCATAACCATATGACCAAATCCCCCTGAAATATCCATACATGATAATAGTGACGTCAGTAAACTGCCTACTCAAAGTTTCTACCATTGGACCCAAAATGTCTAGATAAAAACAATGATCAACCAAATGAATTCCACTCATGAACACAAGAAATAAATGAATCCTTGACCTCTAATATGACCTATTACACATTATTAAAACACCATACTCATGTTTGAACATCCTTAACCATGCAAACACTAAAGATCAACCAAGCCTTCTTCAAGCTTACTACGACAAACACATTACACACTTTATCATTGTCACTTAGACTATCAAGGCACTTCATCCACTCACTTGGACACCTACATGACATCACCATGACATAATTTAAAAATCTTCAACAAATTTTATATATTATCAAATCACCTAACACCATTATCACTACAAGATTATGAAGTGAGGGGGTAGGCCCCAATATCAAGCCAGTACCATTGCTAATACAGATCCCTTTTAGCCTAAATGACCTGAAACCATCCATAGATTGATTTTTAGTTACCTCATTTTAACCAAATTCCCTAGAGCACTTAAAATAACACTTTATAATAATATAACAACATTTAGGATGACTTCTTAGCATTTAATTTTTAGTTGATTACTTTCTCTTTGATCATTATATGTTGCATTGTAAAAACTTGTATTGGCTAGCATTAGTGCAAGGTTTTTTGATGTGTGCCTCAATTAGATGATTCTCATTGTTATTCCCTTAACCATTGGTGTGTATAGGGATATGTGTGGCTGACTTGTGGCTTACATACCTCTTTTATTTACTTTTTACATTTCTCTATGTTCTTAGATAGGTTGGCCTATGGAATAACCTTGGCTAAGTAGACTATATATAGAAGGTAGTGGTTAGTTTTTAATCATCATGTTAAGTATTCTAATATTAGTGAATTATTATGGAAGTTTCCCCCTTGAAGTGGCTTTTCTATATATTCTATTATTCTAGTTTGATATCAATTATTACTGTGTAATCTCTCATATTTTCTTATTCTACATAATACAAAATCATTTTTGTGTGAATATCTAAGTAATTCAATTACAAGTGGTATCAGAGATTTGATCTGGGTAAGTTTCCTATGGATTTTTTTTTTGATATAGTGAGGCATGGCTTTTGGGAGTAGTGAAAGTGAAAACACATAACTTTCAATTTGGGAATAATTAATTTTTTCTATTAGCGTAGTATTGCTCGAAATGCTTTTAAAAAAATAAAGTTTAGAATTTTTTTCCCCCTTGCACACTTATAGTTTGTGGATTCATATCGATGAGATGATCACAATAGTATATTTTATCGATATAATTTTTTGGTACCAAAATGTTTACTCTAGTGTGTAAAGGTAATCATTGGATTCATCTTGACAAGGTGATTTCAACGGTACCATTTCTTGGTACACCTTTTTCTAGGGTCAAAACCTTTCTAGGGTTTGTTTATGACAGGTCCTTCAACTTGAGGAAGAAAAGGGGAACCAAAAACTCCTTAGACTCCTACTAATCACATGGAATCTAAAACTTTAGATCTAGGAATTTATCAACTTTAAGAGGACATAAAAAACTTGGTGAGGCATGATGTCTTTGTTGCAGTCCAAGCTAATGTTTTAGGGATGCACAAAGAGATGAATGGGGTTCACATTGAATTGCATCATATCACTATGCAATTGGCTTCCCTCACATCTCAGTTTCAACCTAACAACCCTCCACTTTAGCATTTAAATCCTCCTCTCAACAACTCCCATGCTAGTATGAAATTGATGTTGCCAAAAGTGGACATGTGTAAGTTTGATGGTAAGGATCCTCTCACTTAGATTACCCAAATTGAGAATTTATTTGAGATACATCAAACCCCTAGTTCTTAGAGGGTGATGGTGGTGTACCTATATATAGAACCTGAGCAATTAATTTGGTATAATTGGTTATGTACTCAAAAGAAAAAGAATGGTGCTCTTGTTACATGGACTATTTTTACTAAGGAGTTGACAGCTCAGTATCAAAATAATGTCTCTAAGAAATATTTCAATGAATTACCTAAGTTGCGACAAAGAGGAACTATGAAGGATTATATTCACCAATTTTAGAATCTCTCTTTAAGGGTGGAAGATATCATTGAGAGAAATTTGACTGATCTATTTTTGGGTGGCCTCAAAGATATCATCCAATATGAGGTTTGAATGTTTAACCCAAAATTTGTATCATAAGCTATCCCTAAGGCACACATGATAAACTAAAAAGATATGGTTAAAAGGAAAACTTTCACTACTGGTCATGATCATAACTTTCCAACACCATCATTTCCACAACCCACTAGATTAACACAATGACAAATTGAGGAGAAGTGAGCCAAAGGGTTGTGTTATGGTTGTGACAAAAAATGGAGCAAAGACCATTATTGTGGTGAAAAGAAGCTATTTTACATTGAAGGTGCTAATGATGATGAAGAATATGCAAAAGTACATGATGCAAATACAAAAGTTCTTGAGGAGGAATCTAAAGACTCTCAACCTACTATTTTATGTCATAACCTATTAGGTATTAGTGCTCCCAAACTCTTAAGGTGATGGGTTTACTTAAGAAATGGAATATCACTATCTTGATTGATTCTGGGAGTACACACAACTTCATCCATAGTAAGTTGGCTACTTGTTTGAACTATTTCATTTATCTAGCTCCAAAATTTTAGGTTATGATTGTAGATGGTGGTAATATTAGCTATTTAGGAAAATGTCATAGTATTAAGTTGGCCATGGGAGACTACTTATTGAATTCTCCTATGTTTGCTATACTGATGGGTAGAGATGATATTATTTTGGGAGTCTAATGGCTTACCACTTTGGTAACTATTGAGATGAATTTTCAAGAATTATTCATGAATTTTCATTCTAAAGAAAGGACATTTGAGTTAAGAGGATTAAAGGCTAAATATCCCCAACTTATTAGCTCCCATCAAATGACAAAGATTCTCTATAAGGGTGCTGAGGGATTTGTAGCTCACTTATTTTTTATGGAAGTATAGCCAACTCAACGATCTCCAACTCTTGATTTACAACAAATAATTGATGCTCATTATGTTGTTTTTAGAGACATGCCAAAAGGACTTCCACCTAGCTACATGCATGATCATGTTATCAAACTTATTCTTGGCAATACACCACCCAACATCAGGCCATATAGGTATTCTTATGCCCAAAAAGATGAAATTGAAAAGATGGTATAAGAGATGTTAGATGCATGAATTATTAACCATAGCCAAAGTGAATACTCTTTACCAGTTATCAAGGTGAAAAAGAAAGATGACACTTGGAAGACGTGCCTTGACTATAGAGAACTCAACAAGTACACTATCAAAGATAAGTTTCCAATTCCTATCATTAATGATTTACTAGATGAATTGAATGATGCTCTTTATTTTACCAAGTTAGATCTATGTTTTGGGTATCATCAAATCAAGATCCATGATGAAGACATACCTAAAACCACTTTTAGAACTCATGAGGGCCATTATGAGTTTTTGCTTATGCCTTTTAGTATAACAAATGCACCATATACTTTTCAAAGTTTGATGAATACTATTTTTAATCCATTTTTGAGAAAATTTGTTTTGGTATTCTTTGATGATATCCTTATTTATAGTAAAAATTAGGTAGACCATTCGTAACATGTGAAACAAGTACTCTCTATTTTGGAGCAAAATCAATTATATGCAAAACCTTCAAAATTTACTTTTGGGGCTGGTGAGGTTAATATTTGGGTCATTTGGTGTCTTATGGAGTGAAAGTGGATCCTAAAAAAATCCAATCAATGGTGGACTAGCCAATTCCTAAGACACTCAAGTAACTTCAGGGATTTTTGGAGCTTACTAGTTACTATTGTAGATTTGTCAAAAATTATGGTAGTATTATAGCTCCACTTACCTCTTTGTTAAATAAAGACTCCTTTTAGTGGATTTATGTTGCTACGTAGGCATTTGAATAATTGAAATTGGCTATGTGTACTACTCCAGTATTTACCACTCCTAATTTTTATAAGACTTTTGTGGTTGAATGTGATGCATATGGGTATGGTATGGGTGCTGTACTCATGTAAAAAGGTAGATCGTTGACATGTGAAAGTCATCAAATAAAGGGTATAAATAATCAAAAGCTCATCTATGAGAAGGAAATGATGGTCATTTTGCATGCAGTCAAACAATGGAGACCTTATTTGATGGGTCATCACTTTTAGGTAAAGACTGATCATGATAGTCTTAAATATTTTTTAGAACAAAGGTTATCATTTGAAGAACAAAAAAAATGGGTAACTAAGATGTTAGGCCATGATTTTGAAATAGTCTACAAAATAATCAAGGATAATCTAGTGACAGATGCACTATCCAGAAAAGATGAATCAGTTGAGGCATTGCTATGTGCCATAACCATTTTGTAGGTAGATTGGATAGAGGAAGCATGATCAAAATGGAAACATGATAGTACTGCTCATGATTTGATTTAAAATATTTAGAAAGGTTTAAGTGGATTTGAAAAATTCAAATGGAAAGGTAATGTATTATGGTATAAAGATAGATTGTACCTATGTAAGAATTCTCTTCTTAAACAAAAATCCTTCAAGAACTTCATGCAAATCCAATTGGAGGTCATTCATTTTTTTTGAAAAACTATCACATAATCAAGTAGGATATTTTTTGAGAAGGTCTCAAGGGGCATGTCTAGAAGTATGTGGCTAAATGTATGATCTATCAATAAAACAAAGGTGAAACCATAAAAAATTTAGGTCTTTTATAGCCTTTATCTATCCCTAGCCATCGCTGGGAAGAGGTATCTACGGATTTCATTATAGGGTTACCAAGATCTGATGGTAAAAATGTTATTATGGTTCTAATTTTCTTAATACAGTCAGAAACTACATGGGACCCCTAAGATTATTATCAGTGATAGAGATCCCATTTTTACTAGTAATTTTTGGATTGAGTTATTTACATGTTTAGGCACCGAATTGGCTCATAGTTCATCCTATCATCCTCAATTTGATGGATAAAATGAGGTAGTCAAAAAATATCTGGAAGGATATCTCTATTGTTTTGTTTTAGATAAATAGGATAAATGGGTTCATTAGTTGCCACTTGCTGAATGGTGGTATAATAATTATATTCATAGCTCTTCCAAAATGTCTCCTTTTGTGGCACTATATGGATACCAACCTACATTCATCACTTCAACCTTGAAGGTCCATCCTAAGGTTTGTGCAGTTGAAGAACATATTCACCTTTAATAGGAGGTCCTTGCAAGTTTGTGTAAAAATTTAGCTATGGCCTAGAATCACATGAAGCAACAAGCAGATCAACATAGAAGTGAGAGGAATTTTGACATTGGTGATTGGGTCTTTATTCACTTAAAACCATATAAATATATGTTATTGAAGCAACAAAAAAAGGATAACAAGCTATCCCCTAAGTATTATGGGCCTTATCAGATCTTGTAAAAAATTTGCAGTGCGGCCTATAAGTTAGATTTTCCTTCATCCACTCGTATACATCCAATATTTCATGTATCATGCTTGAAGAAAGTCATTGGACATAGAGTTACAATTCAAATAGAATTACCAGAATTAGATGAGGAAGGTAGGGTTGTTCTTGATCTTGAGGTGGTCCTTCAAATGGAAGAGTCTGCCATGTGAAGATGCCACTTGGAAGGATGATGCATTTGTGCAGTAACATCTAGAGTTGCCACAACATTAAGGACAACATTATTTTTAAGGGGAAGGCCTTGTTATGTCCTTAACCATTAGTGTACCTATGGATATGTGTGGCCGATGTGTGGCTTACATACCTCTTTTATTTACTTGTTACATTTCTCTATGTTCTTAGATAGGTCAGCCTATGGAATAACCTTGGATACGTATACTATATATAGGAGGTAGTGGTTAGTATTTAATCATCATGCTACGTATTTTGATATTAGTGCATTATTGTAGATGTTTCTCCCTCAGAGTGGCTTTACTATATTATCTAGTATTCTATTTTGCTGTTAATTATAGTTGTGTAATCTCTCATATTTTCTTATTCTATGTAATATAAAATCATTTTATGTGAATATCTAAGTAATTTAATTACAATCATTGATCTAATTATTTATGTGTTTACTTCCATTTATTTATTTAAATTACATTTCAAAATTTTCTTCCTATTTTCCATACACTATCATTCTATTTGACATAGTCTCTTATAGACTGTCTTTTCCCCTGATTACAGTTGTGAGTCAACCTAGTCGCTCCAATACTTCTATCTATCAGGTTATAGAATTAAATCGACCTAGTTAAATCTATATCCTTATTAGGCTACCCTTTGTCTCAGGTTAGAATACTAAGTTGACCTAGTTGAATTTATATCCTTATTAGCTCAATTTTCATACCTTGTTTATAGTACTAGGTCAACCCAATTGACTCTGTACTCTTATTTGAATTTTATCTCTCCTTGCTTTTGCATCAAATTTAATTTACCTAAATATCTCTCCATCATGAAATTTTTGTTTGAAGAAAACATTGAGTTAAATTTAATAGATATTATGAGTCTTACCAACCATAATAGGTTCTCCCATAAGCAACTTGTGGCTCTTATCTTAGATGAAATTAATGTGCATATAGACACTCACACTACAAACTATGGGACCCTCCTCATTCATCTTTTCTTCATAATCCTCTCTTCTCACTTAAAGATCAACCTAAATTAGAATATACACTAAAAATTCTCTTCTTCAACAATGAGTTTTTTCAACATTGAGGAAATTATCCTTTTACTATTTAACATCTCATGATAAGTGGTTAAGTCAAGGAGCCCCAATCTTCTATCCCACATTCTCACATAGATTTGGGGATACTAGCTTCTTTGATTCTTAGTCTCTTCCCTCTATTTTGACCTCTTCTCATACCATGACTTCTTCTTCTTTGATTTTCTATACCTCCATGCCTAGTATCTTTACTAATATGATAGGTTTTACATTTAGTGGGCCTCTTTCAATACCCACTCTTCTCAATTCTTCCACTAGTGCATAGTTTAATACCCATGGCAATAATTCCCCTAATGATGTTTCTTCTCATACTTCTAATATTCCATCTTTTTCCACACAAGTAAATTATGCCACTAGTGCCTCAATTACTAATAGTTCTTCTCAAGATCCTACTAACACCCATAGTGGTACCCAAGCCATTACTACCAATTTGAATGATTCAAACAATGCTAATAATGAAACTAAAACCCATAAAATCATATTACAAACTCTTAATAAAATTTATGCTTTCCAAGCTAACAATGCAAATCAAATAACTCAAATACAAAATCATCTTATCCATCTTCAAACCCACCCTCAATAGATGTCATAGGGCACACATAATCAAATGTTCCCTCACCTCCTCTTTGAGATTCTCATGGTAATATTATCTCTCAACCTCCTCTTGTTAATAAGACAATCAAACATATTCAAAACGAACCTCTTACACCTCAAATTTATAATATTGATATAGGAGGTATCACCCCCACCATTTCTTACAATGGGTATTGGATCCTAATTTTCATATAAAAACATGTAGATATCTATATAAAGATTGGGTCAAGTTAAATACATTTAAATCTATAAAGATATTAGCCAAAACTCTTATGTGTGATGCTTTAGATTGGTACAACCAATTCAAATCTCATTCTATTACTAGTTAGGAAGATTTACTAAATGCTCTAGTCTAATATTTCCAAACTAGTGATCTCCCTGAGAATACCTTGGCCCATTTTATCAATTATAGGTAAATTGAGACTAAAACTACCCAAGATTTTATCAAATTATGGAAGACCTTGTCTTAAAAAAGTGAACACAATATAACAGATGACAACCTCTTTCATCTATTTACCAATGCTTTTTTTCCCAAGTTACAATATCAAGTCCAAAGTCTCTCTCCACATAATTTTTGAGAGTATCTACTGAGGGGGGGGGGGTGAATTGGTATATACAACAATTTACATTCAATTCCAAAACCCATTCATCATTCATTAATCTAATCTAGCAACAAAAACAATAAAGCATAAACATCCAAAACATGAATAAGAACATACATCATGTGAACACAAAATTTATGTGGGAAACCATCTAGGGGGAGAAAACCCACACTCAAACCTAAAAAATAATGGACTTTAGTCCTATAAGGATAATAAAAACATGATAATTTAGACCATATCCAATTGATCAAGGAGCATCCACCCCTCAATTCAGTCTAGCTCCAACTAACAAGGAGGCTACAACCCCCTAGGTGATTAAGCACCTACTAAACCACCTCTAAAATAATGTCTACCACTACTATGATGTCTTCTACACCTTATGATGACCTTATCTTTCTCTAACACTTGTAATACTACTTCTCTTCTCAAGGCAGACATGCCTACCCATTCACTCAATGAAGTCACCCTTTAGACTGTTAGGTCTAATGACTTATTAGCTCATGAAAATGATAAATAAAACATGAATAATAATCTTCACCCTTTGATGGTCCTCAAAGACCCATATTTACTCCCTGACTGAGCTCTTCCTTCACTTGAATACACTCTGCTGTCACTCTTACACAAATAGGCTAATTTAACCTTGTATATATATCACTCCATCATCTAAACGACCTTGGTAGGCCAAGATACTTCACATACTTGTCTTACCCTTAGAAAATATCCTCATACATGTCATGAATCCAAATCAAACACTCCATAACTCATCCATAATTCAAATGACACTTATCTAATTACTAGGCTACACTAGGTCCAATTAGCCCTTATAAGTCATTCACCACATATGACCATATATATGAATAATAGCCTTAAAAAAATAATAATAAACAATTAGATAAGATAATAAAATTTACTTAAAATATTTTCATATCCCAATAAGGTCCCATACAACAAATATACTCAGAACTTACCATTAGGCCTAAATAGACCTAATAGATCTAAAACCACTTGCTCACACATTGAGCAAGACAAACACTTTGGGATTTAAAAAAGAGATAAAACACATAAAAAATATCTTAAATAAAAAATTTATTACTCCCACGTGGGTCTATAACATCTAGAACTCCAACTCACACCTTGAATCAAGCCATTGTGGTTACTCGCTAATAGGTCTAAAAACCCATAAAATATTGTTAAGAGAAACTGATGCATACTGATGATTTTATCAAATAAATCACTCAAAAAATCATATAGATAGAATATATAAAACTTATTAAACACCTTCATGTTATTTAAACACTCCAATATATGTCAAACAACCCTCAATCTACCTCTAACATAGGGTCACTCAAACTATTCACATACTACCAAATTATAGTCATATAGAAGCTCATATTTTGTACTTGAAAGGATGATTTAAACACTTATAAATCACATGTGTAGATTATATGAGTCTTATATATCAACCTATAAATGCTGTTTTTCATCTTCTAGCATCTTCCATTGGTCTAACAGACTAATTCCTCAAGTCACTTTCTCACAGTCTTAACACAAAAAAGTCTGCCATGATCAATGGTCATAAAGAACACTTGTAAATGGTATCAACCTCTCCTTATGGATAATAATGAAACCAGGAGAATTATAATACAACCACATATGCTTTGTATATCTCAAATTAGCTTGAATAACTTCAAACTAGCCTTACCAGAAAGGTTACTTCAGATTGCTATTTTCTTCTTTAGGCCTCTAACGACTAGGCAACTTTGAAATTCTATAAATTTTACATAGAAAGATGAATCTCACTTAAAATTTATATATATATTTGGGACAAGTATTTATATTCATCACACACCCATTAGTTTCCCTGATCATATTCATAAATCTCTCACAATATCAAAATTACTATTAAGAAGCACTTTCTTGTGGGGCCCACACACAGTCAATAGACCAAAAATACATTCACAAAAACCTAGAAGAGTCCTCTATAACCTACAATATTAAAACTTGGTCATCTAATCCATTATGTATCCTTTGTATCAAGATCTTTCTAATCACTCCATTATGAGGGTTTATAAAGGGTTTTAACCAGTTTACATTCTTAGTGAATGTTCACAAAGCTCTGTCCCTCAATCCAATAAAAAATACTTGGAAAGTATCATTAAGTCCATGTGTCACATTTTACAAAAGGATCAATTCCCCATGCAAATTCTACATGAACTAGTGAACATTAAAACTTTCCTCTTAGGTTCCTTGCACTCATTTCTAGCACCCTTTGAAGCTTCTAAACCAACTTTTTGACTTTTTAGCTCAATCTCTAACCTCAAACCTTATCAACATGATTTAAAAATATTTCCTAACCATATATTATGTAAAAACAAGATTCAACAACCTGAAAACACTCTTTTACCCTTCACAAGGCCTCACAAGCCCACCTAGGCCCACTAGGCCAATGGCCAAACTCTCTTGTCGATCACTAGCCACCTCTTGAAAACCATACACCTATCCTCTTAGCACCGTATACATGTATAAAATTAACATTCCAAGCATACTGAGCTCCTCATCATGATATAGCTCTCAAAGTACTCAAAATCCCATAGGAAACCACTCATGGTCAAGCCCACAAGGCATAAGATGACTTGCACTCCACTTGAGGACCACATATAAAGACTCCAATTACTCTTTCAACCACATGGATGTACCATGTACTCTCTTTGCATGCTCCATGCCATCCACTCATGCTTACATAGAACTAACTACTCCCACAAGCTTTTACTAACAACCAAGATTGAGCTAAGCACTAAGATCATGTATATTAGACCAAAAACACTCTCATGCCACTTTATCATCACCAATGCCACTTGAAATCAATGAAAACACATTATTGCCACAAATTTCCCAATAATACTTTTGAAGCATTGACCAAGCCAAACATCAAGATTTCCTTATGCATTAATTCAAGCCATCCCAACCTTTTATGGGTACTCAAATGTTACTCAAGAATAATAATCGTCATGCTACCAATTATGGTGTCACCTACTCTTATGATACCATTCATACTATTCAAGCTGTTGTTCCCAACCAAAATTTAGAATAATCTTTCCCTCTTAACCACATCACTAATCCTCATTTATTTTCAACCAACAACATCAATATTCATAAATCTTTATCCTTAGAAAAATTAAAAAAACATCTACCAAGGCCTCTCCCATGAGAACTTGATCCCACTTATCCCATGAAATCTTGATATGATCCCAATAAATTTTGTTGGTTTCATGCTAATTGGGGTCATTCTCATAAGACCTGTAGGCAGCTTCATAATTTTTCTATGGATTTCCTTCTTGGTCCCAATTTTGATAATGATTCTATCATTCATTAATGCCAAAAAGCCTATGATGTTGCCTTCAAAGCCTATGAAAAAAAAACTAAGTCTCAAGCTTTGAACCAAGTTAATGCTCATTTAGCCATCTATAAAGATTCTCTTCTAAATCACCAAGATAAACAAGATAAGCCTACCCCTTCTACCAATAATGTTGACAGTCTTCTTGACCCAACTCTTGAAGAGAATGTGGTCAATATGGAAAACTTGTAAAGGGTAGTTGATTTCATTAATCTTTAACCTATCCACACACCTTAATTATCTCATACATTTTATGTTAGCCAAGATTCTTATCCCACTCACTTAATTGAGTTGGGGCAAGAACCTCATATCTTTTGATAACTAATTCCAACACCTCCCTTGGATAACATTTCTCATACCATTTCTACCATCCCTCTAGCTTCTTTACTTATTGCCAATGATACTCAAACTTCTATCAATACTCCTCAAACAAAACTTACATCAACTACCCCATCTCCTCAAGATAATCAACAAACTTATCCCCCAATTAAACCTTCTACCTCTCTCTAAAATAAAATCACATGTACTTTAGCTCTTATTTTCAAGGACCTCCCTTAAAAATTTACACCACTTTCTAGCAATCCACTTACAGGTTATGATGAGTGGGATCCTATCACAACTGACTGACTATTTCAGTGAATTTTTGCTTATATTTCAGAAAGGGAGAAGAAGAAACTAAATATGGGTATGGTTGAAAAACTTGTTTGATTATACGTGAATTGAATTAAAATATTATGAAGAACCCCTTTTTATCTTGGGAGGATGATCTAAAAATAAGACAAAACTAAAGCAAATTTGTTTGTTAGATAGATAGTTGGGTGGATTGCTTAGTGATAACTAGATCTTGGAAGTAAGAGCTTCCTCGAGGGCTGTCAATCCACACATTTTAAATAATAAAGTTTATAAATAGAATATAAAGTACTTACATCAATAATCTAAAGGTACTAAAATTAAACACAAGAAATGTTTGCTAGAGAAATAGACTAGAAATGATTAAAATAGTGATAAGCTGATTAATACTAGTGCTAGGTGATAAGGGTCTACTTTAGAAAATAAGGTAGGGGTATATGAATAGGTAGGGAAATAGAAAATGAAATTTCATTGGGGGTAGGTAGGTATAAACAAATTGATAGAATTTACTACCATAGTGACCATTAGAGATTGAGCTGATCATCAGTGGTTAAGGTGACTCTTGGTGGTTAGGGTGACTATCGATGGTTAGATAGACCATCGATGGTTGAGGCAACTATTAGTGGTTATTGTGTGTGGATCTAGGTCGATAAATGGTTGATTTATAGGATCATAATGACCATTAGTGATTGAGATGATCATTAGTGGTTAAGGTGACTATCAATGGTTAGGGTGACTATCAATGGTTGGATAAACCATATGTGGTTGAGACAACTATTGGTGGTTATTGTGTATGGATGTAGGTTAATAAATGGCTGATTGATAGGATCATAAAATGGGATTATGGGATATGGGTTGGTGCTAAGCTAAGTGTAAAAAGAAAATAAAATAATTAAATACTATAAATCAAGTACTTATCTTACAAAAAGCTGATCGAGTGAGTGCTTGAGGTGATTGACCTATTGGTGGAGTATGATGTGATAGATTAATGGTACTTGGCACTTTGGTGGAGCTAAGATGATAAGTTGTCTCTCTTACATAGTAACTAATTCACTAGATTATTGATGATGATTGACCTACAAAAGGATAATTCTAAATACATAAGATCTTGATAATAATTATAGATGATCTTCACCTCCTTACTCCTTTCTTCTTATAGGCAAGGCAAGAGAGTTGCAACAAGATGTGAATTGAGCCTTCTAATTATAACTCATGAATGCAATGGCTCGTATGCAGATTAAGATGAGTTATATTTATAAAAGTAAGGTTGGTGGTTTACATCTTGGTGATTAAGGAGGTGGACCCTAACTATCAATGGTCAAGGTAACCATTGATGGTTATCCTGACCATCGGTGGTCGAAGGTGAGAGGTAAAAGTGGGTAAAAGGTTGGTTAAGCTAGTTTGGTCAAATTGATTATGGTTAGGCTTGGTTAGGGTTTAAAGGTTTGGATTGGTCTCAAGGGGGTCCTAAGGTAGTCCAGGGGAATTACAACATTCAAAATTGTTGTGTGCATATTTTTGGTGTCTATATTTTTCCCCTTTTTTTTATGTAGCTTGAATCAACAAGCTTCAAAACAAAAATAGATTACTAGTTGAATTTTTGATTACCCCAAGTATGGGAGGAGGTGTTCCTCCTCAAATTGAGAGTTGATGAAGTAAGATAGAATTGAGTGTGAGTTTGATAAGGTGGGTGAAGGTGATGATGAAGGTGAACATCATGAAGGTGGGTGATAGGTTGGGCACTAAAGAACAAATAAGTGCACAAAGTGTAACAAAAATATGTGATAGACAAGATCATGTATATAATAGGTTGTTAAGTTGGTAAAAATAAAGGTTATTGATCCATGATGTTAAGTTAGGAAGATTAGTGATAAGGTTATCGATCCATGATGTTTATCATAACTTATCAGGTTATTCTTATCAAGTCTTTTAGATGATATCTATGTTTTGGTGGGTATCCAAGGTAGGAAGTGCTCCCAATGAAAAAACAAATAGGTAAAGTGCCATGGGAATTCAAGGTAGGAAGTGATTTCAAGAAGACACAAGAAGGTCAGGTAAACATGAGGTAGTATAAGTTCAAAATGGTTAACATGACAATGTTATCATTACAATCAAAGGCCCAGGCAAAAAGAGTCACAAAACATGTGCTAGTTGGGCTAAAATGTACCAATAATGAGGTGGTTGGGGTGGGTAGATAAGCTAGTGTCCAAAGGTGGGTGAGTTGACATGATTCTAATTAAGGAAGGCTGCTTAAGATAAGAGCAAAAAAGTGGGGCTACCTAACTATTGATAGTCAAGTTCTCTAAGGGTGATTGTTGATGGTTACCCTGATCATTGATGGTCATGGTGGAAACCCTAAAAGTCCATGGGGTAAAAGTTAAATTTGAATCACTTTTCACTAATTTTTACTTTGTCTTGTATTGACTTGAATCTTTGGTGCTCATCACATTACAATGAAAGTGACTACTAACAGCTTGCTTGCTAGTGAGTGAGAGTGTGCTGAGGTGGACTGAGGTGACTAGTCAGGATACAAAGAGCATGCATATATGAATGAGGATGAATAGGCCTATGGATGACTCCATGAAAGTGGTCATGAAATAGGTAGGGGTTGCTATGAAATTTGATAGCCTATCTTTAATTTGCAATTACATTGAGATTAAGGTAGGTTTAAATGGGTGGGTTTGAATTATTATACCCTAGGTAGGGTTTTCGGGGAATTTGAGTAAATTTATAGGTGAAATTAGAAATTTATTAGGTGGGTAGGTGAGATAGGGTGGGTAGGCACATTAAGGTAGAAAATTAGGAAGTTTGATTGCATTTGAGGTAGTTTTAGGGTAGGGTAGGGTTTGGGTGTTCCATTCATGGCTGTATAAAAATGGATACCTGACCATTAACAATCACCATGACCATCAATGATCGACTAAGAAAAAGAGGGTTTTTGATAAGTGTTTAAAAGTTAACGTAAATTGAATGTTTGCTTGCTAGGTATAGGCTAACATTACAGGTTTAGATTGCAAATTTAATGGGTATTGGGTAGATGGGTAGGATGGATAAGGAAATAGGTTAGTTACTTAAAGGGTAAGGTAGATGATAATCATGTAGGTAAATAAGCCATGTTTTTGAATTGGTGCAGGCCAGGTAAAAAATATAGATGCATGACCAAGTGCCATAGATCTTCAAAGAGATCTAACATGGGATGACCCTAGATGATTGGGTCCACATAGAGGAAGTTAGGTTGGGGGTGATGAGGCATTATCAACATGTTCCTTAGGATGATTCTATGGTCATAATGCTCATCAAAAGATGGGACCCCATTATGAACACCTTCTTACTGCTAACCAACAAGATGACTATCTTATTGGAGGATGTTCATAGGATCACACAACTACCATTCTAGGGTGATTTGATCTATCACATAAAGTGAAAGGAGCATGAGGAACACATTAAATTATTATATGGTGATGATAGTGATTAAGTATGATGGAATGCTAGTGGGTTTAGCTACAACATTCTATATGAAAGGGCTCAAAGTGAGAGGAAACTAGTGACCATGCTCATGATGGCTATCTCTTGCTTTGCTCTTCCTGATTTGAGCAATGAGAGATTCCCATATTTGTTACTAGGTGTGCCGTGGAGTTATTACTAGGGTAGACTATATTTGACTAGGTACCTATCCTATTGGTATATATATATAGGGATTTATGGACCACATAAGATATGTCATCAGTGTCATCTTAGTTCTACATTGCTGGGCCTATGAGCACATTTAGGTGCTGAGGTTAGTGGGATTACTGTGGGTAGGGTACACATAGATTGACTTCCAAATAAACTTTATGGAGTGGAGGGGTGACTTCCCTATGTTAGGTGTAGGAGGTGGGGAATATGACATGGATTGGTTCAGGGGTGAACTAGTTGTACTAGTGATTAGTGACATCACCTAAAGACCTTATGCTCAGTTTTTAGTATGGACCAATTATAGTAGGTAGACACTCTACATACAGAGCTACAAATGGATATTTTGTTAGAGGGTTGGAGAGGTGGAGATCATCCCATTTGAGAGAGTGAGGAGGCATTTTGGTCTTGTACAGGGTATTTGAGGGGCATTACCTATGTATAGGTGAGAGGATTCAAAGATTCTACTGCTAGAGCCATATCTCATGCCTACTTTGCTATATTATGAGGAGTTGCCATCTAGGGCATAGATAGATGGTGTCAAGTTTGTATATGGGTACATGGCATGACACCAACCTTTATATGTAGTGGTAGACATTGGTGAGGATGACATAGGTGTAAGGTTGATGGCTATAGACCTAACAAGGAGAGGGGGCTAGAGAGTATAGACATAGGGGCCAGCCCTGATGGACAAGTAGGAGTGGTGTTAGCCATTATGCAAGTATAGGTCATAGTATTATAGGGGAAAGTGGTGACCTTACAAGGTTAGGTTGTTACCTTATAGGGTCAAGTTACTACTCTCACAAGTGATAGGGACTAGACACGGTCTTCACTCACCTTAGTTACATGAGAGAGGGAATCTTTGAGGTAGAGAGGAGGAGAAATAGCTATAACATAGATAGGGCCACCAAACACCATCCCCATGACATGATACCTGAATATAGTGGAGGAGCTATGGTATTATGAGGCCATAGTTTTGACACAATGTCCATAGGAGCTCTAATGGGGTGAGTATAGATCTAGCTTGGTAGGTGGTGCCAATGTGGTGACTCTAGGTTAGTGGGCAACATATATAGCTAAATAGATAGGTACATCTGGGGGATCGATAGGTATAACAAGTGGGTAGGCACTAGGATCTAGTGGTGATCCAAAATATAGTGGTGCCCTTAGGGCATGACATAGCTAAAATATTTTATATATTACTGTATATCATTTTGATTCTATCTTGTGAACTGATGTGGTGAGATGTACATTTTGAGAGAGACATGTCTATCTGCTTGTAAACACTATATTATTTGACTCATGAGATATATATATATATATATATATATATATATATATATATATATATGATCATTATTTATGCTCATGTTCATGGTTTATAGTTTGTAGTTTGTGTTTAATGCTTATGCTATGATGTTATATTGCTTATGGATTATGCCTATGTTATGGATGCTAGATACTAATATAGATTTAATTAGGAAGGCATGAGATGGTTTTGATTTATGGTTATACTTATGACATGCTAAGTTTTAATGAGTATATGCTTCATTATTTAGATTTTGATATGTGGTGGAAAATGGTTGGTTGTTTTATTGCTCATGGATGTTATGGTTTTCTTATGCTTGTTATGGTGGTCATTATGATTATGATGGCGCTTATGACACACATGGATATGCTTGTAATGATTATGGTTGCTATAATCTTACTTAAGGTAAAACACATGAGGTAAGGTAACTAATAACACTAAATGGGAGAACAAACAATATAATTAAAAGAGAAATGTTGTAATGAAAATATCAACTAATCATGATAAGATAAGAAGAGGGCACAATGCTTTTTTGATAAGGACTAGACCAAAACCAAAGTTGGATTGGCTTAATGAACATAAGCCCTTCCAATGTTATGCATTAGCATTTTTTAGTTGGTTAATAAAGTGTCTTGGCCACATAATGCTAAGTAAGCTCAAAATATCTCACTTATAGTGTATAAAGGGGGAATGAATGGAAATGGAACCTTTTTTCAAGACTAGCATGCCTCTTCGATAGGTGTCTAAAGAGTCAGTATAAATAAGTCTATGTCATACAAAAGGGTAGACTAATCGATGTGAGAAGTCTACTTGTGAAAGATGATTTTAGTTTCTACCTAATTATGTTGTGTGAGAGTCGATTGAGGATTTCAAAATTAGTTTTATTTTGTATGATTTTGAAAATGCATCATTTGCTTTGTTTCTATATATGGGAAGCTAATCGATGTGGGAAGCTTCCAATAACTTGCTATGATTTTGACAAATACTTTACGCAACCATCCTTCAAGGGAGTGGTCTAAGTGTATTCACTTTGTTCAAGGATTTATGATATCTATCCTTCAAAGGAGTAGTCTACCTTATATATGTGAAATTTTAGTATGATTATATATCTATCTTTCAAGGGAGTAGTTTAATAATGTGAAGAATGACCCATGATTGCTAGTGATATGAATTTTTAATTTTTGATTTTTCTTGACATAGACTTATTTATATAGGATTAAGGGTTCACCTTTATTAAGGTAAAACTAAAAAAACAATAAGTTTGATTAGGTGTGAAGAGATTTAGGTGACAATGACCATGGGAATCCATCCTTGGAGGGGAAGATAGTACCATGAGAATCATGCCATGGGTAGAGCCATGGTACCCATTATTCAAGATTATGCTATGACTATGATAAATAATCGCATGATTTAGTTAAAATTAGTTACCCATAAAATAGGGAGATGAATGAGTGTGGATAGCAAGGGATGAGCTTAAATTAAATAAAAGGTTAACTTGATCCTTTTTAACAAAATAATGGATGCATATGCAAAGCATTGAGGGGCTCAGGTTCTAGGTGGCCTTCAAGAGAAGATAACCAATAATATCCTGATCTATACTTGTGGGTTATAATATAAGTTCCAAGTTAATTGAAAGCAAACTTTCCTCGCTTACTTTTCTCTATATTAGTGACATTTTGGTTTTCCTTTAAGATGAGGTCTCTAATGTTGAAGTCATGCACTTTAAGGTGTTTATTATAGGCATGCTTGACATGTTATTGATAGACATGGAGATGGGTAAAGGCTGATAAATGATGCTTGTCAAGTAGCTCAAGCTGAGCTAAATGATGCTGATGATAATCTTCTTTAAAAATAATATCTTTCAAAGATATGCAAAGAGATGGGATTTGGACTTCAAAAGGCAAGATCGCCTCTACTCCAAACATAAGATAAAAGGGGGTAGCACTCATAGGGGTTCTAATGCTAGTGTAATATGCCCATAAGGTGAAAGGGATGTGAAATTGTCAATCCCTACTAGATGCATTAACCATTTTAGTGAGCATGTTGTTAAAAGTTTTTTTAGAGGCCTCAGCCTATCCATTTACTTAAGGAAAATAGGGTGAGGAGAAGCTTAACTTAATGTCAAATACATCATATACACCCTGGACTTGCTTGTTCTTTAAATATTTATGATTATCAATGATAAGATTGTGAGGAACATCGAAGTGATAGATGATGTGATGGTTGATAAACTCGATAATATTTTTTGCTTTGGTCAAGACTAGAGGAATAGTCTCTACCCACTTGGTAAAATATTTGGTCATAGTGATGATAGAGTGGTGTCACTACGAGGAATGGGGATTAATTTCACCAATGAGATCTAGACCCCATTGTGAAAAGGGATAAAAATTAGTATAAATGTGAAGACTTTGGCTAGGTGCATGATGTAAATTGGTATGTTGTTGACACTCAACACACTTTTTCAAATAATCACAATAGTATTGGTTAAGGATAGGCTAGTAATAGTCAAGGTGAAGGATACATTTAGTTATAATGAGGCCACTAAAGTGTCCCCCATAGATATCATAGTGCATTTCCCTGATAGCATGAGAGGCTTCATTATTGTATAAGCAATGGAAGAGAAGACCATCAAAGCTATGTTTATAAAGAATTCCCCTCATAATGATATAACCAGAGGTACTTGGATAAATGCTCTTTGAGAATTCTTAGGAAGACCTGAGGGAACTATGGCAAGGTTGAGATAGTCAAAGTTTTGTTAATACCAAAGGTCAGGTTGGGTCTCTTTCACATTGAAAATGGTGAGAGAGTCTGGTTTGACATAGGAAGTCTAGGTAAGTCTATGGATAATAATAGATAGCTTAGAGCTAGAGGGTATAGATGGGATTTGAGAGGTGAGGGAAGCCATGGTGTCAGTGAACTTATTAGTAGATCATGCGATTGATTAGATGCAGTAGTGTTAAAATGATGCTAAGAGTCTATCAACTAGTTACTGATACTATTACAAAACATCATTCTTATATTGGTAAGAGCTGTTGATTTGATTGACCATAATTTGGGAGTCACCAAAGATATTGATTATTTTGACTCCTATGGCTAAGGTAGTTTGAAGGCCTATCACTAAGGCTTCATACTCAACCATATTATTGGTACATTCAAAATAAATTTTGAAGGATAAAGGAAGGGGCTCATCGTCGAAGGGGATAAGGATGATACCAACTCCACCACCCTACTAGCTCTTTGACCGATCAAAGAACATGGTGACTTGATAAGTGAAGTATGCCTGAGAGAGGGTCATGATGGACTCATCAAAGAACTGAAGAGGAAGAGGTTGGTTGTCTGCTAATGGCGCTTCAATAAATTGGTCAAAAATGAATTGCCCAGCAATTAACTTTTGCTGGAGGAACTCAAGGTCAAACTTTGCTAAGAGCATGAGCCACTTGGCCATATTTTACTTTTGGTATGACTTGGATTGCATGTAATAGAGTGGGTTGGTGTTGGTTATGACATAGGTTTTATGGTTAATAAGGTAGTGGTGAAGTTTGGTGGCCATGAAGACTAAATCTAAGAAAAGTTTCTCAGTATGGGTATACCAAGTCTCATATTCTACAAGCGTGCAAATGATGTAGTAGATGACTTGCTCTTTGTGTTGCTCATCTTGATGAGCAAGCATTGCCCTTAGGGAGTGGTTGGTGGTGGAGATATATAGGTAGAAAGGTTGATCATCCTTGGGAGGGATTAGGACCGGTAGAGATAAAAGGTACTTTTTGAGTGAATTAAATGCCTTTTAATAGTCACTATTCCACTTAAAAGAGACATCCTTCTTTATAAGGTGGTGGAAGGGTTGACATTGGTATGAAAGCTAGGAGATAAAATGTTGAATGTATTGAATCTTTCCCTAAAAGCTATGGAGTTGCTTAAGGTTGATAGGAGGAAATATGTTGAGGATGGCTATGATCTTGATAGGATCAACTTCAATTCCACAAAAAGAGATGATAAATCCAAGAAGCTTTCCTGACAAGACCCAAAAAATATACTTCTTGGGGTTTAGGTGGACATGGTAATGGATAAGCCACTCAAAGATGATATTGATGATAGCCAAATGGTCCTTTTCAAGATTAAAATTTCTAAGAAGGTTGTCAACATAGTCCTCTACAATCTTATTGATAAGTCTATGGAATATATAAGTCATGACACGTTGGTAGGTTATACTAGCATTCTTTAACCCAAAAGGTATGAATCTATAGTAGATGGTTCCCCATGGGGTGGTAAAGGCAGTCTTAGGCTAATATTTAGGAGCAATTAGGATTTGATTATATCCCAATGATCTATCCATGAGAGATAACATCTCATGGCCGATTGTAATATCAACTAGCTAGTTAATGCTCAATATGGGAAAGTCATCTTTGGGGCAATTGAGTTTGAGGTCATGAAATTCCACACAAATGCATAGTCCCCTTATGGATTTGGTGATAGGTATGATATTTGAATGGGATGAATGAAATTGATAGATAGAAGATGCTGAAGCTCTTTTTTGATGAGAAGAGCTATGCGAGGTTGCATATATTAAATATTTTTATTGACAAGCTTAGCATCATGGTTAGTGACTATGTTATGGGTGGTAATGGTAGGGTCAATTCTAGGCATGTCACTATAAGACCAAGCAAAGGCTATCCTACGATCTTGAAGGAAAGAAGGGAAGTCCCAAAGTTCCTCAGAATTCAATGATTGGCTAAGTTTGACAATGTGGGGATTATCTAAAGTCCCCAAGTTGATATCAATGGTAGATTTTTTTAACATGGTCAAGGTCTCAGGAGGAAGGGATTTGTGGATGGAAGAATTTGGGGTACCAAGATAGGTGAGAATGGAATCATCATCTTGACACTGAACAATGTTAAAGGTAGGAAAGTCTTCTATCATTTCAGGATGGGTCAAAGGGATGGTTATGGTTTCCCCCTCCTAAAAAGTCAGGGGTCATAGGCTGATCATGCTGATAAAAAAGAAAAAAATTTAGGTGGGATGATGTCATCATCCTCACATGCAGGCAGAGGAGTGGTTGGGGAAGAAGGGGTATCTTCCTTAACAATGGTGGTGGTAGGTGGTTTAGGTTGATTCTTTTTGGGTAGGATGAAATATAGGCCGTGTTTCTTATGAGGCTTTCTAGTTTTAGTGTAACCAACTCATGTGGGCCATTCTCATATTGCCCAAGTATAAAGCCTTTTTAAGTACACTAATGGAGGTATGTATTGATAAATATTGATTTATCTAGGTAAGATAAACCAATGGTGAATGGTCAAGGTGAAAGGGAGGTGGTAGAAATACCAAGGGGTTTATCAAGTCCCCCATAGACAAAACATGTATGACAGTAGGGAGGTCTAAAGGGAACAATAGTTTTGACATTGGGGTCATATCTTGATTGGTTAGTAATTTGCCCATACTTGTGAGGAGTAGGGAAAATGTCAAGGGATAAAAGGAGATATTACCCCAGTGAAAGGTGATGGAACATTGATTCCAAAGGGTCCATGGTGGGGATTTGGTCTAAAGGGACATAGGAATTGGTGGATGCCTCATCAGTGAAAGGGGATATGACATCCACTTTATGGTTGAAGGTTGGTCTTTAGATATTGAGGATATTCTAGATGGGGGTTATAAGGACATTATTAGAGTGATAGGTTATATTGCATGTCAAGAAAGGACTTGGGTCAACTTGGATAGTGATGACCTATACTTCATACTCAAACTTGACACAATAGTGAAGGGTGGAGGGGATGCAACTCATAGAGTAGATCTAGGGTCATCCCATTAAAGCTTTGTATTAGAATTCACCTTCCACTACATAAAAGAGTTCAAGGAGCATACGAGGTCCTAGATAGATATAAAGGACAATAGTTCCCAAGGTAGTGGCCATGGTATCATTGAATGATCGAAGGATAACCAAGGTTTTAGACATGACATTGTCTGGCATGTTAAGTTGGTTATAGGCATAGGAGGAGATGATGTTAATACTAGCTCCCCCATGAATCATGACTTGTTTTATGTAGGTTTGGTTGATTTAAGCAAATAATAAAGAGAGGGGATCAAGATAATTTGAATGAATGGAAGGTATTTTTAAATCCTTGAAGGTAATGAGGTTAGAAATTTGAAGGGAGCTAACAAAGGTTGCTAAAGGTTTGGGATATTCAAGTTAGACATATATGGATTGAAAAACCTCTACTAGTTCTTGGTGGTGATGAGGAAAGGTAGAGATCAACTCATACAAGCTCATCTTTGCTAGGGTCTGGTGGAGTTGCTTGCGGATAACTCTCTTTATGGATTTTAAGGGGTTATATTGGGAGGCACCTAAAATAGGTACTTTGGGTTTGGTTGAAGATGGAGATGGATGGGTTTAGGTTGGTTGGGAGGTGGAGGACATATACATATATATAATGGATACCTTATCCTTCTACTATGATCTTGTGACCATGTTGATAGTATGGATAGGAAGAAGAGTTGGGGTAGAAGATTGGTTAGAATCATCTTCACTCTGAGGAGAGAATGGAGGAGTAGGTAAGCATTGGGTAGGTGTGGTTGTTAGTGGGATAGATACATGACTCATTGGAGGCTCATCTATTAATAGATAATCCTCATTATAAAATTGATAGATAATGGTCTGGAGAGCTTTGCAGTTCTTCATGTCATGGCTAGGTGTTGTATGATAAGAACAAACTTGGTGGTCATTGTACCAGGTGGGTTTTGAATTAAGAGGGTCAAAGGGTTTGATTGGAGGTAAATCTAAATAATAAGTTTGCAATAACCTATGGAAAATGGTTGAATAGGATTTAGCTAAAGGTGGTAAAGGTTTAGTGGTCTTGGCTTTGGTTGTTGTGGTGAAAGGTTGTTTGGAATCAAGTTTGGTGATAGGTGCCTTAGGTAAGGTGGTACACTTGGTTGATGTATTTTGTTTAGGAAAGGAGGTTGATGGTTTAGAGGTAAAATATTTCAAATTAGTTAGCTTACATATTATTGGTGCAGTGAAGAGAGGTGTGTAAAAAAGTAAATGTGAAAGTGCAACTAAAAGAGGTGGTGGGGTTTTAAGGGTAGATAATAGGATTATTACTCAAAGTAGAGGGATGAGGTCCTAAAATAGAGGGTATGGTTGAGGGTAGTAAAATTTAGGCCTTTGGGCTTTTGGGTGGTTTTATCTCTTTAGTTGATTTAGTTTGGTGCTTAGTTGCTGGTTTCGATGAGGCAAGCTCTACCTTCATAGATGGGTGGTTAAGAATCTATTTAGGGAAGGTTTCAAGGTTCTTGATTAGTTTGGTTGGTTTTATTTGAGAAGGTAATTTAGTCACTTAGTGTTTAGGTGCCTTGGATTGCTAAGGGATTGTTAGATTGGTAGATGTTGTTATTGGTTTGGTTGATAGGGTAGTAGTTTGGATAAAAAAAGTGGTGGGTTGGTCTGCTAAAGGTATGGTTGGAGGTTATTACTTGATGATATAAGGTATAACTAATTTCTACCAAAGGGTGGTTTTATCCATTTTAGGGTTGGAGATAATCTCCAAATTTTGCACTAACCTAGAGAATGGTTTGTAGGCTAGTTATATTGCCTAAATAGTGGACTTGAAAGATAAGCCCATAGGTTGAAACATAAGGATGGTAACCTAATCCTCTTCCTCAATAAAAGGATGCAAGGTTTGGATGGGTGAATTCTCTATGGGAGATGCAGACATTTGGGCTTCCTCTTTTAGAATGATTTTTGAAGGGATAATAGCTTTCTTGATGGTTGATGAGAAATGTAAAATAGGTGATTTATTTGATATGTCAATCAAGGGAGGGGTTGATGGATCCACTATCTCGATAAGTGAAAGAGGAGAAAGGGGGTTTCCTTAGTTTGGGTATCTAAAAGAGAAGGTAACTCCACTACCTCAATAAGTGGAGAGGGTGAGGGATAAAGAGGTTGGTCAATAGGTTCTTTAGCAGTGAGTGTGCCAAGAACCATGTTAATAGATGGGCATCATGAGAACATTTAACTGTGTTGCTCTCATTATTAGTAGGCAGATGGTTGGGAAAAAGTTTCCTAAAGATGTCAAGGGCTTGGTTTAATAGTGCATTGGGGTTGTCCAATATGAGCTCCCACTTATCGATGAGGGATTAGATAAGGCTCTTGAAGGTATTGCACCTACTAATGTCATGCCTTATTACTCATTAAAAGGCACATAGATCATTATCATTGTACCAACTAGGTCCAAGACAAGAAGAGTCAAATTTATGGGGTGGTTTGATAGGAGGAAGTTAAATGACATTATCTTTCAATAAATTCTCTAAGATTGAAGCATAATATTTTCCAAGAGGAGTGAATTTCTTCTGGTTGTTATGGTTTTGGTTCCCCATGTTTTGATTTGATGAACTAGAGGAATTTGGGTGGTTGACGGATGGTAGAGGAGAAAATTTTAGGACAACTTCCTTCATGGTTCCCTTGCCCCTAGTATTGGTATTGGACTGGTTGTTCAGTTTGGAAGAATAGGCCTCATTGGTTTTGTAGGTGGAGTTATTTTTTTTAGTTTTAGCTTTCCTTCATCAATGGCTCTATTCTCTAACTTATGTGCCATGGAAAAATATTAATCAAAGGTTTAAAATATTTGGACACACAATGTAGAGGAGATATGCTTGACACATACTCGAGCAAAGAGATTTATGAGTTTGGGTTGAGGTAAGGAAAAAGAAAGTTGGTTAATTAACATCCTCCAATGGGCTAAAAAATTAGCAATTGACTCATCTTCAAACTATTGGATAGAGTAGAGGTTGGTGATATAAATTTTTTTGGAGATATTGATCAAAAAGTGGTCCAAGAAAGTTTGGGCCAACTAGGTAAAGGAGAAGGGGGAGTGTTTCATTATGGCACTATACCAATCCAATGTCAGTCTGGCTAGGGACATGGGGAAGTTATGAATAAGGAAGGCATCATAATAGGTAATCAAGTAGCAAACATGCCTAAATTACCTAAGGTGATGTTGGGGATCCTCCTTACTTTGGAATCTAGAGAACTTGGGAAGCTCTCATTGGGGGGATATGGCCTAATAGGTATGGATGTATGGATGGACTCATTATAGATTGGGTCATATGATAAGATGTTATGAGCACCTGAAATGGATGAATCTAAGGTGGTCATCTTGTCCATAAGCATCTTCATTAGGTCCACTTGGGGTTGTGCACCTGAAGGGTTGTAAGGAACATACTATGGTTGGGGTTGAGTGACATATCTGTAATTTATCAGAGGTGGAGAAGTTTTCACATATGGGTAAGTGGTTATGAGTGGTTGGGTCAAAGACACATACAAATATGCAGTCACTAGTGGTTGGGTAGAGAGTATGTACTGCTACATGGGTGGAAGTGGTTGAGTAGTAGGTAAGGGATAAGTGGTAACCTTGGTGGTAATAGGTAGCAAGGTAGAAGGTACATGTGCCACTATGTTTTGAAGTAGAGTGGAGGTAACCAAAAGAATAGTAGTGGTAGTGGTAGTAGGTACTCCAACATTAATTGGATTATAGGTAGGTAAAGGTTGGGTGGTGGCTATGTTGGAAGAATTGTTAGTTAGACTAGGAGGTGTTTAGGTGTTAGAAGGTTAAATAGGTTAGTTTTACATGGTTGTGTCAGATGGGTTACCAGCTGAGGTAGATGCTTGAGTAGATAATGATTGGGTGGTGACAATGGAAATAAAAGAGCTATCTAAAAATCCTAATGGCATGCCATAGGGTGGATCGATAGGTGGTACTAAAATGGGTGTACGATGAGATACTGTGTTAAGGAAATGATTCAAGGCTACTAGGTTATTTCCTAAAAAGGCAAAAAAGTCTAGGCCACCTTAGGAAAATACATGAGGCACATTATAAGCATCATAATGACAAGGAGAACTCTCAACATTTGAGATATACTCCATGGATGAAGTGGTAGAGGAGACTAGATAATCTATAGATGGGTCTTGACTTGCTAAGTCCCTTCATTGTTGATGAGTAAGAACCATGTAAGTAGGATGAGAGGAAATCAAAAATAATCTTACAAATCAAACAAATATAAAACAATAAAATGATCAAGGAAATCCAACACACACTAGAGTACGTTAAAATCTTGTAGTTAATTTTAATCTTGCTTTTGGCATATGCGTTAGGTTATGAGAATGTATGGTAGAATTTGGACTGTAGATCAGGTACTATAAAGGTAATCTATGATTGGTTTTGGGTTGTTTAGGTGCTCAAATTAATCTATATTAGAATCAATATGTGGCTTGGTATTAGGTCCTACCTTCTCACTTTACATACCATAGTGATAAGGGTGTCGGGTGCTTAGCCAAGATATATTGATTTCCAAAGTGTATACTCAATTAGAGAATCGAATTGGTTCTCCCCTTGGTAATGACCTCCAAGTAAGATCATCAGGATAGGGTAAGGCTACCATTAGGTGATGAAATTATTGTTGGGCCTTGCCTCAAGTTTATTTGATGAAAGTGGTTTGGTTTAGTGTGTCAAATAAAAGTGGTGCTACGATAAAATTATTGTGCCTTAATTCAAAGTGAGCTAAAATTAGAAGCAAATAATGTATGCACTTAATTTTAAACTCAAAAGATATTTTAGTCTCATTAATGAGCATAGATAGAGAGAAAAGCATACATATGCAAAGAAAGGAAACCTAAATTAAAGACTCAAGGTCCCACCAGGCATGGCAAATGTTTCAGTGAATTTTTGCTTATATTTTCAAAAGGGAAAAGAAGAAACCAAATATGGATATGGTTGAAAAACCTATTTGATTGTATACGTATTAAATCAAAAGACTGTTAATAACCCCTCTTTGGCTTGGGAGGATGCCCTAAAAATAATACAAAACTACTTTTTTTTTTATACAAATAGTTGGGTGGATTGCCAAGTGATATCTAGATCTTAGAAGCAAGAGGTTCCTCAGGGGCTGTCAATCCACATGTTTTAAACAATTAAGTTTATAAATAGAATAGAAAGTACTTACATCAATAATCAAAAGGTAATGAAATTGAACACAAGAAATGTTTGCTATAGAAATAGACTATGAATGATTAAAATAGTGATAAGTTGATTAATACTAGTGCTAGGTGATGAGGGTCTGCTTTAGAAAATTAGGTAGGGGTTTGTGAATAGGTATGAACATAGAAAATTAGATTTGATTAGGGGTAGGTAGGTAGAAATAGCTTGTTATAATTTACTACCATAGTCATCATCAGTGAATGAGCTAACCGTCGATGGTTAAGGTGATTGTCAGTGGTCAGGGTAATCATCAGTGATTGGATAGATCATTAGAGATTAAGACAACCATCAATGGTTATTGTGTATGGATATGGGTTGATAAATGGATGATTAACAAGATCATAAAGTGGGATTTTAGGAGATGGGTTGGTGTTGGGCTGAGTATAAAAAGCAAATAAAGTATTTGAATACTAGAAATCAAGTACTTATCTTACATAAAGGTGATCGAGTGAGTGCTTGAGGTGATTGACCTATTGGCAGAGTATGATAGAGTAATGATACTTGGCACTTTGGGAGAACTATAGTGTAAAGTTGGCTCTATTATATAGTATCTAGTTCACTAAATTGCTAATGATGATTGACCTGTAAAAGGAGAATTTTGGATGCACAAGCTCTTGATAATAATTGTAGATGATCTTCACCTCCTTGTTTCTCTCTTCTTATAGGCAAGACAAGAGAGTTGTAACAAGACATGAATTGGGCCTTCTAATTATAACTCATGTATACAATGGATTGATCATGGATTAAGATGATTTATATTTATAAAAGTAAGGTGGGTGGTTTATATGTTGGTGGGAGGTGGACCCTGATCATCGATAGTCAAGGGTCATTCTGACTATCAGTGGTCGAGGGTGAAGGGTAAAAGTGGGTAAAAGGTTGGTTAAGATAGTTTGGTCAAATTGACTATGTTTAGGCTTGGTTAGGGGTCAAAGGGTTGGATTGGTCCTAAGGGGATCCTTAGATAGTCCAAGGGAATTATGACATTTAGAATCATGGTGTACAAATTTATGATGTCTACACTAACCTCCCATCTCAAATCCCATTTCTTGAACTTATTCAAACCTCTCCACATCATCATAACCATCTTATGTAGCTTTTTTTAAAAATGAATATCCCTCATCCTCTACTAGGAGGATGTGAATCCACCTTATTTGGATCATAAGATAGCATATTAAAATAATGTGAAGAAATGTCCATATATGTTGATGAGATAATGTACATTTCTTTTTCCCTCAAATTTCCCATGGCTTTTATGATCCCCAATAAGATTCTGGTTCATGCAGATGATCTTCCTCTCTTTATTAGTTTCCAAATCGATGATATCAAAGTCAAGCATGCTTTGATTGATGAGGGTTTTTGAACTTGTGTTGCCTCTCTTGATTTCATCAAAACCTTTAGATATTATGAATGTAATCTTCAATCCACATGTAACACATATCAAGTTTATGACTGAAAGAAAATACCTCTTTTAGGTTGTGTGTGGATCCCCATTACCATCCCACCTATCACCATTTGTGTGAAGGTGATGATATTTAACTTTATTCTATATTATAACATTTTTCTTGGTAGGCCATGGACTCATCGCATGAGAATAGTTGCATCTTCCTCTTGTCAATGTGTTAAATTTCCTCACAATAGAGCTATATATAGGATTCAAGGTGACACCAACCCTTAGAATTTTGACAAATTCCAAAACCATGGTGTATTCAAGATTCCTACCCTTGAACCCTCATCAAAAATTCTATTTTGTGAATCTCAATGGTTTAACTTTCTTATCAATTCCACTCAAGGTTACAATGGTCATCCTAAACTCAATAAGAATATAACCCTTAACCTCTGAGATTTTGATGATGATGAGCCTAACAAGATCAATATCAAGATTAAAACTTATGATCTCTCACCTCATCTCATCTCTCAAATTCTCACTTCTTTACACCCTCATTCCTGTAAACCACCTTGTGATGACATCCCCATTGTCTTAACCAAGACTCAACATTCCATTCATCACACCACATAGGATGATAAGGTCATACCTACCTGTGTCATTGATCTTCATACACCTAATTATGATGATGGTTATACCTTAGATGATCCAATCTTAGGAGGCTTGGTTCAGGCTTGAGACACTGAGATTATTCATTATCATTCCTCTTTGCTTTAGTCTTTTAGTAAATATTCCCTTATTCAATCTTATATAATTTCTAATTTTAGCATTTCTCCTCTTGATCAAAGGGTAGAGATGGTGAGAAAACCTCTAGTTTTTGAATAACCTCATAGGATTATGCTTATGGATAATTATATGATTGGTCCCTATCGCTTTAATAGATACCAAGACCCCTCTAGCTTACTTACCCTAAGATGCTTACAATAATCTTTTAGCATTCCGTGGACCTCACCCCTCCCTCAATAAAGCCTAGTTCAGATATTATTCTTGATTTAGATAATTCTCTTCCTATTTTTGATCTTATTTCTCCTTCAATCGAGCCTTGTTCAATCTCTCCACTAGCTCCTTCTCCCACCAAATGGATTGATCAGCCTTATTATGACATTCATAAAGTTACCAATCATTATAATAGATATTTTTACCTATACCAAGCACCTTTAGATTCTATTTTCACTCTTTCTATGAGTACACTACCAAGACTACTCACATGTTTATCTGTTGCATCCATGACATAGATAACCATTCATCAACACATTGTCATAGGTTGTGACAATATACCAACACATTGTATCCCACTAATACTCAGCCCTCAAACAAGTCTTTACCTCCCCTAAAAGTATTACCTAAGTATCTTCCTAAGTATGGAGAGGTATATTGTCTCTGGCACTAATGTGGCACACATCACACTGATCATTACCACATCCTTCAACAACATCTTACAGATCACCTCCTAACCATTCGTTCACCTTCTAACCTTCCTCCCATAGGTCACTCTTGAAAGAAGGCTTCCCCTTATTCCCTAGTATATCCACATCCTATGTTCCCTTATCCACCTAATGTTCCTCCACCCATGATTCCCTCACTTGTGGGCCTTCCCTCACTCATAGATCCTTCTCCACTTGTAAGTTCCTCATCGATGGCACCTTCCCCATTGGTAACCCATTCATATCATATAAAAACCACTCCCATTAACTTTTGTAAGCATCCCCTACATGATATCCCTCATCATCATGATCCTTCAAGCATTATTACCTTTTTTATGGAGGAGATTTGATATGAAGTGGTGTTTTAACTTTCCTTGAAGATCGATGAGACATTAGCTACAGTTTGCATTCAACTTCATAGAGACTTATCAAATGTTATGGATAATGTGCATGGATAAATATATAAATACTTATGAGCACATGCATGGTGTTCTTACATATTTATTTAGATTGGACATGGGCTCCAACTTTACATTTATCTATTTTATATCATTTAACATTGTGTAAAATTCATATCCATCTTACATGGTGACCTTGATTTCACACTTTATATTGCTTATAATGTCATTATATTCTCTTATTAATTATTTTTCATAATTGCATCTTTTTCTTCATAATTTCATTATCTTATGGTTCCCTTGTTCTTTCTTATGATTTTTTGCTATCTTATCTCTATAAATATTGATAATTGTTATTGTGACTTGGTTATAATTTTTTTTCTCCCTTTAGTCATTATTTATTTACCAGGTGATCAGTTAGCAAACAATTCATCTCATTATAATTACCTTTTACCAGTCCACTTTGAATCTCCCTTTATTCCCTTTCACAAATTAAGCATACACATGGTTGAGACTTGAGATAACATGCTGGTTCACAGTTAAGCCTAAGTGTTCTAGTTAGTCTTATCTTTGGATACTTAGCTTACTTTAGCCAAAGATTAAAGCTCATTCATGTGTATCATTCATCTCTCGTGATTAGTAATTCCAAGTCCATATGGAGGAGGAATCTTAAAATACATAAAAACATTCAAAAGCCAAATCATTTAAAAAAAGAAATGATCTAAAAGGCAACATTCAAAATTCGAAAAAGTCAAATCATACTAAAAGACATGATTATAAGCACATATCATTTTTATAATTTAAGCTCAAAATCCACAGTTGGCCTCACAATATTCAAGGTCTATTGGGGTGTGATAGGCCAGTAGATTAGAAAAAGAGAATAAAAAAATCTTTTAGTGTTACCTATTTTCTCATGCAACTACCCAATCTTCATAGTAGACCGATGAATCTATAAGGGATCTTGAAGAATGAGGAACATGTTGTGGGAAGGTAGTTCCATTTTAATTTTCTTATTCAAAATTACGTACATGATTTGATCTTAGTAACACACTTATTTTCCTATATAACTTTGTGTCTATAGCGAACAAGTATCCTCTGTATATTGATGGTCACTAGTCACTTAGTGTCTTCTCATGTCCTTAGTGTGCCTCATGTCTCATAAGGTCTTATCATAATATACCTAAGTTATGATTCTTACATTCCTTTTTTCACTCCCTAAAACCCTAATATTTCCCATTAAGAAATGTTTTTCTATTCACTGATCACTCTCCTTAGGGATTCCATTTGTGAGTTGCATTGTAAGACCATGGATAAGACCTAACATTCCTCACAAATTACCATTCTAAACATCCCTTTTTACCAATTTTTCACGTTAATTCCACCTCATTAGTGTTAAATTTGTGAGTTATAGTGTAATAACATGGATTGGAACTAGCCCTTCTCACAAATTTTTCCAATATCCAAGTCACAACAAAATTACATGTTATAATATTTTAGGATTCATTACATAGATTTGAGTCATAATCTTGACCCATTTGGGCCATTCACCATAGATTTGAGCATCACCTAGATTCAATGAGTGCTAATGTGGACCATTCACATGAGTGATTAGTCAAAGAGTATTGACCACCTCATAAAAATGGTCAAGAGTGTGACTTAAATCTATGCAGTGAATCTTGAAATATTATAAATTGCTATGCTTAAAAGATACACACTTCAAAAATTACTTGTGTCAAATATGAGATAAGATGTGATTTATTATGAGTTACACATCATTGACATGCTTCCCATATTGATTTAGTGTGTTTTATGCTTACTTCATTAATCTTTCACTTTTATCTTCTTTTTTTCTAATTGCATGTGAGAATCCAACAACTTTTCTTCAATTTTTCATACTTCTCTACTTGAATTAGTGTGATTAATTGAAGACAATTTTTGCCAATTTTATTTCTCTTTGATACTTCCCAACATGATTTAGTATGATTGATTGAATTAATTGATTTGTTTTTATACCATTAGTCTTTCACATGCTTTCCATTTTATTACATTATTTTCATACTTCCAAACATGATTTAGTGTGATTTTACTTGTTTTAATTTGGTACCACTTTTCTCATGGTTTAAAAACATTTTTTTGCCCTCTTGTTTACCACTCTTTGGTTTATTATACTTAGTCATCTTTTTGATATTACACATTTCCCAATGTGAAATAGTGTGTAGTGCATTTGTTTTTGATTAATTATACTTTGCCAATTACTTTCCCCTATTTCTTTGTAAACATTCATGTGTCCTACATAATTCTAGAAAAGAAAACACCACACATATATTTACTATATCATATACAACAAAAGCTAAATACATGTGCTAGAAATAAATATATCCATGCATCCATATCCACAACCATAATATAACTCATAAGATCAACATCCAAATGTAAAAATATAATATCTCTATATATATATCATGTGTTTTGATAAAAGATACAAAAAATACATTACATCAGCTCTAAGGTTGGGATCTATCATATCTATCTCATGGCCTAGCCACACTACCCATCGATGCCTCCAGATAGTCCCCTATGAATAGTATGATATAATGATGATGTCCAAGATATAAAACCTACAACCTATCCTTGTAGGTTGGCCAGTTTGGCATGTACCTATCATAGCTAAATAGTGGTATCCAAATGTATGGCTCTGTCCTGAGCCAAGGCTTACCATGCCTATGCTTCTCCTACTCCCACCCCTACTAGTGACTATAGTCCATTTCCACATACCTGTAGCTACTTCATGACCTTCCCTACTAGTCTAAACCATATCTCTTAAACTGGGGTAGATGGCACCATGGGATCATCTAATGTGGTAGGGTCGTATGGCACCAACACCCTATCCAGAATATCATGGAGTGCTCCCATCACTAGAGATCCCCATATTATCTCCTCCTCATCTAATATATATATTAAATTTAACCTAGATAGACATTATATCATAGATATATCTCAAAATCAATTTATCAATCAATCATATACAACTAGTATTTTATATCCAAAACTAAGACTCAAAATTACAACCATTTATTACTTGGCCTAGTATCACCAATCACTATCTCCCCATCTACTCATCCATCTAGCACAATCTCTCCATCAAATCATCCCTCAAATACCTCATCTATAGGACACCTCCAAATCAAATCAAGCATTAAAAATCTACAGAACATTCAAACTACTTTTGAGATGTGTAATGATGGATATATAAGTAACTAGAGCTTGATCATAAATCCAAAATGGAGACATGAGGGAAAAAATTATAAGAAAAAATTTGATTCAAAAAAGGAACTATGATAGAGTAAATATAATTAATAGATAAATACCCAAGTAGCTACGAATAAAAGTAAGAATAATAGTAGAGTAATTGATGAATGGGTACATAGAAGTGATGATAATAATGATGAGTGAAGGTCAAATAAAGATAACAATGATGTATGCTGATAGTAAGAGTGAGAAGATGAAGAGCAAGTAGAAGAAGAGACATGCTAGGAAGAAGATGAGAGTAGTTTAGGAGTAGAATGAATGGAAGATATAAGTAGTGCACAACTAGAAAAAATGGTACTAATAAAAGAATAAGAATTAAAAAAAAAAAAACCTAATCATAGGTTAATTATAGCCTAAAGCATAATAGAGAAAGAATTTATTGGAAAGGATTATTCACCAAAAGTGTATCTATCCTCACAGCCCAATCTTATATATCCTTGTAGAAGTTTTCAGCCAACCAAGCAAGGGAGAGAAGAGTTGGGAAAAATCATTTTTAGATCACTTGGATCATTGGGGAATAAAAATCCAAAAAAATTCAATAATTAAGGATTTGAAGTATATATGAATAGTTGATGTTGAACAATAACATCAAAGAAGTGTAAACAAGCAGAGTGTGTATGAAAATTCCTCTAGTGCATATAGTAGTAGATAGGTAGAAACACTTAGGCCAAAATCACTTCAAATAGTAGATAAAAATAAGACTCCATATATACTAGCCATTATGTTGAATTAGCTAGGAGGATTCTTCAATCTAACATTTTATGATGGGTCTATGGACCCTAAACAATACCTGTTAACTTGTAAAATGAAGTGGCAAGTTAAGGGCCTCAATGATGAAAAATTATAGAAATGCAAATTAGTAATATCTCTAACTGGGAGAGTTCTAGAATTCATAATCAAAATAGATCTCCAAAATTCAATTCTAAAATATCTCTAGGACTAACTAATAGTAGAATTTAATATTATGAAATGTACTAGCCAGACAATACAAGACTTGAAGGAGATCAGGTAAAAGTTTGGAGAGTCAGTCTGTGACTATGATCATAGATTTATGGATGTAATGAATAAATTAGAGTTCACTTTAATAGATAAAAATAAATAAACATGGTTTTTTGAAGGATTATGAGGTAGGATTTAGTTTTCCACTATGTAAACTCAATATAACATAAAAGCAGATATCAGAGCTACTGCACTATGTGTTGAATAAATTGAAGACTATGTTAAAACTCTTATAGCTAACTCTAAATTTAAAAATAAATTTTAGGCTTTCATGAAAAATATGGAGCAAAATCATGAAATAGAAAGGCCTAAATTGAATATATGGTGCATAGAGTGCAAAAAAAAGGACACCATTGGAACGATTGTCCTAAAGTAAAGATGTAATTTTGTGAACTTTTCCAAGTAGCAGGGCATGCCATGCCAAAATTCCATCTACTATAACAATATATCAAAATTACTTAGAATATATACTATAATTTCTAAAAATCAACTACCCATGATGAGAAGAATTATAGAGCTCTAAAGGAATTTAAAGAAGGAATCTCAAAAAATGTGCTTACCATCATAGTGAAGAAAATTTACTCAATGAAGCAAACAATTCTAAGCTCAGATGTTGATAATAATTGTATGACCCAAATGGGTCCATAATGGATTTTGAGTTTACCTCACTACTAGCCTTACGGTCTACTTAGATAGACTCCTTCTTTGCCAAGGGGAACACCTCTGTCCCCTTAATATCAATATCCAGTGTCTTGGAGTTCACCCATAATACAACCAAAAAAATCAATTGGGACTCTCCTAGCTACATAATAATAGTTCAATATGGGAGAAAATAATCAATAATATTAGTAGCAGAATTCTATGCAGCCATAAGGATGATACTGAGGAGGATATAAATCTAATAAGGGAGGAGGTCATAGTAGATACTAAGGATACCAAGGTGGCTAAGGAAACAACTATTAGTATCCTCCTCTACAATGATACCTATGTGGAGAGTAAAATCATGTTCAAATAAATTTCCTAATGAATCCAGAGAGACAATCATATTATGCATATTGTAGAGTCATCGATCAATATGATAAAGAAGATTGTCTTATTATTAAAAAGTAGAGGAAGGATAAAGTTGTCTAAAATGTAAACATGGTATGTGCAAAACCTAAATAAAATTCCTCTCTAAATGCTATGACATGATAATAACATGCAAAAAAAGAACTTCCTCCACTTGAGCTGCCTCATGATCAAGGCATCAAAAAGGTTAGACAAGATAAATACCTAGATTTGGTCACAAAAAAGAGTCTTATGAATGAAGCTATGTAGTTATTGAAAAAAATTCAACAACTAGAAACTACTGATGGTGATGATACAACCATTTATGTACAAATGTATGATCAAATTATACAAATCATATGAAAAGATGGAGTTATCACTATGCTAATATATTTATTAAAACTCCTGAGTACTCTACATAATTAAGACATATCACAAAACATTACGAACCTATTACATAATATTTAGAATATGCACAATGCGGTTAACAAAAGATAAAAAATATATTTTGGTACATCAAGATAAAGAAACCATGGGATATGAATCCACAGATTGATATCAGAGTTGTAGGATATGAAATTCTAAATGCTGCCTTTGATTTTAGTAGCATAGTAAATATGATTCCTAGATCCACAAGGGAAGCTATTAGATGACTAGACCTCAGCTTAACCTAGTAACTCTAAGCTTATAGACTATGGGAAAGTTGATCCTATTGGCCAATTAGAGGATGTTGAAATCAAAGTCATAGATTTGTCTTTATGAGGAGACTTTGAGGTCATAGACATGAAGACTATGACAATGCACTATCCTTTCATGATGAGAAATAATTAATATCAATACAATACTCAACTAGCTTGAGGCACATCAAGGTGATAAGGTTGTGGTCATTCTCCTCAACAGAGCACATAAATTATATATAATTCATGCTAAACTAGACTCTCCACATGTTCCATAAGAAATCAACTAGATGAAGGTCAATACAAAGGATAATCCTAATGCTCTGTATGAAACACAATGTAACTTCCTATACCAATAATCCAAACCCCTAGTGTAGTTGATGCTTACCCAATAATTGAATATAGAAAAATAATGGAGAATGAAAAAATAAGCTATGTAAGAAATTATAAATTAGTTCATCAATGAAGACTATGCCTCTATGTCTATAAAATTATCCACTCACTCAGAAGTTGATTTCCTATACCAAGTCGATGATCACATGTAAGATTACATGGAACCAATAAGGGAAGGAATCTTACCCTAAGAAGTAGCTTCTTTTATCAGTGGTGATTTAGATATGCATCTCCTTAAATGGGCCTATGGTAACCATAAACTTAGGCCCATGAGGATGGTATTTGCACATGAATTCCAACTACCTATATATTATGTAATGGAGGACATCAATGATTTTATTCTATGACTACAAGTCCATACTCTGATTATCATTCAATGAGTTAGTGCACTAAATTATTTTTTGAAGGGATTTGATGCCACTTAGTGGGAAAATCATTAGAATAATCAGTTGGACTAGGATGATGTTTGTGAAATCATGATCAGTAGATTTTAGCTCCCATAATTCATTTGCAGTAACTAGCCATTTTTTCAAGGAGAGTACCTTGAGATTCATGTACATAAATGTGTTGAAATTTAGAATGCAAAATGTGTGGAACCTAAGTATTGGGTTCATATTTTTCACTACACACTAGCTCCAGTACCCAAAACATGGTACATGCACTAGGAACATGGGAGAGAAACCAAACATTGGGCATAAATGTAGAGTGACTTCATACAAGATTTTGTTTTTAAAGATGAAAATCTGTTAGTCTATAACACACTTCAGAAACTCAAGTTCTTTCTATGCCATGGGTGTGTGGAAGATATGAACACCATAATAGAATAAACCATGTAGAAAAACATAGCTTTCAATATTAATTATACACTCCAAAGGTATAAAGCTGTTAGGACTGAAGAACAAGCCTTGATGTAACCTTGTCACCAAATCTAGGATGAGGTAGACAATAATGAAGACTTTAATTCTAATGCATATTTAGATTTAAATGATTTATTTAAACTTGAGTGGCCTATAAAACCAATTAAAGACATCAGTGCAGTGCTAACTAAAGAAGATAAGATGCATAACATCTAGATCCTAGAGAAGGAAGGGTAAAAGAAGATCCAAGAATTAGTAGATGATGAAAAATGCAATATATATCAGTAGCCTCTCAAGAAAAACATCACTAACATTGGAACATAAGAGGTTCCAAAACTAGAAAGTGTAGGTGATTATTGGATGGAGACTGAGATTTCAGAAGCCCTACAACTTTTAAGGGACTACCAAGATGTATTCCCCACTAAGTTATCAGAGGTATGAGGAGTTGACCCATCTCTTGGTGAGATGCACATTGAATTGAAAGAGTGTGCACATCTAATAAAAAAGTGACCATAAAAGCTCAACCCTAATATGAAACTAAAAGTAAAAATACACTGTATAAGATGTAGGATGTAGGGATAATCTATCTATTAGAAAAAGTTGACTAGGTAAGCTTAATAATAGTACAACCTAGGAAAATAGGTGAAATCTAGGTATGTGGAGACTAACACATTCTTAACGTTGCCTACGTATATGATCCATTCCCCATACTATTTACAAATGAAGTTTTGGAGTCTGTCATAAGTAATGAAGCATATTCATTTATAGATGGGTTTAGTGGATACCATTAAATTCCAATCACAGAGGAGGTTAGAGCCAAATTGACTTTTGGAGAGTGGGGTTATTTTGCATACAAAGTCATGTCGTTTGGTATGAAGAATGCACCTATGTTATTATCGAACGTAGTAGTCACAACATTCAAAGATTTCATCTATGATTTCTTGGAATTTTATTTAGATGATTGGGTAGTCTTCTCCCTATTTAAATAAAATTAATCCAAGTTACATTTGATGTTAGAATGATGCCAAGATTTGTGCATCACTTTAAACTTGGATAAATATCTATTCCTTACACCTTTTGGTGTTTTACTTGGACTTGTTGTTTGCAGTGGTGGAATTTTGGTGGATCAAACTAAAATCATTGTAAAATCTTGAGTATGCCACCACATGTTAGTTCCACTAAAGTGCACTCCTTTCTTGGACATACATGATACTATCAAAAATTTATCAAAGGCTATGCAATGATATCATCTCCACTAGAAACTTTACTATGTAAGAATGCTAAGTTTGTATGGACATCTGAATGCAAAGTAACTTTCATTGAGTTTAAATAGTGATTAGTAACTATGCCTATACTTGTTTTCCTAGATTAGACTAAGTTGTTTCATGTACATGTAGATGCTTTAGGAATCACAATTGGTGTAGTATTTATGCAGCCAAGAGATGGTGTGCTTAACCATCCCATTCACTTTGCTAGCCAAACATTCTCTGATGCAAATAAAAATTACACAACTATATAATGGGAAGCATTGGCCATTATGTTTTTACTACTAAAATTACAACATTATCTTCTAGTGATATTGTTTGAAGTTTTCATGGACCATCAAGCTCTGTGCTACTTGGTTAACAAACCAATGCTAGGAGGATGAATATCTCACTAGATAATACTATTTTAGGAATTTAAATTCTAAATAAATGTGAAACTAGGTGGAGAAAATTTGGAACCTAACCACCTCAGTCAAATTCCAAATGGTAAAGAGTCAAAAGAATTACAAAAAGACTCACCTGATGTGCACCTCTTCCTTGTCACTATGATTCCTAAATTTTTTGAAGCAATTGATAACTTCCTCGAGAAAGGAATCTTCCCTTCACACTTTTATGAATGGTACAAAAAGTAGTTTGTGACAAGAGCATTGTTATACACTATCATTAACGGACTACTATATCACTTGGAGGAGGATGAAGTCCTACGAAGGGTTGTAATCGAATGTGAACACCCTCAACTCTTAGAATAATCTCATCAAAGAGTTAAAGGAGGACATTTTTTAGGAGATAATACAATGAGAAAAATTCTAGAGAGTATACTATGGTGGCTAAATTTGTTTTAGGATGCACATAAAGTTGTGCAATATTATGATGTCTATCAACATATGGGAAAACCACTCCAAAAAGATGAGATGCCATTATAACCCCTCCTAACAGAGCAAGCATTTTAATAGTGGGGTATTGACTTTGTAGGATCAATCAGCCCTCCAAACAAGTACAACAAGGATATGTATATTATTACTTTGACAGACTATTTTACTAAATGGGTTGAAGTTACTACCACACCTAGTTATGGTGTGAATGATGCAACAATGTTTTTGTATGAAAACATCATTACTAGGTTAGATGTCCAATCAAACTAGTCAGTTATAGAAGAATGAAAATTTTCAATAATAATATCAAATCTTTGATGGAAGAGTTGATGATTACACACCATAAAATTACTATTTATATTTGTAGGTGAATGGCCAAGCTAAAGCTTCAAATAAGGTACTAGGAAAAATGTTCACAAAAATATGCAATGTCAAGTGCAATGACTGGGAAGATCTCCTTCTTGAAATCTTATGGGAAAATAACATAAATTATAAAAGAGCTATAATATTTACACCATTTTAGTTGGTGTACTTTCAGGAAGCAGTCATGCCAATAAAATATCTAGATCCCAGTTTGTGCATCACTATGGTCATGCATTTAAGAGATCGATAATATCTTACCAATTGACTCTTACACTTGAATAAAATGGATGAGTTTATAAGAAGAGCAGAATGGATGTAGGAAGTACATAAACAAAGTCATAAATCATGGCATGATTAGAACTTACATTACAAGGAATTCCATAAGGAGCAGCTAGTTTTGTTGTATGATAGCCATGTTAGAGCATTCCAAAGCAAATTGAAAATAAGATGGAAAGGACCTTACATTATTCATGACTTAACATAGCAAGGAATAATAGTTTTAAAATATTTATAGGGAACCATATTTCTAGGGTGAGTAAATGGCTGTAGGTTTAAGCCCTACTACCAATAGCTATTGATCTCATTTCACAAACTAAGTGGGTGTTGAGTAGCACCATGTAGATTAGGATTTCCCTATTTTATTAAGTTTTATATGTGTGTTTATTTGTATATGACCTCAATTAATGACATTTGTGAAGAACATAGACCAAGAATAATGTGCATTAGGAGTACATAAGAAAAGCCACATGTACAGTCAAAGAAGTCAATGAGGAAAAACCAAAAAATATTAAGTTTGAGAAAGAAGATGAAATGTTCCATTAGAAAGATATCCTACAAATAATGGTCATCCACCAAAAATAAATGCAAAATCCAAAGGTTGATAGATGTAATCTTCAATAAATTAGTGGCTAGTCATCATCATTAGCTCGTACCTCTTGTATAGACACCTATGGGCATACTAATATAACTTCACACATGTGCCAATGACTAACTAATTTAATGGATAGATCATATATTGATCCACCACATCTGCTATTACATTAAAGATAAGTAGATAACAAGGTATGGCCTCAACATGGAAGAAAATAGGTGTGAAATCTATAAAATCTATGTATTCGAACACTATGGTCACATTTCATACTTAGTACATTTTTGAGAGCTATAGCTCTCAAGATCCAAACTAATTTCATTGCCTAGAGCATTCAAAAGTAATAAAAAATCTTATCACACCACCATGGATATTATACCATTGATTCAACCTCTCTTGAAATCATAGAAGGAAGCCATGCGTATTTACATGGCACTTTAGCAAAAAACATAAAGTGATTAGAAGCTATTTCAATACTTGTGAAAAAATAAAAAAATTTCTTCTAGTCAGACCCTATAGATGCTACATAGCCACTTACCGTCATAGTTCCCCATAGATTATAGAATATAGATGTTGAACACCTACTCTAAATTCCAACCTTCGGTAATATGGGAGAAATTGTTCAAGTATTGGTTGGATAGTATAATGAGGGAGTGATATACTTGGGTCCAAATGAGATGATCATCATCAACATACAAGCTATGGCCTAAGCTCTTGGCATACCTACGTGTGGAGATTTCTTATTGGCTTACAAGACCAAAATACCTCCTAATTTTTAGAATTTCAATAGTAGTATGTGTAACAAAATTGAAGGATCATCATCGATGAGATCTTAGATGAACCTATGCACATTTTGGTCCAATGCATCACTAGATGATTTTTGAAGACAACCAAATTTTCCAAATAGATACCTAAGGGAGTTGTGGACATTATGTATAGGATGATCCACCAAGGTGAGCAATTACACTAGAATTAGTATTTTATACAAGAGTTGATCACAAACATCAAAAAGTGCCATTATACTCTGAAGCATACCTTCAATATCAATTTATCATCCTCCTCCTTTGATTCATGTAGTGAAAGTTACCCAAGGGGGAAGTGCATCTAGATACAGATTATTGGCCAACACAATAATTTTGTAACATCATATAGATGTAGGAATAGGAAGCCATTACATATAACGGAAATTTAAAATACCAAATGTCCTCTAGTGTCTTAGATAACATGCCAATGTGACACTACTATCAAAAGGAATTTTCATTATGATTCATGAGTTACCATGCTTACCCTTCAAACCACTTCCATTTTTCATCACAATGGTGATCACACAGTCTAAGGTGGATAGACAAAAAGAGCATGTAGTAAGGTGAGCAACTCCATTGCAATCCATACTACTGGGCGTAGACATTCTTATGGTGTAAAATTCAAAACTAGTGTCTAGTTTATAACAATAGATAGAGAAGCACAAATCAGACCCTCATACGGTGTCACCTCCTCCAAAGTACACAACACATAACACATCATAGAAAGATGATCCAAAGGTGCCATAAGTTACTGGGTCCTATGATCTCATGGAGATGGGAACTGATGCATAAGAGGTTTACCAAGTCATGTTGGCAAACATGGCTAGAGATTATTATGACAAATAAGAAGAAAAGGAGTTATTTTTATGGAAGGCAGTGCACATGGTACAAATTTGAAAGTAGGTACCACCAAACTTGTGGGTGGAACTATTAGCTTGCCTACCATCCATAATTATGGATACAGTTAAAGAAAAAGAAGAACAAATTTGATGTAGAATGGACTTATTATAGCCCTAATCTACCCCCACATATGCATCAGATGTCATTTTCACACCTTTGACAGAAAGCCCACTAGAATTGCTTGTGCACAGGTCTAGAACATAATGGGAGATGAGAGTCTCCCCTATTTTAGAGGAATGCACATTTGGCTGGTCCACTATTGAGTAGCAACCACAAATTACCCTAGATACTTCTACACTACCACCATAACATATATTGGTCACCATAAGAAGAAGGAAGCAATCAATACCCAGCTCGAAGGTACACCTTGAAGACTCCCCATCATCATTATAGGCACATGAGGTTAAAGAAAGTGAAATGGAGTAGATCTTAGCTGAAGAACAATAGGCTACAAGAGAAGAAGTTGCCTATGCATCTAAACACAAGCATAAAAAGGAAGAGAGAAAGAGAAAGAAATAAGAAGAGAAGCACCAACTAGAAACACATCAAGCCAAAGAAGTAGAGGCCTCTAAAAAGGCCAAGGATGCATAGGTAGATATATAAAAGGCACAAGAAATGGCCTTAAAAGCCCAAGTAGTAGCCACCACATAAAAAAATGCTCAAGAGGAGAAGGAGAAGATGGAAAAAGAAGATAAAAAATGCCAATAAGATACAATAAGCTAGATGCAACAATAAGTAGAAGCTACCAAAAAAAAGAAGGAACATGATGAAATCCTGTGGCAACAACAAGTTCAGGCATAAGCACAAGCCCAGGCATAGGCCCATGCTATTTAAGAATAGGAACAAAGGAATAAATAAGAAGAGGAAGAAAGGATGAAGGAAGAACAAAAAAATAAGAAAAAAGAAGAAGATGATAGGGAGAACAAAGAAAAAGAGGAAAGAAAATGAAGAAAAGAGAAAGAAAGAGGAAGAGAATAAGAAAAGAGAAGAGGAAGAAAAGAAGAAGAAACAAGAAGAGGAGGAGAAAAAGAAGAGGGATGAAGAAGAGTAGAAGAAGAAATAAGGGGAAGAGGTGAAATATAATATAGTTGAGGACACTGTATAACAAGCTAAGTTGGTAGTAGAGGCCATAATATAGTTACAATTACTAATCATAACACAAGCACAAATTTAGTTACCATAGCTTCCACTAGGAGGTGTCTAGCTTTAGGATGTCCTAGTAGTCACTAATCAATAAACCACATTTTCCCTTCTAATAACCACCATACGATGTTAGGATTTCACAATGATGAAAAACACTTTGGCCACTCTTGTAGTTAAGGAGGCATCCTTGGATATCTCTCATCTACCCTTGATGAAATAATTGAAGAGAGTCGCATCATTCCAAGAATCCAATCTATAAAAGGTAGCCTCTTTGGAACAAGAGTGAAATCAAGAAAAGGCCAAGAACATAAAACTAAGGGCATGATTGCATGAAGCAACCAAGGAAATTAAAAATGTTTGTATAGCTTTGGCCTCTAAAGTTATTAGTGAAAAAGTCATGTTAAACCATAATAAGCTAATAGCCCTCATAACATAGATTTTTAATGATTAGTGAGTAGCACAATAACTACATGTGCTTGAAAACCTAGGTTATAGTGTGAAAAATGATACCACAACTTTGATTACTTTGTTGGAGCAGTACCAAAGTATGCTAGACATTGAAACCCTTTAAACACATCAATTTGTACGTAGTCTTCTTGATTGGAAGTAGCAGCTTAATAATTCCCTATCTAGCTCCAACACAAACTTCAATGCAACTACTATATCTCATACAATCATGCACACCCTAACTACATCAACTAATGAAATTGAACTTGCTCTCTAAAAATCATTTAATGCTCTAGATAATATGTATGATAAACTTCTTAGATGGGAACAAGACCTATGATGTAATGCATTTTCAAGGGAATAGGTAGAGAGACACGTAGAAAATCTAAAAAAATTGACTGTAGAGATCCCAGTGAAGGTCATTAATGTAAGGGCCAACTTAAGTGCTACATAGAGAAAGGATTTGAAAGAACTCATCAGGAGTTATTCACTAATGTGCATCTTGATTCACATGGTCCAAGAAGTCATGCTAGACTAGGATGCATTCAAGACTGACTTGGCTCGATTTTGTAGTGAGGTGACTCTGATGCTCAATATTCCTATATACATACCACCCTCTAAATTACAACAAGCAATGGCACAATGCAAAAATACTTGGGAAAGGGTCAAGGATCCTATTGACCAACCTTCTTCCTTAGATACACATCCACCTACCAACTGAGTATTGTGCACTGTGCAAGTTTTTGAAATAAAATTTTGTACAACTTTGAATAGTTTTTATAATGGGGATGATTAGTGAGATAAGTAGGGCCAAGATGGTTTAAATCCCATAAAGGGTGGCCACCTATTTATACCAACCTATTGAAAACTTGAAAGGGTGGTAGGTTGGTACATTTCTTAGTTGAAAACCCAAAAGCATAGCTAAGTAGTGTGCAAGATGTGAAAACCAAAAATGATGCCTTGAGCAATTAAAGTGACTCTTGCTAGTCTACCCAAATTTTCAAGCTTTTGAACTTAGTATATAGATAGATGAACCTATGATGTTGTCTCAAGACAAGACAACATTTTAAGTCTAGGAAAGTGTTGGGAGAAGAAAACTAAATAAGAAAGATGTACATGATATTCCTTTGATATTTGTGCATTGTATATATAATTCTTAGCTTGTATATTTTTTCTTATCCCCTTAGCTTATGAAAGGATATAAAATGAAAAGTCTCATCATTTTGGTGCCATCATATAGAAAACAATATGAAGAGTCAAGAACTGGAATGACTATAAATATGTATGGTTGTATGAAGAAGTTAATGACCCCTTTATTGAGATCAATATATACTATTTGGTTCATGGTTGTCTATCAAATTTATTGTGTTTATCTTTATTTTGTGTTATCATGTTTAATTTTAAGATTTAATCTATCTCAAAAGTAGTTTGAATGTTCTGTACATCTAAATAAATTTTTGGTTAATCTGGTTCCTTGTGAATGCACATCATTTGTCTCTATTTTGCTTTTGTTAACTATTAATTCATTGTTATTCCCTATGCAAACTATAAAAAATTAGATATACTCATCCTTAGCATGTTCTGCTGAAATAGGAACCTCTGTTAATAGCTATCGTATAATCTCTAGTCTCACAACTGATGCTCCTCCTCTTCTCCCCCTTGGCTATCTCACATGTCAAGCCATAAATGTAGGCACTACTATAAGAGCTACTAGGTGAGGGAGTTTGAACTAGGTAAGGCTACCACATGATCTCTTTTCATGTGACCATCTTTAGCACTAAAATATGGGGCATGGCCCATGACACCTGATATTATCTACATCTTAGAACCCAAGGTAACTAACCATCAACCACATGGGGTAACCCAGTTGGTTGGTACATTCAAAACCTCTCATATATCCAAACACTTAGTAATATTACTAGTCCCATGGTATTTTGGTCTCATATTTCTTATTTTGATCATATATTTATCTCTACTGACTCTTTTTCCAGATCATAAAATTTTATAGAATCTTGATGTCATAGATAATCTTTTTCACTATTATATGCCTATATTGCAATTTTTTTGATTTTTTGCTCTTTTGGCACTAATCTCTATAGGTTCACCTAATATTCATCAAATTGGATGCCTTCACATTTCTCATAGTCTCCTTATTTATCTACAACACTAAGGTAAGTAATGGTATGTGTTTTTCAAAATTTTCCTTTCATTTATTGTATTTGCTCTGTATTTCACTTTATTTAGCATCAATGTTATATCTCATCATGTTTTATTCCCAAAGCACCATCCTATGTTACACTTATGTGACATGTGATCAGATTTGAGTGGGGCATATGTATACACATAATATTTTAAAACTTTTATCAATTACTAATGATATCTATCTTACAAGAACCCATCAATTCTTAATCTCTCTGAGTGCATGCCTTAAGGGGTGAATCAAGAAAGGGGTGGGTGGACCATTGGTACTTTTTAGGCTTGTTATCCCTTTTTTCACTTATTATATACACACTTATCTCCTAAAAAACATTACCCTAAGCTTGTTTTTGCCTTTTTCACACTCCTCTAGTCATTTTCCACTTTTAAGACCCCTTTTCCTAACCTAAAATCCATTTTGACACTTTACATGATTAGGTCGATCAAGTTGACCTTGTACTCTTATTGGTAAAACTCATTTAGGGTTTAGGTCAGCTCTTGGCTGACATAGCCTATGACGTAGTGATTTTTTGTCAATCATGATACTAGGTCAACTGGGTTAACCCTATAAACCAAAACTTTTGGAAGGGTTTAGGATTAACTCTGCCTATATACACATAATCATTTCACCATTAATTAGATAAGGAAAGAAGAAATAAGAGCTATTACACATCTACATATACACCATTTTACATGAGGATCAAGCTTAGGGTTTCATACTTTCTTTAGAGATATGGATCTTGTCTTATAGATAAGTATTTTAGATACATTGATAGGTTGTGTAGCCTAGATATGATTTATCCTTGTCATCCTTACATACCACAACAACCTCTTACAAAACATCTTGGCCAAGGGAGAGATTGAGGCTCGACATGTTTGTCTTCAAAGGTAAACATTCCTAACTTTGTTCTTCCTTTGTAAGAGTAGATAGATATGCATTTATAATTCTATTCCATGCGTTAAGATTCCATATACATTAATGTGAGTATATGTATTCTATGCATGTTTACTTTTGTTGTTTATTACCCCCATTTTGTGCCACAAGATTCGGTGAGAACTAGATTAGATTTATTTACTTTACTTGTTATTAGTATAGTGAATATAAAAACATAGGACTTAGTTAGGGTTATTACATGATTTTTCTGATTGGAGGCTTTATAACTCTCTATAGTTATCTTATTATGGTAAGAGATTCCCTAATTAGGTCTAATGGATCCGTATTGGTCATGTTTTTTATTATCTAATGTATCCCCAATCAGAAGTGTAAGTAGGATGTATATGAAATTGGAATTGCATGATATAAATGAATTAATCCTAGATTAGATAAAATATAACACACCTACAATTTCAATTGGGCATACACTTGTTAAGCGGGAGCATGACCAATATGGGGATCCACTAGACATAATTATGGGATCACTTGTATCACTTGTCACAACATATCATGCTAGGAAGGGTTCCAAAGACTAAAGTCTAACACAATCACACAACAACCCTAAAAGAGTCCTATGATTTGATATTTCACTTATGCTAATAAAAAAGAGAGTAAACTATTCTAATAACAATAAAAGTAAACTTATCTAGTGTGTACCAAATCTTATGGCACAATGTGAGGGGTTAAATGCAAAGCAATCAAATATGTATAGGGAACTTTAAATAAAGTAAGTATGAGTAACACCCTAATACATAGAATATGAAGAGTAATATTATTCGAGCCAACACTTATGATACTTCAATCTACTAAAAGAGAGGAAAACAAAGTTAGAATATAATTACTTGAATGTGAACCCATCACAATTCAATCTCTCCCTTTGCCAATGGGGCTTTGCAAGAGGTTGTTGTGGATCATAAGGATCACTTTGATAGGCCAAAGCATCCAGAACCTATCCATAAGGCTAGATTATCCAAATAAGAAACCTAAGCTAATATTCCTCAAGTTGAATGGTGGAAGATCAAATTATGAAGAAGTACAATTGAATAATAACTCTTTTCTTACATATTCTAAATAATGAATGAAATGACCTTGTATATATAGTAGTATCTTACCTTAAAATCATTCGAGAGTGTTAGTTATACTAGGCCAACTTGGTCAACCTAGCACATTTTCAAGCTAATGCCCAAAGTTTATGCTAGGTTGGCTAAAAGGCTAACAAACCTAAAGAGCTAAAGTGACCCTAAACTGTAGTAGGTCAATCGGGTCGACCTAGTTTGATGATCAGGTTAAAAGGATACCAAATAAGGAGAAGAAGGACAAAAAGAGGAAAATACTAGAATAATGTGCAAGGGAGGAGAAATATATTAGGAAAAGGTTTTAGGATATGAATAGATTGGAAATAATGTGGCAATAAGGGACAAAAATCCTATGAAGCACCAAAGGTTTACCCACCCCTTCCCGGTGTACCCCTTAAGGCATGCACTAAGAGAGATTGAGTCATGATGGGTTATTGCAAGATGTAAAGCATTAGTAGTTGATAAAAGTTAAAAATATTACGCGTATACATATGATGCACTCTAAGCTCATCACGTGTCACTAAGGTGTAATAGGGGATGGTGCTTTGAGAAAGAACATAAGGACACACACAAAGTTGATGCAAAAAAAAAGTTATAGTATTTTAAAAAGCATAAAATAACTGAAAGTAAACTAACTAAAAAGTAAATGTAATGTGTAAATTGACTTACCTTTATCATGGGATGATTGTTAGCTATGTTTTTAGTTTTGATTGTGTAGGGTGTAGAGATTGCTTTTGACAAACCCAATAATAAAAAACCAAGAAGAAAAAATAAACAAACACAAGAAAAGCCAAGATAACTGGTGCTATGTGGATGGGACGTACTTGGGAATTTGTCAAGATGGGTGAAAAGTGCTATGTTAGACCAAATAACCAAGTCAGATAAGAGTAAATCAGGTAACCAAAAGGCCAAGGATACTAAAGACTGAAAAACTCAAACAATTAAACCTCAAGTAACAAGAGGTAAACTCACCAATTCAAACCAAGGATACATATTTAAAAAGGAATGATAAGCAAAACAAATCAATGGTAAAAACAAAAACAAAATGGTAAAACAACAATGATGAGTGAGTAGTAAAAATCCACATCTCACTCAACAATTAAAAAAGAGAATGCATAAAATGGAAAATAACATTGCTAAGTGAGTAGTAACAAACCCCATCTCACTCAACGATGGAAAAAAGGTATGAACTTAGGTGTCTATAATAATAGGACAACAAAATCATGATAAATGGAAAAAAGAAAGTAATGTAAGTCTAGTAAATGTAAAGTGGAGTGAAGAATATGATCTAAAGTTTCTCAAACATGTTGTCTTGCATCTAAAGATAGATAAAACTAAAACAAATTAGTGCCAGCATGTTTTTAAGAAATGAAGAAGAAAGAATTTAAAGAAGAGGAAAAATAGATTTGGAATAAAAATTTGGCTGTCAATGGGGGAAATGAAATGGGTGGAGGGGAGAATGAAGGAAAAACCAAGGTAGAGAAACTCTTTATCGAATTCAAGACACTCAAACTTGATTTGTCAAAACAAGAGGACTTTCAACCTTAAGGACTCTAAAGAACTTCTATTAGCTACACATGTCTTAGGTCAATAAATGGATTATATATATCATCCCATGAAATATATATGGATGGAAAGTAAAATCGACCTACCTCCCCATGATGTGTTCCCCATTATTTAGGACTCCTTAAAGAGCTGTCAGTCTACTATGAAGATTATGTACTTACGTGTGAAAGTAGGTAGTACTATATATTTTTTGAATTCCCCTATTCCAATATACTACCCTACCACACCCCGAAGGACTTCAACTCTATGTAAAGTTGATTGTGGATTTTGAGCTTCGATTGGAGATAGGAGATGTGCTTGTAATCATGTATTTTAATGTGAATTAAACTTTTCATATTTATATGTTTCCTTTTAGATATCATTGCATTTTTTTAAAAATGATTTGGCTTTTAACTTTCTTGATGGATTTTTCTTATTCCTCTTCCATACAGATTTGAAAAACCAAAAATGGGTGTGAAAGATAACTTTCATTTAAAAACTTGGGATAAGGTTGCTAAGAGAGAAAACACCAAAGAGCATGGGGTCTAAGAGTCTGATAAATCCAAGTGAAATAAAAGTGTTATCTTGACTTTGACCTTGTTTTATCTAATGCAGAGATGAAAGAAAGGGGAAATCAAGAGAAGTGACACATATAACAATTTGAATTTCTTTAAATTGCAAAAAAATGTGACAACATGAAAAAAAAGGGATGCAATGATAGTAAAGTATTATTTCTTATCATGAGAAAGAGGGAAATGGAGGAAAACATGCTAACATAGATTGTTATGCAAATTCCATTTAACCAAAGAAGCAAAATCTTCACAAAGAACATGAAAAGAATGGTAATTTAATGAGCAGGGTCAGGTCCTATTCATAGAGCTGTTAGTCTACTATGAAGATTATGTACTTACGTGTGAAAGTAGGTAGTAATATAGATTTTTTGAATTCCCCTATTCCAATCTACTAGCCTACCACATCTCGAAGGACTTCAACTCTATGTAAAGTTGATTGTGGATTTTGAGCTTCGATTGGAGATAGGAGATGTGCTTGTAATCATGTATTTTAATGTGAATTAAACTTTTCATATTTATATGTTTCCTTTTAGATATCATTGCATTTTGTTTTAAATGATTTGGCTTTTAACTTTCTTGATGGATTTTTCTTATTCCTCTTCCATACATATTTGAAAAACCAAAAATGGGTGTGCAAGATAACTTTCATTTAAAAACTTGGGATAAGGTTGCTAAGAGAGAAAACATCAAAGAGCATGGGGTCTAAGAGTCTGATAAATCTAGGTGAAATAAAAGTGCTATCTTGACTTTGACCTTGTTTTATCTAATGCGGAGATGAAAGAAAGGGGAAATCAAGAGAAGTGACACATAGAACAATTTGAATTTTGTTAAATTGCAAAAAAAATGTGACAACGTGAAAAAAAAGGGATGCAATGATAGTAAAGTATTATTTCTTATCATGAGAAAGAGGGAAATGGAGGAAAACATGCTAACATATATTGTTATGCAAATTCCATTTAACCAAAGAAGCAAAATCTTCACAAAGAACATGAAAAGAATGGTAATTTAATGAGCAGGGTCGGGTCCTATTCACAATCTTAAAAAACAACTCATAAAAGAGGGACCCATGAGGGTGATAATAAGAAAGAGAAAAGAAAAGTGAGGGAACCTTTTTACAAATCACCTCACAAAGGATTCCAAAAAAACATTGGAAATAAAAAAAAAGAGAAGGAAAATAAGTAAAATATGGTGGTTATGTGAGGGATGCCAGGTTCTATCCATGGTCTTACAAAGCAACTCACAAAAGAAAAACTTAAGGGGTATCAAATCAAAATTGGTAAGTATAAGTAAAATGAAAAATAATATAATTAATACTATGGTACATCAATAAACCAAAAGACCAAAAGAGAGGACTAAAGGTTGTGAATAAGAGGGAACTGCCATAGAGGGAGAAATCCATGCTTAAATAACTTGAAAAAAGTATTAGATAGATATAGATATAAATCATGATAAGAAATAAATTATTAGGCAAAGTTTTTTTTAAAGAATTGAGCATTGGTGAGTTCCTTGAAAACATCGCCTTCATTAGTTTGAAGGTGATAAGTGCTTGGACCAAGGATGTCTTTAAATAAGTATGGGCCCCACCATTTTTGGGTGTATTTACCTTATTTGTCATGGGTGTAGTCTAATTTAAGGACAAGATCACCAAAATTAAATGTGTAGACTTTAACACATTCATTATGTTATCAAGCAATGTGAGCCTTATATTGGTGGTTATGTTGTAAGGCAAAGAGATGAAGTTCATCTAGTAGATCAAGGGAATGAAGGTGAGCCTCATGAAATTTTTCATCGAGAATGATGCCATGAAGAGATATGGGAAGAGAAGGAAGATCAAATTTAAGAGGAAGAACTGACTCAAAACCATAGACTAGAAAAAATGGAGTTGTTTCAGTGGTAATATGAATGCTAGTTTGATAGGCCCAAAGTGTGGGATAAAGATGAAGATGACAATCCATGTGGGTTTCATGAATTATTTTTTAAAGAATTTTATTGAGAATTTTGTTAGTGGCCTCAGCTTGAACATTGCACTGTGGATGATAAGGAGTGGAAAAATTGTGATTGATTTTGAATTTGGTGCAAAGTTGTTTAACATGTTTATTTTTGAAATTACCACCATTGTCAGAAATGATGGTGTGAGGAATGCTAAAACAAAATATGATTTAGTTCAGAGTGAATTTAGATATAGTAGGATTGGTGACATTGATAAGAGGCATGAATTCAACCCACTTAGTAGAGTATTTAGTAGCAGTGATAATAAAGACATTCTCATCTTGGGAACAAGGAAGTTTACCAATGAGATCAAATCCTCATGTGGAAAATGGCCACATAGATTCTATAGTTTGAAGTTCAGTTGGTGGCAAAGAAATGAGATCATCATGAAGCTGACAAGGATTACACATTTTAGCATATTCAATAGCATATTTTTCTAGAGTAGGCTAATAGTAAGCCATAAATAGACATTTGTGGGCTATAACATGTCTACTACAATGACCACCGTAAATGCCCCCATGTGCTTGTTCAAGTAGAGGAGGGACCTCATCTTGTATGACACAATGGAGCAAGTTACCATTAGCATTATGATAATAAAGGATGTTATGTCTAAATAATTACTTTAAATCTTGTTTGTGAATATGTGTATTTTCATGAGAATCCAAGTTAGGAGGATAAGTTTGATGTTTTAAGAATTGGATGATATCTTGATACCATGGGAATTGTCAGATGGTGACAGCCTCGATGTGGTAAATAAGTGAATCAAGAGGGTAGGTAGATGATAGAGATTTGATTATTTGTATGATAAAAGAAGGATAAAAAAGAACTTGATGTGGATGAAAAAGAGAAGCTAAAGAGGCATGAGAATCAACAATGGATTTTGATCTCTAGGAATAGGCTCAATTGTAAAAGAGATAAAATCTTTGGCAAGAGTGATTACAATTTGATGATAGGTGATAACGTTTTCACTTTTACATTAATAGGCACCACTAACTTGATAGAAAGTAAGTTGAGAATCACCTAAATCATGAAGATATTTTATGTTTAAATTGAGAATAAATCTCATAGCTGAGATAAGAAATTTGTACTTGACCATATTGTTAGTGACATAAAATGTAAAATAGAAAGCTAAAGGAATTATCTTACCAAGATGACTAATGAGAATGCAACCTGCCCTAGCTCCTTGAAGGCATTTAGCACCATCAAAGTGAAGGGTCCAAGTATCCTCATGTAAGTCAGCATTAATTTTAGGCTCTTTGATAATTATCTTTGGTTTAGTAGCATTGAAGCAAGCAAAAGATTCATCAAGTTTATTAGCTTCAAGATTGGTAGTAAATCTATAAAAATAATCTTTAAGATAAATTGCTTGATTAAGACCTTCAATGTAAAGGATATTATCATAGTGAAGGTTATCTTGAAGGGAAGAAGTGGCTGGAATAGGAGCTATAAGAAGTTGGTTAGCTATGAATTTCCCTTTGACATCTCTTTTTGTGTGATGATGTGAAGATCAAATTCCATAAGTAAGACCATCCACTTCCCAATTATATCTCCAAGAAAAAATTATTTGGAGAATAAAAATGAAGGGGGTCAGAATGAAAAATGACATAAGTGGTTTGGTAAAGCATGCAGTGATGAAGTTTTTCAGCTTTGAAATAGATAGTGAGGAAATCACACTCAACTTTGGTATAATGTGTTTCATAATCAATGAGGCCTCAACTAATATAGTAGATGGCATACTCCTTACCTATATCATCCTGTTGGGAAAGCATTTCCCCTACTGATATCTTTGTGGAAGAAGTATAGATAATCATTAAAAGGAGGATGAAGTGTAGGTGGGTAAAGTAATGACTTTTTCATATTATCAAACAATTTTTGACATGGATCCATCCTTTTTAATGTTGTACTTTTCTTGAGAAGGGAATTAATAGAGTGCATTCGATAAACTATCTCAGTAATGAATCATCTAATTACCCCAAGTTTGCCTAAATAGGTATGAATATCGGAATAGAACAAGGAATAGGCATGTTGATAATAGCATTAATCTTGGTTGGATCAACATCAATGCCATGGAGAGAGACTAATAATCCTAATAATTTTATAGATGTAACTCTGAATACACATTTGAACGGATTAAGTCAGACTTTATATTTGATAAGATGGTTAAAGATGATGGTAAGATAAGAAAGGTGATTTATATGATGTTTGTATTTGTTGATAAGATAATCCACATATGTTTCAACAATTTTATGGATGAGGTCATGAAATATATCAGTCATTTCACGTTGGTAAGTGGCCCCAACATTTTTGAGACCAAAGGGAATTTTAACATAACAATAGGTTCCCCATTTCATGGTGAAAGTAGTCTTATATTAGTCTTTGAGAGCTATATGAATATGATTTTATCTCAAAAATACATCCATAAGAGATAACATTTCATATCCAGTCGTGGAATAGACAATCACATCTATTGAAGGCAAAGGAAAGTTATCTTTAAGACAAACAAGATTAAGATTTTAGAAATCAATGCAAATACAAATGACCATAGTGACCTTTTTTTGAACAGGAACAACATTGGAAACCCATTCAGAATAATCCATAGGTTTAATAAATTTAGCAATGAGTAGTTTGATGATTTCCTTATGACATAAGTTGGTAACTTATAGAGTAAATTTGCATTGTAATGACCAATAGGTTTGGCATCAGGATATGTAATGATGTTATGGAACACTAAGCTAGGGTCAATGCCAGACATGTCTTGGTAAGACCAAGTGAATGCCTCTTGTTACTTATCAAAATATAGGCTATAATTATCATGTTCAGAGGGTACAAGTTCTTTGGAAACTATGATCAGTTAAGGGCACGAGGGAGTACCATATTCAATATGAGTTTTTTCTTCAATAAGCATGGCATTACCATCTTGAAAGTGGTATGGTGCATTGGGTAAGGATGAAAATGGATTAGTTTTAGGATCAATGCTAGCGATAAGGTTATTGAAGTGAGGAGTTTTAGTTTTAAAATTTCCAAGTTTATGATGTTGCCATGGGAGTTGAGGTTCTTGGGCATAAAGTAACTCAAAAATAGCTTCATCACTAGGAAAAATAGGAAGACGACCACAATACTCAACATCTACTTATAGATCTAAAATTTGGTTACCATAGTGATCATATTCTGAATGTATTTGATGGACATCAGTTACCTTAGCACCAAGTGTGATTTCAAGAGTAGAATAAGTAGATGGAGTAGAAGAAGTAGATGGAGTGTTGATGAGTTATTTGATGGGAGAAGGATTAGATTCAATGGGAGAACACGAAGGAGGTAAAGAAGAGGAAAGTACTTATAGAGGTTTGGAAGGTGTGATTTTATGTACCACACAAAGAAAATTGATAAGAGGAGGGTTAATAGGAAGCACATAACCCTCAGGTTCTAAGTTATTATCTACAGAAATGGTTTACACATCCTAATTGAAAGCATGAATTTGGGATAAGGTCTTTTGATAATGTAAGACATCCAAGTCTCTAGATTGAGATTGGGCCATGATATAGTTATTATTGTATGTGGAAAAAATTGTGCATGATTGAGATTCAATAGGATATTTAGAAAGTGAAATCCTAAGATTAATGAATGTTTGAGGAGATATGGTGAGAGGATATTGAAACAATTTAGCCACTCTAAGGTCATTAAAAGTAAAATTATCTTTAGGTAAAATGGCTCTTGAGCATTATATAGAGGGGGAAATCATTAATCTCATCCATGCGAGGAATAATAGGATCCATTAGAAAAAGAGAAGGAGGAAACCACTCTAAAATATATGGAGGTAATTTGGTCAAGTTACAAGTATGCTATAATTCATTGGGCTCATCATCATCATAATCTATAAGAGTGACTTGTAAATCAGGATTCATATTGATGAACTCAAGCAAAGGAACATTATTAATTTTAGGGATTATAAGAACATGATATTGTGATTTAGGATTAGGTAATTAGATACTCCATGGGTTTGGATTGACTTCATACTTATAGTGTTTTTAGTTATGTTTAAATTTAATGCATTAAATACTAGAAGAAGTAATGGCCCTCATTTGATGAGTCCATAGATGACCAAGGAGTATGTTATAAGATAAAGGAAGATCAAGAACCATGTGTTTGGTCTGAATGGTCTTAGGACCAATGGTTAAGGGAAGCCATATATAACCAAGTGGATTTTGATTAGTCTTGTCAAAATCATGACAAGTAAGATGGGTTTGTTTAAGATGACCTTTGTTATAACCAAGTTGTTGTAGAAGCCATAAAGAGGTCACATTAATATCAGAACCCCTATCAACTAGAAATTTTTGAATAAGCATGGTATTAATGGCTATTTTGATGAAGAGAGGCAGATCATTGACATGAAAGAGGATTTCATCATTAATCATGTCCTCTTCAAGGAATTTAATGAAAGGCTTAGGAGAGGGACACATATATTCAATGGTATTAATGTTAGTTGGTGGAGAATCAATAGAAGGTAGTTATTCATCTAAATAAGATAGATCTTCAATCTCTTGGAATTGTTGCATAAGGAATTTATAATGATAAGGTGAAGTGAGAACCAACTCCACATGAGGACTATTACATGTAATAAAGTTAAGTTCTTCAACAAAATTCCAATGAGATTTAGAAGAAGAGCCATGATGTTTAGAAGACAAATTAGACTTTAGAGGAATAGATGTGGTTGGAGGATCAGAAGGAAAAAGTTGTTCCTCAGGTTCTTCTGATTCAATATTGATGGTGATAGTATATTTAAGAAAATTTTCCTCTAAAAAAGGTTTCTTAGGATTGGTAACAAGATCTTTGTGAGCTAGTTTCTAATGATAATTAACCTTAGCCGAATTGACATATTGAGAGTTGTTAAAATATTGGTCATAATTAAAATCAATTGCACAAACATCCTTAGAAGTTGATTGACTATGTGAAGAGGATTTTTGGTTATTAGATGTAGAAGCTTTAGAGTATTTTCATTTTTGTGAGAAGCATTAGTGTTTTATTTATGATTATTTTTTATCATGGCTTCATGGTCTAATGAATCACCAAGCATGTAAGAAATAGAACATTTAGAAATCCCTCTACAATATTTGTGAGAATGCCCAATGTTAGCATGAAACCAATAAAAGAGTTTGGGATCATACCACTTGGGAGGATAATTAGGATGTATAAAAGGCTTAGAGGGTGGTAAAAATTGTCTAATTTGATGTACCAAAAGAGGTATGTGAGATGGTAAAGGAATATCATTTTTGGCAATTCCTGGTTCGGTTTAAGAAGTGTTACTAGTGATAGTATTGGATGTTTGAAAAGATCCTTTAAGAAGTTTAGAACTAGGTTTGAATTGATTCATAATAAAGTCTTGTTGTTTAGCTTAGTCAAGAGCTTCATTAAGAGTTTGAGGAGAAAACTTTCAAACCTTGTATTGAAGAGTGGGAGTTAAAGTGGTGATAAAGATTTTGAATTGGTCACCATCATACATATTATGATCAGATTTATGAGCTAAGGATTTCCATATTTTAATAAAGTCATGAGCCAATTCAATAGGAGATTGATTAGTATTTATGAAATGGATAAGACAATTTTTAGGAAGATCATTATGTTGAAACTCTTTAACTAAAGGATTAACCAAATCATCAAGTTGCCAAATATAATGTTGGGGTAATTGATTATACAATTATAATAAATCACTACTAAAAGTTTTAACTAAGATTTTAGTAGTAGCAAATGTATTTTTTTAAATCTACTCTTTGTAGAGATTACCAAAGGCTTTAATAAATGAGATGGGTTCTTTAGTCCCATCATATTTGATAGTTGGTGATATGTTACCGATATTAATAGATACAATTAAGGGAGATAAAGGTTGATTTTGAATGGTTTGAATCATCTTGTTATTCATTATTGTTTGAGGAATAACATTACCTGAGGCATCTCTAAGAGATGGATGAATGTAGTTAGGATTAGCTTTAGGATGCATGATCGGAGGTTGATTAGCCACATTGATCAATTGTTGTTGAAGTTGCATCATTTGATTGGTATTAGAGTTTTACATAATTTTCATTTGTTGAATCACTTGGGCTAATAATTGGGTTGTATTAGGTGTTAGGTTGGTGTTAGAAGGAGAACTCCCCAAATTAGTGTTGGGGAAAGGACTATTAGAAGAAGACTTGTTAGTGGGATTGTTAAGTAAAATTGTGTTAATCACTCCCACATTAGTTTGAAGATTTTGAGAGTTTTATTGGTAGGTGTAGAAAGGATTGGATCCATCAACATCATCTCATAGTGTTATTTGAACCATGTTATAATTTGTAGATGAAGGAGGAGAAGAAATGCCCCAAGAGTGATGGTGTTCTTGGGAGGAAAAGAAAGGGATAAATTAACATCCCATATAGGATATAAATGGATTAAGATTTTCCAAAAATATTTTGATAGGAGACCTCATTATGACCAAAGGGAAATGAATAGAATGAAAATTAGAAGACGTGAATATTTAGGTTGATAAACAGGGAAAGCCAAAAATAGAACTGGGTTAACCTAGTGTACAAATAGGATCTATAGACTGTATTGAGTCGACTAGGTTGACCTAGCACAATGAACATGGACAAAAAATAGGGTTTATGATAGTAAAGGGTCAACCAAGTTGACCTAGTACATCAAACAGGAAAAAATAAAGGATTGATGACAAAATGGGAAATATAACAAGATAATTTTTATAGGTAATCTATTAAAGTAAATGTTGAAAGTAAATAGATAGTCAAATGATTAATGCTGACCAATAAAATTGATGCACACAAAGCAAAACCTTATACCAACACTAGCTAATGCAAGTTCTTATACACACAATTGAGCAAAGAGTAAGTAGAAAACTTTGAAACTAAAGCTAGCTAATTGGTTAACCTAGAATGTTAATTAGATTATTAAGAATAATTTTATAATGATAGAAAGTTGGATATAAGCAAAGTACTAGATAAAAATCTCTGGATGGTTTTAGGTGAGTTTAGGATGAAAGGGACTATAGTGGTAATGATATAGGCTTGGTATTGGGGTTTACCCCCTCATTTCACACATCACAGTGATAAGAGTGTCAGGTGCTTATCCAAAATATATCATTAACCTCACTTTATAATTGACCAAAGCATCAAGTTAGCTTCCCCCTTGGTGATGAAATCCATGTAGGTTGGCGTGGGTAGTCAAATGTTAAAATGCTTGTTGATGTTATGTGATTTGGCTGTGTGTGCTTAAAATAGAAATAGTGAAACTAAATGATTAATTAAAAAATTCCTAATTAGACTATGTGAACTATTCTAAGCATGCAAATAATTGAAAGAAAATATGTGATTAACATACAAAGTGAATTCTAACTTTGAAATAAGGTATAGTGAAAACACTATATGCACAACATACAGAACTAGGTCGATAGGGTTGACATAGTACTACTGAAGATAGGGTCAAGAAAACCTAATGGATCAACCAAGTTGAGCCAATTATTTCAGATAGCATATAGAACATAGAACTAGGTCGACTAGGTTGATCTAATTGGCTGTATAACGATAGTTTTGAAGACTACAAACTTGAAAGGAAAGTATAAAATAGAAAGAGACATAGAATAAAAGATTGACCTTGATGGTTTAAAGATGGAAATGAAGGATATTTTTGATCAAGAACCTTAGATAAAATTGATCCAATCTATCAAATTGGGTCAAACTAGTGAACCAAGCTATATAAAAACCTATTATAGAAGCTAAAAAAGTGTACTAAGATGACCTAGTTGACCTAGTAGGTTGAACTAGAAGTCTAATAATCTAGATACATGTACTAGGTCTAGCTAATTGATCCAGATTATATAGGAACCTATTTCAAAGTGGCTAAAAATGTGCTAGGTCAAACTAGTTGACCTAGTAGGTTGAACTAGAAGTCTAAAAAGTATTGAAAACTTGTACTAGGTCAAGCTGATCGATCTAGTTGCTTGTTCTAGTGCACAAATAAAATTAACTAGGTCGATACAATTGAACCAGTATGTCAAAATATATGATAGAAATGATGATCAAAATAAACAAAATAAATGAAATAAAAATTGAAAAAATCTTGAAAGGGTTTGATTCATGTTGGGTTCACCAAAATGTATGCAATCTAAATTACATGATGTATGTGAATTAATTTTGGATCAAATAAGATAGAGTACACATACACTTCTGATTGGGTATACACTTATTAATTAGAAACATGATCAATATAGAAATCCACTAGACCCTGTTAGGGGATCACTTGTATCACTTGTCACAACATATCATGCTAGGAAGGGTTCCAAAGCCTACAATCTAACATAATTGCACAACAACCCTAAAAGAGTCCTATGATTTGATATTTCACTTATGTTAATAAACAAGAGACTAAACTATTATAATAACAAAAAAATTAAACTAATCTAGTGCACACCAAAGCTTGTGACATAATGTGAGGGGTTAGATGTAAAGTATTCAAATATATACAGGGAACTTCAAATAAAGTATGAGTAACACCCTAATACATAGAATATGAAGACTAATATTATTCAAGCCAATACTTATGCTACTTATATCTATTAAAAGAGAGGAGAAAAAAGTTATAATATACTTACCTAAATGTTAACTCATCATGATTCAATCTCTCCCTTGGCCAATGGGGCTTCACAAGAAGTTGTAGTTCATAAGGATCACTTTTTTTAGGCCAAAGCATCCAAGACCTATCCACAAGATTAGATTCTCCAAATAAGAAACCTAAGCTAAGAATCCTCAAGTAGAATGGTGGAAGAGTAGACTGTGAAGAATCATGAGTGAATAATAACTATTTTCTTGCATATTATTATTAATGACTGAAATGAACTTGTATATATAGTAGTATCTTATCCTAAAATCATTCAAGAACATCGACTATGCTAGGTTGACCTGGTCAACCTAACACATTTTTAGGCTAATGCCTAAAGTGTATACTAGGTCAGTTGGAAAGATAATAAACCTAAATAGCTAAAATGACCCTAAACTATATTAGATTGACCAGGTCAACCTAGTTTGTTGAGTAGGTCAAAAGGATACCAAGCAAGGAGAAGAAGGATAGAAAGAGGAAAAGACTAGAGGAATATGCAAGGGAGTAAAAATAACTTAGGGAAAGGTTTTAGTAGATGAATGTATTGGAAATAATGTGGAAATAAGGGACAAAAATCCTATGAAGCATTAAAGGTCTACCCACCCCTTTCCTGGTGCACCCCTTAAGGCATGCACTCAAAGAGATTGAGTCATGATGGGTTCTTAAAAGATGTAAAGTGTCAACATTTGATAAAAGTTAAAAATATTATGTGTATATAGGATCTATCTTCTTTGAGTTAGGATTGATTTGTGGATCTGATGTATTTTTGATTGCATACAGAGAATAGATAGGAAAACTAACATTTTTTATTCAGAAGATGCATGCTTGGATGGTGCTCAGGACTCGGGTGTCACATAAGAAAATATATGAATGATATATCCTAGTAAATTATAGTCCTGAAAATAAAAATATAAATTTTCTAATTTGAGAGGAAGATTTTAAAAACTTGATAGTAGTAAGTAGTTGATAAATATTTATGGCATTTTAGGATAAAAATGGTTTCAAATTAGGAAAATGATGGGTTTGAGAGAAAATTATTAGAATGGGAGGGGGATAGGCTATAGAGGGAGGATGAAGTGGAAATTGTAAATTAATGACATGGATAGATATTGTATGGATAGTTAAATAGATACCTTATATTTTTTATTACCCTACTTTGGAATTATAACATGAATAGGTGAGTAAGAGTTGAGCAACATAAGTTGTAATTTAGTGTAAAACAATAATCACCAATGATATGAAATAATTATGATGAATATTTTTGTTTTATACATAAGGACTTAAAATATTATAATTTGTGAAAATAGAGTGCATCATGATATGGAAAAATCATAAGCAAACTAAAGTCTAATACACACAAGAATCTTGACACAAAAAATGATAAAAATAAACAAGTTGAAAGAAGATGAACAAAAACAAAATTGACGAGTGTAAGATAAAAAAAGTAACTGACAAGAAGAACAAGACACATGATAAGACAATCAAGATTAAAAAATTGTAATGAAGACAAGTTATGAAAAATCACAATCAAACATAGGTGAACACAAAAATTAAAGTGATGAGTCCAAAATATGACTCAATTTTACCATCAGTTTCCTCCATTTCTCCTTTATTCCCTCTCCTATAGATTGAACATTGTAAGGATCTTAGAATTATAGTTAATCTCAATGTGGTAAATAGATGATATATCTTAATTAATGAAACTAAAATCTAAATTAATAATTTTGTTACTTCCTTCTAACCTTTTGCATGTTTAGTTTCCTAATTGTGTATACATAGATAATACAACTATAGGTAGAGAATAAAGACCTTTATAATGATATTCAACTTCTCATGAGGTAACCCACATGAATTATTTTGATATATCTAGTGAGATATGGACTCATTTGGCAAAATACAGACTCACTTAGTCTATTCTAGATCTAGATATATAATTGATCAGTAGCTATTTACTCACCCAATCTACAACTACAGACTCACTTAGTAGCTATGGACTCACTCAGATATAACTATAGACTCATTCAGACAAACCTTCCAACCTCTACTGAATAATTCCATCATCTTTACCATCATGGTGGCCTTGCTACATAATCCTTCAATGTTGAGGAACTCAAAAGTATTCTCCTATGGACTCTCCCAAAATTACATAGACAAAGCTATAGACTTTGCTAGAGTTGCTATGGACTCTCCTAGTCTGGATCCTGAACCTGCAACATTAAGGATTAATAATTTCCTCTTTTGTCAAAATAATTGAATAATATTTTGGTGAATTGATATTTATTATATTTTAATTATTGTATATATATTAGCAGTCTTTTATAGACAATCAATACAATATATCTAAGAAGGTATTTTTAGTGGATATTATAACGGGTGATTTTTTATATTGTAACCATAAATCACCTATCTTTCCATTAAAATTAGGAGATTTTCCTTTTTAGAAGAAGATTAGTTACTGAGATCTAGGATTATGCAATTGTAACATTATATATAGGTAGATCTCTGTGTCTTAGAGACAGAGTCAAGTTATTGAATTGTCTAGTTGATATTTAAATACATTAATAAAGGTTGTAGCTATATTTATGTATTTAAATTTGAAAAATTAATGAATATATCTATAATTTATAAGTTCCAAGTTTTTTTACATTCATATTCTCAAGAAGATCAAGGGCTCACTCTCCTCAAGAATTAGGAACACGTTTGTGTGGTATTTTATGTTTTTAGTGTGTTTAAGATTTTAATAATTATAAGTGTATTTCAATCTTATACCACATTTATTAATAAATATAAAGATTACTAAAGATTAAGGGATAAGAAAGAGGAATTATTTAAGATTAAATAGAATGAGGATGAAACTTTAGAGGATTATTTGGATAGGTTCACATTTGCTCACAAACAAAATGGTTATCCACTTACAATAGAAGTAGTTAAGATGGTCTTCATTAAAAGACTAGATGATGACTCTAGAGATGCTCTAAAATTAATGGTAAAAGGAGACATTGTAAAGTTAAAATTTCACTAGATTTTATACTTGTGTACTAACTACTCTAGGACAAAACCAAACATCAAGAAAGGAAAACTAGGTAAGTCCAATGAGGTTAGTCAATTGAGGGAGGAGTTTGGTCATTTGAAAACTAACATTTTTGTTCCATTTTAAAATTATGTTAGATGATATTTAAGCTAAAACCAATTATACTAGAGAACCCTTTGCCATTTACTACCCAAAATGTAAGTTAAAACATGAACTTAGATAATGTCCTTTGGATAAAATAGAGATATGTGGGATATGTGATAGTAAAGACCATGACACAAACCATTGCACTCATCTTTCTATTTTAAAAAGTTAATTAAAATATAATATTCAACCCATAGAAGACCTGAATTAAATTTAAAGATGGAATCCATTTCCACAAAACCAAACCCAAGGTTAGTTTAGTCCAATGAATCCAATTAATCTATGGATGACACCATGGATTACTCATGTACCTCAACCTATGTGGGAGAAAGCACACCCACCATGGACCAATCAAGATTGGATGATGCCTCAATTTTGGATTATGATTCAATAACCATGGATTCCCCAACCACAGTCACAACCATGGGGAAATACACAATGAAATGTTAATTCATAGTTTAACCCATAAAGAAGGTTTCCACCAAAACAAGCTTTGATGGCACTCCCTATTTATTAACTAACAAAATAAGTTAATCAATCACAATTACCTACTTAATCAGTGGTTAACCTAAAGAATAACCATCATCCCTTATCTATGTAAATGAACAAAGAAAAACTATGAATGTAGGAGCTATTGAGTTTGCAAAAATTCAACTTAAATCAGGCAAAATGATTTAAGAAACCCTTAACACCATCTCAAAAATGCCTAATGAAAAACTAAAAATAGATCCACCTCAACCCATAGTAAAAAAGGAGAATCAGATAAAAATATAGAGAGTAAAAAGGAACGTATTAATGCTTCTCTACCTATTCCTTTTCCTAATAGACTAAAAAAAGTTGAGAATAAGTAAGAGTCTGATTTAATTTAATAACTGAGAAAATTGAATATTGAGATACCCTTATTACAAGCTATCAAAGATATTCCAAACTTTAATAGAGTCATTAAAAACCTACGTGTCAATAAACATGGGATAAATAAACAATAAACAAAGACCATATACATAGATGGTAAATTGGCTGATCTTTTAGCAAGAAAATTACTTTTACCCAAATACATAGACCTTGGTAGTCTAGTCATAATAATAACCATAAGTAAAAAATATATACCCAATGTTTTGGTAGATTTGGGTGTAATAATTAATGTAATGACAACTGATAATCTATAGACATTATCCGTCATTGAAATGCAACCTACCTCCACCATTCTTCAAATGGCTAATCAGTTAGTTGCTAAACTAGAAATAACCATTTAAGATATTGTAACAACTGAGTCATTGGAGTTTCTAGTAGATTTTATGGTGTTGTAACCTAAAACTAAGAAATTGGGGCACTCCTCATTTTTGGAAGACCGTAGTTGGATATTATAACAACATTAATAGATTATAGGTCAGGGGATATGACTATTTCAAATGGTCTAAAAGCAAAATGAATATCTTTATACCCATGTAAAACCCTCAATGGATTACACTGAAACATTATGGGTGGATGATCCAAAAAGAAATAAGAACAATCTTTCATCCCTAGCCATGACAACATTACAAGGACACATGGAATAATTAATTGATAAGTTAGTATAAAATTTGAAAAAAACCACTAGTTTTATGAGCCTAACAATGGACTCTACTAGTCCAAAAACTACAAACTCTGTCAGTCCATCAACTATGGACTTAACCAGACTAGTTACTATAGAATCATTCTTTGGGAATAATTCTCATCTTAACTATTCAACATATGATCATAGACCATTGTAAGAAAGTATTTGGAATTAGGTATGGGAAGAACCAACTAATTTTCTAATTGCATTTCATTATCTATTATATATAGTCATTCCTCTAGGAGATGGATTTGTAAAAAATATAACTACATTTAATATTTTATTACTCCATCCATGTCCTCTTAAATCCATAATGAGATAATTCAAACAAGTATAATCTATCCATCCTAACACCAAACAAGTTATTGTGTTACTAGAAAAACATTGAACACAAATAACTAGTTAACCCATGACCAAGAAGTAAAGGTTTTTGAAGACCTAAAAAAACATACCAAATATTTTTATTAGGATTATATATACATGAGAATAATTCATCCTATTATATGTACCCACCACATTTACACAAATTAGGACAAACCAATTAGATTGCCATAGAGATGGATAAACCTAATAGCAAGGGATTTAATAAATATTGAGATAGAGAAATTATTGATGTGGGATTCATGTATCTTATATTAGATAGACAATGGGTTTATCCATTGGTAACTATGCCCAAGAAAAATTAGAAATGGAGAGTGAGCATAAATTATTTCCCTACAAGGGATTGTTTCCCTCTTCCTTTTATTGATTAGGTGCTTGATAATTTGGTAGGAAAAAAATAATTTTATTTCTTGGATGGATTGAGTGCATATAATTAGATAACAGGGGAAGCTATGGGTCAATACAAAACTACTTTCACCTACCCATGGGGAACATTTTCCTATAAAGTCTTACTATTTAGCCTTTGTAATGCTCCAACTACTTTTCAACGAGCAATTTTATCCATATTCTTTGATCTAACTAATGATTATGTATAAGTTTACATAGATGACTTCAATGCTCATAGAGACACTTTTGATGAAGCTTTATATAATCTAGATGAGCTTCCAACTAGATGTGAAGAAAACTAATTATCACTAAGTCATGATAAATGCTTAATAATGATGGATCAAGGCATGGTACTAGGACACCGCATATCTACTAAAGGAATGTAAGTGTATCTTAAGAAAATTTAAGTAATCTCCAACCTACTTGCCCTTCAGAACCAAAATAATATTAAAAGCTTCTTAGGTCATGTTAGTTTTTACCAACATTTTATATAAGACTTAAGAAAAATTGTTGATCCTACATTTGCTTTGTTGATGAAGGATAATGAATTTATGTGGAGTAATGACTGTTATAAAGATTTTGAAACCATTAAATAAAAAATAAGTTCTACACCAGTGTTAAGAGGACCCAATTGAGAAAAACCTTTTCACATCTACATTGATGCCTCTAACTATGCAATGGGGGTAGTTCTAGGACAAAAGGATGAAAATGACCGTATGTGTGTTATTTATTACATCAGTAAAAATCTCACACCTACTAAAATAAATTATAAAACCATATAAAAATAATTCATTTTTGTGATTTATGCCATCAATAAATTTAGACATTATATTATAGATTATAAGGTCTTCATATATACAAACCATTTAGCTATAAGGTAACTCATTTATAAACCTATAATAAGAGGAAGAATCATAAGGTAGTTATTAATTTTTTAGGAGTTTGATATAACCATTATTGATAAACCAAGTAACTTTGATGTGGTTGTAGATTTCTTGTCTAGGATAAACATTACAAGTGATGAGGAACCAATTGAAGATAACTTTTTAGATGAACAATTATTTGTTGTTTCAACAAAATCATCATGGTTTATTGATATAATTAACTATTTGGCCATAAAAAAGTTTTTATCTCATTTAAATCATAAATAAAGAAAATATTTAATCAAATAAAGCTCTTATTTTAAGTGGATTAATGGCATACTATATAAATATGAACCTGATCATGTATTTCACAAGTGTGTAGCAGATAATGAAACCTATGACATCATTAGAGCTTGTCATGATGAATTGGGAGGAGGTAATTATTTATAAAAAATAACCATGTATAAGATCTTAGGGGCAATATATTATTATCCATCCTTTCACAATAAATTAAATAAGTACATCAAGTAGTGTGATCCATGTCAAAGGAAGGGACACCGTACATTATCAAAAAATATGCCTCTTCACCCCTAGGTGGTGTTAGAACCATTTGAGAAGTGGGGAATAGACTTTTTTGGCCTTGTAGATCTTATATACCAAGGTAAGAAATACCTCATGATATGTACAAACTATGTCACTAAGTGGTCTAAGGTCTAAGCTTTGTCTTTTGCTAGAGAAGTGGTAGTAGATTTCCTGTATTTTAAAATCATGCAACAATTTGGTGCACCTAGAGAGATAGTCTCAGATTAGAGACCAAAATTTATATATAATAGGATCAAGAACTTCATGCAAATCTACCAAGTCAACCATATAAAATCCTACCCTTACCATCCATAATCCAATGGTCAAGTAGAAGTTACCAATAAAAAGCTAGAGAACTTTCTGACCAAGATAGTCAGCAACAATAAAAAGGATTAAGCAACCTGAATACCAAAAGTAGTATGGGCCTATAACACTACTTGGAAGATAACTACTAGATTTTCACCTTATAGATTGGTGTATGGTAAGAAACATTTACTCTCCATTGAGTTTCAATTACAAATCTTGAAAACAATAATGGAGGTAGGCATTAATTTAGATAAGGCACAATAAGATCAGATCCTCCAACTAAATGAGCTTGATGAGATGAGGGTAAAAGTTTCAAAATAGACAAAAATGATGTAGTACCAAAGAAAAGTATGGCATGATTCCCAAAATAAATAGAGAAAATTTCAAGAAGGGGACTGGGCACTCTTGTTTGACTGTAAGTTTCAGTAATTTAAGATAAAATTGAGAACAAGATGGCTAAGCCCATACCAAATAGAAAAGTCTTTGATAATGGATTAATAAAACTACGTCCAATATATGGGAATAAAAATACTTTGTTGGTAAATGGGCATAGACTTAAACTATACCAGAAGCCTATCAACAAGGAGAAATTTGTTCAAAATATCAAAAATGAAGTTGTTTTCATGGAAGAACATGGTTCTTCCATGATAACAACTCCTTGATGGTATAATATGAAAAAAGAAGAATGGGACCACTCCTTGTTTCTTTCTTCAAAAAATAAAAATAAATATAAAAAAATAGAAAAAAATGAAAATACAAAATAATAGAAAAAATTCAATTGTGAAAATCCTTTTTAGGACACTATGACAATGTTGATAAAAAACCAACTTGCTAGCTGATCATGCATTGAAGAAAGAGCATTGAATTGAAAAATAGTAATGGATAGTGAAGGACAAAAGAAAAAAATATGTAAAACTAGAAAACAATAGAATATGATTAATTTCACTATTGTGTTTATTTGTACACATTTCTTAAGACTAATTTATACATTTTTTTCTGTTTAGAATTAGTGGTAGGAAAAGAGTAAAGACTATGAGTATGATTAAGTAAGTTAAGTATTTTATATATCTATATTAGGTTAATATAAGTTCTTTTGATTCATGCATATTAACCATAAGGAGGTCATTTGAGTAACTTTAGCCCAGTGACCTCTTGTAAAACATAAAAAATAATGGTCATGATAATAACACTTAGTGACATGGAAAATTAATTAGTATAAAAAAAGAAAAGGTGTCATATCAGCTTTATCCACAGGCACCAACTGCATATTAACCCATTCCATATCACCCTAAATCATGATGACATATAAGTTGGTGCACATGTGTAATTCATGTGTGTGATAATCAAATATTTTAAAGTCAATTTTAATAAAATATACCATATCATATTATCATTGTTATGGATTGTGTCAACAACTACTAAGATAATATTCATAACCAGACTATTTTGAATCTTTCCATTTTCATTATGAGTTGTGTTTCCATTGTCATTGTTGTTCTCACCTGCAATACTAACTCTTGCCTCTAGATAATTGATACAACCAACATGGGATAGAAAAAGAGGTATGAACTAGACTCTGAAGAAGGGTTAATGAAGGATGACATCTTTGTATCTATCTTTGAGGAAGCTGAATGGCTCCATTTTTTGTAGAAATTCCAAGGATTTGAATTTTTTTTATCAAAGAGTTCATAACACATATAAAGGAATACTCCACCATGGTTTGGGTATCAAAATTTTAGTTTCCAGCAGAATAACAAGCAAAATCTTAGGATTCACTGAAGAAGGTAAGAGGTTATTGGGAAGAACCCATTTCTCTAAGTTGATTACATAAGTTAATGGCAATGAATAATTCTTTATAACATGTATACAATATTATCGAGGAAAGGTCAAAGGTACTATCTGAGAAACCCTACCAGAACCCTGGACGGTTTTTGCCTTTTATGTCATGAAATACTTTATGTGTGAAGGAAACTATAGTGTTCTGGGTTATGAAGCCATGATGATCATCTTTCATATCAGATATGGATGAAAATAGACCCAACATAGAGTCAACCTACCATTATAAACAAAATAAAACTTTATAAAAATAAAAACAAACATTAAGGAAAGACTTAGAGAAGGCAAAACAATAAATCCAAAAAGTTAAAGTCAATTTCCATATTACCTATCAAATAAGAAAACATCTTCTGGCCTGTAGAGCTCCTTACCCTTCCTACAGTCTATATCTACATAAACAATTCTATAGGTAGAAATTGCTTGGAATATCATGTGATCTACCCTATAATATCGAGGATCCACTTACAATTTTGATCATCTTTTAGGATTTTACCCTAGAATAATAAGATTTATTATGTGAATTCTGCTTGTACATCATGATATTAAGGGATTATAATAAATTCATTTTTAATTTATATGTGGGAGAATTATAGTTGGGAGCCCTTATCTACACATACAAGAATAAATTGACATGGAAATCAAGGCATGATGAATATATAAAAAACATTAAAGACCATAGGACTATGCATTAGACCTGTTTTTGATAGTGCGAGAATGTTACTTGTTAACTTTAGATCTATGTATTTACTAAATTAGAATATCAAGGATAATTATTTTTAAGTTTTGTATAATTTCATTATTTATTTTAATTTATTTACCAAATAATATTTTGATGTCACAATTACATCCAATATCAGACATTGGGATAAAATGATAATTCCACTAAAAATAAGTGAGGGCATATCCCCAACTAATCTAAGATAGAACCTTTTGAGAACATAATCAATAATGTACATGATTTTTTATGTCCTTAACTTAAGAGGAGAAGAAATGTGGATAGGTATGAGATTCAAACCACCACTCCTTATTCCTATTCCACTTTGGCACACATTGGCTCCTCTAGTAGATGATCAATTTTAGATTTAGAAACAAATGGTGCAAACCTATAATAGCTTCACTAGTACACAAAATAACCATTGGGCCAATGAATTCAATGTGTATGACCTCAGCCAACACATAAAAGATATAATTCATAGTTATAAAGGGACCAATAGATGAGTTTTCAAAGGGACTTACAAAAGGTAAAGTGTGGGGGAAATGATGAGTCCAAAATATGACTCATTTTTACCCTTAATTTCTTTCATTTTTATTCAATTACCTCTCCTATGGACTAAACATTACAAGGATCTTAGACTTATATTTAATCTTAATGTAGTAAATAGATGCTCTATCTTACTTAATGCAACTAAAGTTTAAGTTACTAATTCTTTTACTTCATTCTAACTCTTTGCATGTTTAGTTTTCCAATTTTGTGTATATATAGACAATACAATAGTACATAAATAATAAAGACCCTTTTGATGATCTTAAACTTCTCACGAGGCAACCCACATGAAGAATTTTGATATATCTAGAGGGTTATAAACCCATCTGATAAGTTACAAATTGACCCAGTCTATTTTAGATCAAGCTATAAACTCAACCAATAGTTATAAACTCACCCAGTCTTTAGCTACAAACATTCCTAGTAGATATAGACTCACTCAAATGTAGCTACAGTCTCATTCAAACAAACCTTCCAACCTCTACTGAATCATTTCATTGTCCTTACCAGTATGGTGGCCTTGTTATGGAGTCCCTCAATGTCAAAGACCTTTAAAGTATGCCATTACAAACTCTGCTAGAATTACATAGACAAAGCTATAGACTCTACTAGAGTTTCTATGGACTCTATTAGAGTTACTACACACTCTTATAGTCTAGATCCTGAACATGCTACATTAAAGATAGATACTTTTTTCTTTTGTCAAAATACTTGAAGAACATTTTGATCAATTTCTATTTATAGTATTACTATAAATAACAATTTATAAATAGATTTTTTATATTTCAATTATATATATATATATATATATATATATATATATATATATATATATATATATATATATATATATATATATATATATATATATATCAGTAGTCTTTTATAGACAACTGATCTAATAGATCTAATATGGTATTCTTAGTAGATTATTAGTAGATATTGTAATAGGTGGTTATTTCTATTGTAACCATCAATTGCCTATCTTAAGATCCACTAAAATTAGGAGATTTGTCTTGTTATAATAAGATTAGTTATTGAGATCTAGGGATCTACAATTATAACATTATATATAGGCAGATTTTTGTGTTTTAGAGATAAAGTTAAGTTATTAAATTATCCAGTTGATATTTTAATACAATAATAAAAGTTGTAGCTATATTTATATATATTTTAATTTTATAAATTAATGAAGATATCTATAGTTTAAAAGTACCAAGTTTATTTACATTCATATTCCCAAGGCAAGCAAGGGCCCACTCTCCTCAATAATTAGGAATGTGTTTATACAAGATTTTATTTTTTAGTGTGTTTATGATAATAATTATAAGTGTATTTTAGTCTTAAAAAATGCAGGGAATTATATTTAAGTTTTTAGATTAAATTAAAATTCTATAAATCTATGTGTTTTCCTTTTAGCAATGTGCTTATCTTTCAATAGTGTGCTTAAATTTCAACAATGTGCTTATCTTTTATCAACATGTTTATCTTTCATTAGTGTGATTATCTTTCAGTAGTGTGTTTTATTTTAGCAAGTTAGATTAATTTCATTCCCAACACATACTGTTTAAATTTTTTATATCTGATTCCTTATTGTATAAGCAAGTCTTTTTGGATTAGATTAGATTAGAATAAAACACTTAGAAGATAAACACCCAAAACCATTCTTGTAAGCCTAAAACCATAAACCTTAATGCAGATAGCTTTTGATGTCACCCCTGATTTGAATGACATAAAAAAAATTTGGTTAAATGAAAAGATATATGACACCCATTAGAAATAGATCAACAACTAAAAAGGGAAACAAATGACATGACTAACATTCTAGATGAGGGTTGAGACTTTTGGTATCCAACGATAGTAAAATGTGATTCTTTATCATAAGAATGAGGAAAATGGAGGAAAACATGCTAACATATATTTTAATGCAAATTCCATCTATTAAAAGAAGTAAAACCTAAAATCTAAGAACAAGGATAAAAAACAAATTCTAGAAAAGGAATATCAAGATGGTAACTTTATGAGGAAGGCCAGGTCCTATCCATGGTTTACACTACAACTCACAAAAGAGAAATCCAAGGGGTGCAAAAAAGTGTGTAAATCCTGGCTCTGATACCAACTGTTAGGAGGCCCCTTATCCAACGGAATCACAATTGATTACTTATATATGAGAAATTGAACACGGAATTATACCAGAATGATTAAGAAACTAGAAACATGAGACAACAAAGAATTTGAGAGACAATACACACTCTTGTATTAGATAATAATAGAAGAAAAATAAAATAAGGAAGATGCCACTTCTTCCTCCACCTCAAAGGCTTGCCACACCTCAAGACCTTCTTCCCTCTCTCTCTTGCTCAACACAAACCCAACTCTACAACCTAAGTTGCTATCCCTCCTTGAATGCTTCAGCTGATCTCCTTGACCTTGCTTGCTTCAATGCTCTTACTTGATCAATTTGATAATTACAATACATGCCTCATGGGTCTTTAAATAGAATCCCATGGTTACAAAAATAGAAATCTAACTACTAAAATTAGACACACAGCTCGCGACTTAAATTAGCCCCTTAGCATGCAAACACTCGGTTCAACTAACTGACTATTCATCAACAATAGTTCTGGACCGCACAGGCGACCGACGCCGGTCCCTGCTTGTCTGGTGCTACCGACGTCGACCGACTCTCTGCCGTCACTGGTTTCCTTCTCCACTGTCTCTAATAGACGTCGGTCATGCTGTCGATGCCGGTTCCTCTGGTTCTTCAACATCCTCTTCTAGTGTGTGCAAACAGTTGAAGCTTTTAGCTCCACACTCTAACAATCTCCCACTTGGAGATAAACAGCTGCTACTGTACCTATACTTGTACACCATCTATTTTGTTCCTTAGGCTCTGTATCCCTATTCAAAGTCACCCTTGAAGACCAACCACCACGCAAACCTGTGATGTTATACCTGTCACTTATGCCACAAGAATTTTGCTGCTCCCAAATTCTACATGACATACTTTTGAACCAACTCTACCCTTAGCTCAGAAAACTCCCTGTATATGCAACCCTGCAAAAAGTAACATAATACAGTAACAGGATAATGTAGCTAATATTATCCAACCTGGTAAAGATAAAATACAATGGTCAAACCTCCATTGTCTGCAGCCTAATCAAGACCATATACCATAGCCTTCTGTCTCAGATGTCCATCCACTCTCTTCTCTAAAATGGGAATCCATCCCTCTATCCAGCTGACAACTCCACCAACAAATACCTGTTTGGCTCTACTCCAAGGACTCACACTCCTCATCCATGTCAAGCTCCCACTGTTTCTGGATTCTACCTGCATTGCTTCTTTTGTCCTCCTAGTTCTTGACTATCAGTAAGCAATATAAATAAGGTGAACAATGAATATGAGGTTCACATACCTTTTCTAACCTCTGTATGGGTGTTTGAGACTCCTTGACAACTAAATGTCCACCCATCATCCGTTCCAGTGACCGATCTCGGCCATCTCCCAGTCTATTCCCGACTGATGTCGGTTCCCTGCATTGACCCTGACTGCCGATTTCGTTACCCCTGGCCGACGCCGGTGTCCCCCCTGCCGACGTCGGTCCTAATGACCGATGTCAGACTTCTCCTGCCCGACCTACTGACCCTGCTGGTCTGCACATGACCGATGTCGGTGTCTGACTGATCGATGTCGGTTCCAAGTAACTGACATCGGTGCCTGTGTGTTCCTGTGAGTGATGAATTCTTCATCCGCGAGCTCTTCTTGGATCAGATCTCTGTCCATGCTACCCTGCTCAGATTTATTTAGTGCCTGTAATTGTTCTCTGGCCTTCATCTCCTCCAAAAACACCAAGACTTCCCTGTTCTTGTCAAAAGCCTCAAATTTCCTTTTCCTGCAATGAACTCTATCTATGCTTTCTGAATTTGAACACATACCTTTTGAATCAAGAACTTCCATTCCCTTCTTATTCATGTGACCCAGCCTATTAGACCACATCTTCAAATCTATACCAGAAGTAGAATCAGTAGTACAAGTAAATAGATAAAGAGTAACTACTTTCTTACCTCTTGCTAAAACAAGTGCTCCCTTGGTAACCTTCCAAGAGTCCGATGTGAGGGTTATTGTGCATCCCTCATCACCCAACCTTCCTACAGAAATCAAACTCTGCTTCAGAATTGGAACATGCATGACCTCCTTCAACACCCATGTGTTTTCAATCTGCAATCTCAGCTACACTTTCCCTTTGCCAACTATCTGACAAGGCGTACCATCCCCTAAATAGAGCACTCCAAAGTCTCCCTATTCATACTCATGAAACAAATCTCTATTTGGGGATGCATGAAAAGATGAACCAGAATCTAAAATCCATGATACTACCTGACTATCCAAAGAAAGTATGAGAGCATCTTGTACCATAATATTTACATCCTTTGCTTCTTCAATACCTGCATGTTGATTCTCTTTATCTCTCAACCAACACTCCTTCTTTGTATGTCCTTTCTTTCCACAAAACTAGCAAGTAATACCTTTGGATTCGGATCTCCTTCCCGACCTTGATTTCCCTTGCTCAAACTTCTCCCTTTGCCTTCCCCTACTTTTTGCACTTAGAGCAATCCCTGATGATTCACCTGTGCTTCTCCTGCGTATTTCCTCATTCAAGATCACACTCACAACATCATCAACTTTTAAGATTTTAGAAGCAGATGCAGAATTACTTACTGCCATAACCAAACTGTCCCAACTTTTAGGCAAAGAACATAAAATCAAGAGAGCCTTTACCTCATCATCAAAAACAATATTGACTAAAGCTAATTGGTTTACCAAACCATGGAAATCAGTGAGATGAGTATGTACCGATCCACCTTCCTGCATTTGCAAAGTAAATAGCTGCTTCATAAGGTATACCTTATTAGAAGCTGAGGGCTTTTCGTATAAATTCGTCAAGGACTTTATCAACTCTTTCATTGTCCTGCACTGTGATAAGCTGGAAATCACAAACGCTCCAAGGCTCAACCTTATGGAACCGAGAGCATTCTGATCAAGAACACTCCATTCTTCATCCTTCATATTTGTGGGCTTGCATGCAACCCCACCCAATGGTAAGTACAGATCCTTCTGATATAGATAGTCCTCAATCTGCATCCTCCAGTGTTGATAATTCTTGCCATTAAACTTCTCCATTCGTAGCTTGCTTTCTTCTGCCATTGTTGAACTCCCACTCAATCAGAAAACCCTGTGAATGACCTGTAATAAAAAATAACCTGCTTCCTGTGAACCGTAGCTCTGATACCAACTGTTAGGAGGCCCCTTATCCAATGGAAGCACAATTGATTACTTATATATGAGCAATTAAACACAGAATTATACCAGAATGATTAAGAAACTAGAAACATGAGACAACAAAGAATTTGAGAGACAATACACACTCTTGTATTAGATAATACTAGAAGAAAAATACAATAAGGAAGATGCCACTTCTTCCTCCACCTCAAAGGCTTGCCACACCTCAAGACCTTCTTCCCTCTCTCTCTTGCTCAACACAAACCCAACTGTATAACCTGAGTTGCTATCCTTCCTTAAATGCTTCAGCCAATCTCCTTGACCTTACACCTGTAGATCTCCTTGACCTTGCTTGCTTCAATGCTCTTACTTGATCAATTTGATAATTACAATACATGCCTCATGGGTCTTTAAATAGAATCCCATGGTTACAAAAATAGAAATCTAACTACTAAAATTAGATACACAGCTCGTGACTTAAATTAGCCCCTTAGCATGCAAACACTCGGTTCAACTAACTGACTATTTGTCAACAGCAGTTTTGGACCGCACAGGCGACCGACGCCGATCCCTGCTTGTTTGGTGCTACCGACGTCGACCGACTCTCTGCCATCACCGGTTTCCTTCTCCACTGTCTTTGACCGATGTCGGTCATGCTGCCGACGCCGGTTCCTCTGGTTCTTCAGCATCCTCTTTTAGTGTGTTCAAATAGTTGAAGCTTTTAGCTCCACACTCTAACAAAAATTGTGTAAAAAGTAGGAAAAATAAAAAAATTGGTACATCATGAGGAAGACTGGGTCCTATCCATGGTTTTACAATGAAACTCATGAGAGAAAAAGGGAAAACCAAAATACCCAAAAGGAAGACTAAACGTTTATAAAAAGAGAGAACTATTGTAAAGGGAGAGACCTGTGTAAGTATCTTACAAAAAGTGTTATATAGATAACATATAGAAAGCATGAAAAGAAGGGAAGGATTTAAGCAAAATATTTCTAAAGGAACTATGCATTGGTGAGCTCTTTGAAAACATGACCATCATTAGTTTGAAGGTGATAGGTAGTTAGACCAAGAATGTATTTAACTAAATAGGAACCCCACTATTTTTGAGCATATTTACCTTCTTTTTCATGAGTGTAGTCTAATTTAAGGAGAAGATCACCAACATTAAATGTGCAAATTTTAACACTTTTGTTATGTTGTTTGGTAGTATGAGCCTTGTATTAGTGATTATGTTGCAAAGTAGAAAGATGGTGTTCATCAAGGAGATTAAGGGCATGAAGGTGAGCTTCACATAATTATTCATCAGGAATGATACCATGAAGAGATATATAGATAGAGCAGAGCTCAAATTCCAATGGAAGAACTGATTCAAATCCATAGACTATAGAGAATGGTGTTTCCCCAGTGGTAATATGTATGCTAGTCTGATAAGCCCAAAGAGTAGGATAAATATGAAGGTGCCACTCCATACATGTTTTATGAATTATATTTTAGAGGATTTTGTTGAGAATTTTGTTAGTGGCCTTAGCCTAAACATTGCATTGTAAATGATAGGTTGTATAAAATTTGTGATTGATCTTAAAATTACCACAAAGTTTTTTGACATCCTTATTTTTGAAATTATTGCCATTATCAAAAATGATAGTATGCAGAACACCAAAGAGGCAAATGATTTGGTTAAGAATGAATTTGGTGATGGTGTTACCAGTGACATTAACAAGGGGCATGAATTCAACCCATTTGGTAAAATATTTGATAACAATGATGATAAAGACATGACCATCTTGAGAGAGAGCTAATTTATTGATGAGATCTAATCCCCACATGGAGAATGATCAGGGAGATTCGATTATTTGAAGCTCAACTAAAGGTGAATGCATTAAATCATCATGAAGTTAGCAAGGGGTAAAATTTTTAGTGAATTTGATAGTATCTTTTTATAGAGTAGGCCAAAAGTAACCCATACATATGAATTTGTAGACTGTAGCATGCCCACTACAGTGGCCACCACAAATGCCCCCATGTGCTTTTTCAAGAAGAGGAGGTACCTCATCTTGTATACCATAATGGCGTAAGGTACCTTCAACATAATGATAATAAAGGTTTTTTCATCAAAATACATACTTTAAATCTTGTTTATGAATGTGAGTCTTTTCACGAGAGACTAATCTAGGATGATAAGTTTGGTGTTCCAAGAATTGAATGATGTCTTTATACCATGGGCTTTATCAAATAGTGACAACCTTGATGTGGTAGATAAGTGAATCTTTTGGTTGAGTAGAAGATGGAGATTTTATTATTTGTATAAGAAAAGAGGGATTGGAAAGAACTTAGTAGGGATGAAAAAGAGAGGCTAAAGAAACAAGGGAATCAATAATGGAATTTTGATCTTGAAGGATAGGCTCAATAGTGAAGGAGATGAAATATTTAGTAAGAGTGGTTGAAATTTGATGATAAGTAATGAAATTCTAACTTTTGCATTGGTAATCACCATTGACGTGGTGGAAAATATGCTAAAAATCACCTAAAACATGTAGACATGGGATATCTAGATCGAGAGCAGCTCTCATGCCTAAGATTAGAGCTTTGTACTTTGCCATATTATTAGTTACATCAAATATTAAGCAAAAAGCTAAAGGAATGATTTTTTTGAGAGGACTTATAAGAATGCAACCTAACCCAACTCCTTGAAGGCATTTAGCACCATAAAAGTGAAGGGTCTAAGTATCCTCATGCAATTCGACTTTAATTTTAGGAAGCTCTTTGATAACTACTTTTAGTTTAGTAGTTTTGGGGGGAATAATAGATTCATGAAGATTACTAGCTTCAAGATTAGTGGTAAAGTTATGAAAGTAATCTTTGAGATAAATATCTTGATTGAGACCTTTAATATAGAGAATATAATCATTAGGGAGACTATCTTGAAGGTGATTGGTAGTTGGCATAGGGGTTGTAGCAAGTTGATCAGCTATGACTTATCCTTTGACAATTTTTTGAGTTATAATATAGAGATCAAATTCCATAAGGAGGACCATCCATTTTCCAATTCTAACTTCGGGAAGAAAGGCTTTGGATAATAAGTGATGAAGGGGGTTAGAATGAATGATGACATAAGTGGTCTGGTATAGCATGTAATGTCAAAGCTTTTTAACTATAAAATAAATGGTGAGGAAATCATGTTGAAATTTGGTATAACATTTCTCATAATCGATGAGACCTTAGCTAATGTAATAAATGGCATACTCTTTTATACTATAATCGTGTTGGGTAAGCATTGCCCCAAATGATATAGGTATGGAAGAAGTATATAGGACCAAGGGTCGACCATTGGAAAAAAGATAAAGTGTATGTAGGTGAAGTGATTATTATTTCATGTTATCAAAGGATTTTTGACAAGGGTCCATCCATTCTAAGGTATTACCTTTCTTAAGAAGAGAATTGATAGAGTGGATTTGGTAAGCCATTTTGGTGATGAATTGTCTAATTACCCCAAGTTTGCCTAAGTATGAATGCCTAAAATGGAATGCGGAATGGGTATGTTGATGATAGTAATAATCTTAGCTGGGCCAATGTTGATATCATGAAGAGAGACTAAGAGTCTTAATAATTTTCCAAATGTGACACCAAAGACACATTTTTCAGGATTTAGTCTAACTCGATATTTAAGAAGATGGTCAAAGATGATGGCAATATTAGAGAGATGATTCTTTTAACTTTTAGATTTAGAAATGAGGTTATTGACATAGGTTTCAACAATTTCATGGATAAGATCATGAAATATGTGAGTCATTACTCATTTGTAAGTGGTTCCAACATTTTTGAGGCTGAAGGGAATTTTGACATAGAAATAGGTGCCCCATTCCATGGTGAAATTGTCTTATGTTTGTTCTTGGGGGAAATGTGGATTTGATTGTAGCCCAAGAAGTCATCCATAAGAGAAAACATTTCCTAACTAGCTATGGAATCAACAATGGCATATATTGAAGGTAAAGGGAAGTTCTCATTAGGACAAGTGAGGTTAAGATTTCATAAACAAATATAGATGTGAATGACCATAGTGACCTTTTTTTGAATGAAAACTATGTTATAAACCCATTCAAAATAATCCACTAGTTTGATAAATTTAGCATCGAGTAATTTGATGATCTCCTTGTGACATAAAGTGGAAGCTTCAGGTGGAAATTTCCTTTGTTTTTGATGCACACACTTGGCATTAGGATAAGTAATGATTTTATACACCATAATTCTAGGGTCAATACCAAATATGTCTTCATAAGACCAAAAAAAAATCTCATAATATTTATCACAGAATAAGCTAAAATTATCATATTCGATAGGTGAGAGTTCATAATAAACTATGATTGATCAAGGATAGGATGGAGTACCATATTCAATTTGAGTGGTTTATTTGATAAGCATAACATTACCATCTTGGAAATGGTATAGTGCATTAACTAAAGAATAAATTGGATTAGCATTAGGATTGATACTAGTAACGAAGTTATTGATACAAGGGGTTTTGGTTTTGAAGTTCCCAAGTTTATGATGTTGCTAAGAAAGTTGAGGTTCTCAGGCATGAAGTATTTCAAGAATAGATTCATCACTTGGAAATGTGGGAAGAGGACCATGATTCTCAACATCTACTTCAAGATTTACAATCTCATTACCATGGTGATCATATTTAGAATATATTTGATGAACATCTATGGCCTTGGCATCTAGTGTAATCTCAAAATATGAGAAGTAGATGGATATGAAGGGATTGGTGTGTTGATGGTTTCATTTATGGGAGAAGGATCAAATGTAATAATGGGATCTATAGGTGGTAAAGAAGATGCAAGAATTTTTGGAGGTTTAGAAGGTATGATTTGTTCTACCACCAAGGAGTATCAAGAAGCAAAGAATTGGTAGGAGACACATGAATCTCAGGATCTAATCCATGGAAATGGTATGAACATCCTAATTAAAATCATGAATTGAGCTAATGTTTTTTTATAACATTACATCCAAGTCTTGAGATTGAGCTTGGGCTATTATGTAATTATCATCATATGTTGGATAAATTATACATGCTTGAGATTTAGGGGGAGTTTTAGAAGGTGAAATCCCAATATTACTAAATGTATGTGGAGACATGATGAGAGGATCTTGAAATAATTTGGCCACTCCAAATTAATTTCAAGTGAAGGCATATTCTAGTAAAGAAGGCTCCTGAGCACTGCATGGAGGGGAAATTAGTGATCTCTTAAAGAAGAGGAATAATACGGTCCTAAGGTAATAAAGGAGGAAGCCACTCTGAAATGTAGGGAGGTAGCTTGGTAGTATTGTAAATATGTTTCAAATCATTAGGTTCATCATCATCTAAATCAACAAGAGTGACTTGTAAATCAAGATTAATGTTGATGAATTCAGGTAAAAGAGCCCTATTGATTTTAGAAATGGTAGGAATATGATACTGAGATTTGGGATTAGGAAGTTGAATACTCCAAGGGTTGCGATCAACTTCATGCTTATATAATTTTTAATTTTGTAAGAATTTAATACATTAGATACTAAAAGAAGCAATAACCCTCATTTGATAAGTCCATGGGTAACCAAGGAGTATGTTATAAGATAAGGGTAAATTGAGGACTGTAAGCTTAGTTCAAACGGTCTTAGGTTTGATGGTTAAGGGAAGCCAAATATAACAAAGTGATTTTGATTAGTCTTATCAACACCAAAATAGGTAATATGGGTTTGCTTGATGTGATCCTTGTTATAACCAAGTTATTGGATAAGCCATAAAGATGTCATATTAATACTAGATCCTTCATCAACTAGAACTTTATGAATAAGGGTGGTATTAATGGCTATTTTAATGAAAAGTGGTGGATCATCAGCATGAAAAATAATTTCATTATTGATCATGTTCTCTTCGAGAAATTCAATAGAAGGCTTGGAATAAGGACACATATTTTCAATAGTATGTACATTGGTAGGTTGAGGTTCAATAGAAGGTGGTTATTTATATATAGAGGATGGATCTTTAATTTCTTGTAATTTCTATATAAGGAAATTATGATAATAGGGGAAGTATGAACCAACTCTAAAAGTGGATCTTATAAGGCATAAAGTTAAGTTATTCAAGAAAGTTATAATGAGATTTAGAAGAAGAACGAACATGATGTTTAGGAAGTAAGGTAGATTTTGAAGGAGTAAAAGTGGTTGGGGGTTTAGAAGGAGGAAGTTGTTCCTCAGGATCTTCCAAAGTGATATTAGTGGTTGTAGTATCTTTGATAAGTTGTTATTCTAAAGATGGATTTTTAATTTTGGTAATGGGATCTTTGTGAGATGGATTGCAATGATAATTGACCTTAGCAGTGTTAACATGTTGAGAATTTTTATAATATTAGTCATAATCAACATCAATGGCACAAAAATCTTTGGAATTTTGTTTATTATTATTTATGGAGAAATATTCTTGGTTATTTGAGGTATAAGATTTGGAAACTTGTCATTTATGAGAAGCAGTGGTGTACTCTTGATGATGAAGGTTGATCATGGCTTCATGATTAAATGAATCACCAAGCATATAAGAGAAAACAAATTTAGTGAGCTCTCTACAAGATTTATGGAAGTGACCAATGCCAAGATGGAACCAACAAAATTGATTAGGGTTATACCACTTAGGAGGATTGTTAGGATAGGTGAAAGGTTTGGAGGGTGGTGAAAATTGTTTCATTTGCTGCACTGAGAGTGGTGTGTGAGAAAATGAAGGAATGCCAGCTTTGGTAACTCCTAGTTTCATTTGTGGAGTATTACTAGTGATAGCATTAGTAAATGTTTGAAAATATCCTTTAATAAGTTTATGATTAGGTTAAAATTCCTTAATGAGAAAGTATTGATGTTTAGATTGGTCAAGAGCTTCATTAAGTGTTTGGGGAGCAAAATTTCAAACCTTATATTGAAGATGATGCAAAGTAGTTATAAAGAGTTTGAACAAGTTATCATCAATCATGTTATGGTCAAATTTATGGGCCAATGATTTCCATCTTTTGAAAAGTGATGAGATGATTCAGTGGGAGATTGCTTAGTATTGATGAAGTGGCTAAGACAATTTTTGGGAAGATCATTGTGTTGAAACTCTTTAACTAAAGGTTTAACCAAATATTCTATTTACTAAACAAAATGTTGTAGAATTTTGTAGTACCATTCTAATTCATCATCAATAAAGGTTTTGACTAAAAGTTTAGTTGTGTCAAAGGTATTAGTTTGGATCCACTCTTTGTAAGGGTTGCCAAAGGCTTTGAGAAATAAGGTAGGATATTTAGTTCCATCATACGTGATAGTTGGAGATATGTTATCAATATCAATGGACATCATGAAGGTAGCTAAAGGCCCATTTTCAATAGTTTGAATCATTTTTTTTATCATTATGGGTTGAGGAATAAAATTTATTGAGGCATATCTAAGAGGTGGAGGAATGTAATTGGGATTGGATTGAGGATGGATAGCCAGAGGCTGATTAGCCATATTAATCAAATGATGTTGGAGTTACATCATTTGAGATATGTTAGAAGTCTGCATTATGTTCATTTATTATATGCCTTATCCAAGAACTTGTGTTTTATTAATATGTTGGTTGGTGTTGGTAGGAGTACTCAAAGAATTGGTATTAAGGCGAGGGTTATTATAAGAGGGATTATTATTAGGATTATTGATTAAACTTGTGTTAATTGCTCCCACATTAGTTTGAAGGTTTTGAATATGAGAGGTGTCTTGATAGGGATAAAAAGGTTCAAACCCATCAAATTCATCTTGAGGTGTGATTTACACCATGTGACAAGTCATGAATGAAGGAGGGGAAGAGGTGCCCCAAGCGTGATGGTGCTCTTAGGAAGAAAAGGAAGAAATGAATAACACATATAATATCTAAATGGATTCAGGTTATCCAAGAAGATTTGATAAGGGACTTCATGATGATTTAAAAAAAATGCTAAGAAAGAACAAATAACTGAGTCGAATAAATAAGGAAACCAAGAAGAGTATAGAGTTGATTGGGTTGACCTAGTAAAGAAAATAGAGTCTAAAAGCTAAGAAAATAGGGATATAGGATCGAATAGGTTGACCTAGTTCTATAACCTGGATACAAAATAGGTAGAAAAAGATAAAGATTCAATAGGTTCAACCTATATTTGTATCTTGGTAAGAAAAAAAAGAGTACTATGTCAATAGGGTCGACCTAATACTATAAGCAGGGAAAATAGATAATATGCAAGAGACTATGTCAAGTAGAACGACTATGTACTAAAATAGGAATTTTTTTCAAGTACTTTTGAAAGCAAGAAATTAAAGGAAACATACAATCAATTGGGTTAATGAGGTTGATCCAATTGAGGCACAGAACACAAAAACTTACACTAATGTTCGATAATGAAAGTTTTTACAATACAACATACAATTGAGCAAAGAGAAAGCAATAAACTTGGAAAGTAAATGCCAATGAAGTGGTCAACCTAAATGTTGTTAAATTATTAGAATATGATTTTAGATGTGATAGGAAGTTGGTTTTAAGGAAATAAAAATCAATTTGTAGATGGTTTCAAGACATTAAGGCTGAAAGGGATCTGTGTTGGTAATGGTACTAGCTTGGTATTAGGGCCTACCCCCTCACTTCACACACCATAGTGATAAGGGTGTCAGATGCTTAGCCAATATATACCATTAACCATGTGTTTATACTTGGCTAGAAAAATAAGTCAACTTCCACCCTTAGGGATGAAATCCAAGTAGGTAAGCCTTGGGTAGACAATTATTAAACTGTGTTTTAAGATTTTATGATTTGGTAGTGTGTGCATAAAAGAAAAAATAGTGTAACTAAATGGTATATTGAAAAACCACCTAATTAGATTAAGTGATCTATTATAAGCATGAAAATAACTAAAAATGAAAGTGTAAGCTAATTACTATCATACAAGTGTTAATTCCAACTTTGAAACATAGTACAATGTTGATTCAGATGATAGTATATGCATAGATTACAGAATATAGTCAATAGTGTCACTACTATAATGCTGAAGTAAGGGTCTAAAAAAGAACTATATCAATAGTATTAACCTATTTTTATAGACAAAAGACAAAATAAGAACTACATCGATAGGGTTGACCTAGTTTATTAAATGGGGGTAGTTTTAAAGACTTCAAACTATGAAAAATATAACTATAATGAATAATAGAAATGATAGAGGAGAGAAAGGAATGTTGGTGGGTTGGAAGAATCTTAGAAATTGATTTTTTTAAATCTGATTGAAATTTCTACCAACTAAGTTGACTAAGTCAACCTGGTTTTGTAAAACCCTACTGTTGAAGCCTATAAAATATATTGCACCAATAGGGTTGACTAGTATGTTTTTTGGAAGTCTAAAAAGTATGCTATGTCAACAAGGTTGACATACTAGCTTGTACCTGATAAAAAACCTACACAAATAGAATAGAGTCATATTGATGTGACTGTGTGTTAAACTTGCACATAGAAGTTAGAACTAGACCGACATTGTCAACCTAGTATCATTAATATAGAGAAATAAAATGATAAAATAATGAAAAATGTGAGATAAAACTTGCAAGGTTTAGATTCACATTGGGTTCAACAAAATGTATGAAATCAAAAATGCATCATGTCTATAAATAAATCCTAAATCAGATAAGATAGATCATACCATACATTTTCGATTGGGGATACATTAGATAATCAGGAATATGACCAATATGGAGATCTACTAAACCCAATTAGGGGATATATTATCACAATACACAATGTTAGGGGGGTTCCAAACCCTCTAGTCAAGCACAATGATGAAATAACATAGATAGGTCCTATGTTTGATATCTCACTAAACTAATAACAATTAAAGTAAAAGTCTAATCTAATACTCACCAAAGCTTGTGGCACAACATGGGGGTTAGTAGAAAAATATTAATGCATAGGAGAATCTCAATTAAGCTATATATGAGTAAGACCCTAATAGATGGAAAGAGAAGATTAATATTATTTAAAGCCAATACTTATGCTAATTCAATGTACTAAAGAGAGGAATAAAGTTAGAGAATACTTACCTGAAAGATGAACCCCCTAAGACTCAATCTCTCCCTTGGCCAAAGGGGCTTCGCAAGAAGTTGTTATGGTTTGTAAGGATCACTAAGAAAGGCCAAAAACATCCAAGATGCTGGATATTTGATCCAAGTGTGTTTATTTATTATATTTATTATATTAAAATAATAATTTTTAGGGCATGCATCACTTTATGTGACACCCCCATAGTTAATATAGTTAGTATTTAATAAATGATGGGTTAGTTTATTAGGTGGTTTGGGTAGTTAGACCCATTGAACTAAATTACAAAAGCTTATTTAAAATAAGTTGTATTATAATAAAAAATATGATATTTTACCTTTGTGAAGGCTTTATCACATATTTTGTAATGTAGAATTTATTTTTACCTGTGTATGAACAGTGCCAACAGTGGTATTAGAGCCATGTTGAAGGAAGAGACAAAGCCTAGTTTCTCAAGGAGGAAGGTTGAATATTCAAATCCATGGTTGGATGAGGAGAGAGAAAATCATTAAAAAAGGTATTTTTAGTGCAAAATTCAATTTTTAATTTTTTTTAGAACTCTGTATAGCCCAAAACTCTACCTAAAAAAATTGCATACTATTATTTTTTCTTGTAGAATATGTATACTTTATGTATGAATTTGAAGGCATTCTAAGCAAATTTATGTCGTCATAATGAAGTTGTATGGCCAAAAACATATAGAAGTCTAATTTATAAGTCCCATTATTGTTGTTTTATAACACTTGTTCAGTCCATTAAAGTTAAAAATTATTAGAATAGTTCAAGATCCTATCATAGAGTTGTTTTGTGGTGCTTAAATGGCTAAAATATGAAGTTTTGATAGTTCAAACCTTTGAAAAATTAACTAGTACATCCTCCAATCCTATTTCAGACCCTGTACGGCCCATATGGCACCATAAATAAGCAGTAGTTGTCAAAAATTTAGTTTTTTAATCTTGTACAAGGTAAAATAGCATTAGATGGTTTTTTCTTAGATCAAATGGCAATTTAAATGGTTTATTAAGCATTCTAGAGCCATTGGGATCCACCAAGAGAGAAACACTTTATTCACCAGCAAGTGAAAATACAAAATTTTTACGTGGTGAAAAATATTTAAAAGATTACTGTAAATATTTTTTTATTTTTCACATCCAAGAATAATTTATAAAATATTATCCAATTGTATTTTCAATGTGATTGAAGGAGAGGGGGATAGAATAACTATATTAGACATTTGATAAAAGGGAGGTCAAGGGTTCAACCCTCAAAAGTGACAAGAAAATAGTTTTTTTGCAAAGGGGTTATTTGATTTAATTGTGAAAACTAGGAAAATTTGCACCTACCATGACCATTTTTACCATATCTTGAACATACTATCATATTATTTTGTCAAAGTTACCTTTTTGGAAATTAGAATCAGATAGATTTTCAATGAGTATAAATAAGGAGGGGTCTATCATGTCTTGATATGATATTTTAATCCATATAAATTAGTCAAATTTTCTAAATTAGCATTGAGGGGGGGTCTACCTAGCCTAACAAAGGAGCAAAATTTAAAACTATCATATCTTCTACATATGGTGGCCAAATTCTTCATATGACCACTTTATTTTCATGAAAATGAATTTATAAGATCATCAATGTGAGAATTTTTTTATTTTGGAATGTTTAAATAAGTTTTTTTTACATATTTTAAATAAATTATGCATTATAATGAAATTTGGTGCATTTTTGATGGAATCCAACACCCCAAGTTTTTCTCAAATGGTAAAAATGTGTTTTATACATCAAAAAAATATCATAATAACATGTCCCACCACTTATGTTGTTGGTGATGATGGTGTTATATTTTTGCATTTACAAGTCCCTAAGGATCTGACTGACTAAATAGAGCCAACTAGAGGTTGGACGATCCATGGAAGTTGGAGGATAATTTCCCTTCTCTAGTTCAATATTCGCTCAGAGTATGGTTCACTATTGGGATATAAATTTTTGTTTTGTGTACTTTGATTTTAGTTTTGATTTTCTTTCAGTGTTTTGATATGATTGCTAAGGAGCAGAAAGAGTAGTTTAAATTGATTTTTATGCTACACAACTTCTCACCTCTCACTTGATAGGGGGAAGATATTACATAGTAGCCTTCTATCAATCATCAATGGTTGTATGAGTCAACATTAGATTTTTTATCATTTTGAGTGTTGGTGTTGAGCAAAGGCATGCATGTAATGTTAACTATTGTTGGGCATTTGAGAGATGTGCCATATAGAGTACTGGAGGATCACTTGGATGGGTTTCTATATGAGACCTTATGTGGGTTGATGTAGTTAGACATGCTTGATCATGTTCTACTACAGTATGATATGGTTAAAGGGGATGATTAGGCCATGATTATATTCATTGGCCATAGTTTGATTAGTACCATGATGTATAGTGTGATAACTTGTAGATGTAGCAGAGATTTATCGATGAGTTCATAGTCATAGATCTAGATCTTCATCATCTATACCTCTTTGAATCAAAAGGGTTTCTAAGATATTCAATCCAAGTGTGTTTATTTATTATGTTACTTAGATTAAAATAATAATTGTTGGGGTATGCATCAGTTTATGTGACACCTATATAGTTACTATATTTAGTATTTCATCAATGATGGGTTACTAATTAGGTGGTTTTGATAGTTAGATCCATTGAACTAAATTACAAAAGCTTATTTAAATTTTTTTGTATTATAATAAAAAATATGAGATTTTACCTTTTTGAAAGCTTTGTCACATATTTTACAATGTATAATTTATTTTTACTTGTGTATGAATGGTACTAACACAAGACTTCTCCACAAGACTAGATTCTCCAAGTAGAAACCCTAAGCTAAGAATCTTCAAGTAGAATGGTGGAAGATCAGATTTTAAAGAAGTGGTAGACTTTGGATAAGGATGTCATTTTTATTTATAAAGATTTTACCCCTAAGTCTTGGCCCCCTACAACTAGTAAGATGCAAGGGATTATCATCAAAGACCAAGATAGGTGAGTAAAGTTATCATTTTTTTGTAGCATGCTATTTTTTTTTGTTTAGAGGGAATATTAAGAAGAGGCTATCATGGATAAGATTCTAGACTAAGATGTAGGCTAATATTTTATAATTATTACAAGAAGAGGTAGGGAAAAGAGATGTATTTTGATCATAATAACTTAGGCAAAAACCAATGTAATGCTAATTTTGAGAATGTTTTCCATGGGATAATAGGGTGATATGATTTTTTTATTAGATAGGTTAATAAATGGGTTGAATGGGTCCCATACCCTTATAAAATATAGTGGAAAATAAGCATGATACAATAATAAAACAAAAAGGGATAAAATCTAGAACCCAACAGGCTAAACCACCTTCAGCCTAAAAGACTAAGATTCACCAAAAAACCCAAGCCAAAAAAAGTAAAGAAAATGAGGCCAACTAGTCAAACTCAAAATAATAGATCAATTTCCTGGTCTTAGTGCTATCTAATTTATTGATCTTCCCTCTCATCTGGTAACCAACTACCTATTCTTTCTCCTCAACTTACCTCTTACATTTAGAACCCATGAGCTTGGATTCTTCCCTCCCCTACTCCTCTGCTTCATCTCTATGATTAGTTTTATTTCCTTGAGGAGTGAGCTCATTTGTGCCTATGTGATCTTTGCCAAAACTCATATCAGAATTCCCTTAAACTAAGAACCCTTTAATATTTTCAAGTTCATCCACAATTTTGTTGCATAGTAATTTTTGAATAGACACCTTGTTATGTAACTTATCAAGAGGCTGCTCAATGTCATCCTTGATCTTAGGGTTTATAAAAACCTGACCCCTACTAGTAATTGGTGTCACAAATTTAGGAACCCCCATGTCCTTTCCTCTCAGTTTACATTCCTCCTTCATAAAATCTTCTCTAGCACTAACATTTTGATCATTCCCAACTTTATCAAACTCAGAATCTATGAAGAAATCCTCTTCTCTAACTGAATCTTCTTGTTCATGAGTAATATTAATCACTTCTGACACAAGTTTTGACCACATGGGTTCAACCTTCTTAACCAATAATAGAAACAACTCTTGGCAGATAAGATCTGTTGAGGGATTGTTATTGTAATTCAAAATCATGGCTTCCAAATATTTCAATAAAAAGAAAGGGATGCTGATAATGTGACCCTTAAAGTGGTTGATAAAAATAAAGTGGTGTGAAAATATTACCATATGTTTTCCTTCTAGTGTGTTATAGTGCATGATCTGCAAGCATACATCTAGCCACTTCCTTAGAAGGTCTGCCCTCATGAAGCCTTTCTAAGATGTTTCCTTCAGCTTCTCCTTATCTTTACTGTAGAAGATATTGACAAGTTCCTCCATTTTTTTATCCTTGAATGATTTAACCTTTGAGAAATCCATCCCCATGATCTCCCCTATAATCTCTTTAGTAATTATAATCCTTAAACCATGCATGTGGACCTCACTGTCTATCCATCCATATGAAAAATCCTTAGACAACATAGTGTCATGCTCGACCAATTACTCCATGTATGTAGCCAGACCCCCTTTAACAATACTATGCCAAACATACTCATCCTACTTAAAATCCATGTAGGAGATAGTTTCGAAATGGTCGTGGTCACCTCCCATTTTCTTTTTCTTTTTCTATAGTCTTCTTCTACAAACTTCATGGACTGATGCCTTAAAGATGAAAGTGGAGGGAATATTGAAAGAAGTGCCAAATAGAATTATTACTATGAAGTGCCAATTTATTCTGTGCATACAAAGCCTTTAGAAGTGATTGAATTATAATGTCCTTACACATGTTATCATATTTTGTCTTAGGCTATGAGTGAATAGTCATGAATAAGCACATCATTTCATTCTATGGTGTGTTCTTTATTGAGTTTGATAAAAAGAGTGATGTCATTAGGGAACTCATCACCTTACAAGCTTGTACAAGAGGTAATTTAGACCCCAATATTAGCCATTTTATCAACACTTCTATTTCCTTCTCTATACGCATGAGTGATTGACACTCCTTTGAAGTAGGATATCAATTTTTTTGCATCATTTATGATCTCAAAAATATTCTAGGAAGATTGAGTTGAGCCTTTTAAATAGTTTAAGATATTCATAAAATCCCCCTTAATCTAAATATACTCCATGCCAAGTTTCACTATAAGATCAATGCCCCATAAAGTAGCTTTGGCTTCTAATATGTGATTCATTTGGATCCCAAGAGGTCCTACATAGGTTACCCAAATATTTCCATGGGAATCCCTTATGACTCCTTTTGCTCCCATTGGACCTAATTTTCCTTTAATAGCCCCATCAAAGTTTAATTTGAACCAGTTGGGAGGAGGATGAGTCCACTTGACCTTAGATCTATCAACACACTACTTTTAGGATTTTCCAAGAATGTCAAGATTAAGCTGATTGAGAATCTGGGAGAGATATGAGGAACAAGGCTTGTCAAAGGAGGAAATAAAGGACAATCAATTTTCTTGTACAAAGTTCATGATTCTCTTAAAGATAGAGAAATGGTTAGGCTTGTGATTATCAAATATAATCAAATTTATTGAGATCCATATACCCAAAAAAATATAGGGCAAAACCAAGTTCCACCATAATTTTTGTAGTGGGTAATCCCAAGGTGGCTTCCATTGGGTGATCATATCCTTGATAGCACTGTGAGTTACCTAGGAGTAGTTGAAGAGGCTGAAGAAAGACCGAAAGATGGAAGAGGCAAATGAACATGAGAGGAAAATATGCTCTATGGATTTAGATTCCTATTTATAAATCACACATCTATTAGAGATAGGGATTCCCCTCCTCATGAGATTATCCAAAATAAAAATTTGTTCTAAGAAGCTAACAAAAAAAAAACATTGATCTTTGGAATGAGATTTTTTATCCATAGATCATTCCCATTTTATTCAAATTCCACCTATTCCCATAGAGAAAGATAGCTAGATTTAATTGAATATAGCCTGCTAGGATCCTCTTTCCTTCTTTTGGAAATATACTAATGTGAATATTCTAGAGAGTCAAATTTAAATCTTGTAAAAAAATATCTTGGTGATGACTCAGATCTTCTTTATGGAGAAATTTCCATCTTTTCCTACCTTCAATTTCCTCCCAATAATCACACACCTTGTGACTAATGGTCTTTTTGAAATGAGTTGACAACTCCACGACTTGAATTGTGGAGGACAGAGGGGTTTGGATCTAGATGTCCTACCAAAAATCCACTTTCTTACCTTTTCCAATATTCCATTTTAGGCATTTTATGAGGATGTTCTTTCTAGCTCTCAGTGCTTTCTAGAATGTTGAGCCATTGACATGGCCATTTTATGTCAGGAAGTAGGGACCCTCCCCATAATTTAGGTATTTATCTTTGATAATCCTAGTCCACTAGTTGTCTTCCTTTATCACCCTTTAACATTGATTTTCTAGGAGAGATTGGTTCATTAATATCACCCTTCTAAGCCCTAATCCCCCTTTAAAAGTAGGAAGATAAGATTTATTCCAAGAGAAAATTAGGAATCTAAATTTGTCCTCCATTCCCCTACAAATAAAGTTATTCTAGGTTTGTTTAATCTGATCAGCTACTTTTCTAGGAATGACAAATAAAGACATGAAGTTAATAGGAATACTCTGAAGTGAACTCTTAAGAAGTTTTAGTTTTTTAGCCTAAGACAATAAGTTCCCTTTCCACCTTGATAATTTCCTTTGAATCCTATCTAAGAGGGGTTTCTAGAAATCTATTTTCATAGGGCCAACAAAAAGAGGAATACCAAGGTAGGAGGAGGGGAGATTATTAATAACACAACCAAGAATCTTAGAGATCTTATCTTGCAATACAATTAGGGTATTGATGAAAAACAAAGAGATTTTATGAAAGTTAAAACTCTAAACAAAAATAGTCTCATATATTTCAAGAAATTTTCTAAAATAATTGGCTTCAGAAGCTGAAGCTTTTCCCATTATTTAGAATATCATCCATGAATTATTTGTGGGTGACTAGTCTGGTGTTTAGATCTAATGTGATTCCTTTGATAATTCTAGATGATTTAGGTTTGTTGATAATCCTACATAGGGTTTCAACCATTATGATGAACAAGTATGAAGAAAGGAGGTCTCCTTATCTAAGGCCTCTACCTACCAGGAAAAAACCTCTAGGAAATTAATTGATGATCACCAAAAACATGGGAGAAAATATACAAGAGGAAATTATGTTTATAAACATCTGGTTAAAACCAAAATTGAGGAGGATTTTATCAGGGAACTGCCAAGAGACTCAATCATAAGCCTTATCCATATCCAATTTGAGGAACATTCCTTGCCAGGAAGACCAGTGAATGGTTTCATGGGCAATAATGATTCCAACTAAGATTTTTCTACCTAAAGTAAAGGCTCCTTGTTATGTAATCATTTTTTCAAAAAACATTTGGATTATTAAAGATAGTCCTTTTGTGTAGATTTTGTTGAAAGTAGAACACAGGCTGATGGGTCTAAAGTCCCTCAATTGATTATCCCCCTGTTTCTTAGGGATAAGGACAAGAAAGGTATTTTTGAAGTCTTGTATCATGTTATAACTTTAAAGAATTTAGAAACTGCCAAAAAAAATTCATTATGAATGATGTCCTATAAAACCTAAAAAAAGAATGGTGGAAAACCATCTAGGCCTAGAGCCTTATCCCGTTGTAAAGAAAAAACAATGGATCTTATTTCATCATCTTAGGGGGGAGAGAGGATGGTGGCATTGTCTTCTTGGGAGATGACTCCTTGGATGAGATTTATCACCTTTTATTCTAATTGAGCATCCTGAGAAGGGACAAAAACCAGTAGATTTTTGTAGAAATTAACTATTTGAATCTCAATGTCTTTTTCCTCCTTATGCCAGTTTCCGTATTCTCCTTTGATTTTCATGATGAATGTTTGTTGTCAGTTCCTAGATGTAGAGGTATCGAAGTACTTAGTATTTATGTCTCCCTCCTTGAGCCAAGTCTTCCTTGATTTTTGCTTCTAATAAATTTCTTCCTTAGCTTCTAGATTATGGTAAAGACTTAGGAATTCCTTTTTTATCATTTTTGAAGTAAGATATTCCCAAAAAATTCCTTGTTCCAAATTTTGAGTTTATTCTTGACATGTCTAAGCTTCCTGGCCAAAATATACATAGCAGATCCTTAGACAGAGAATTTCCACCATTCCTTAAGAGAGTCTTCTTGGGTCTAGTTGGAAATCCACATTTTTTCAAATCTGAAAGGGATAGTTTTTCTTTGGATATCTTTTCTCTTTGAAACACCAATGGATTATGGTCAGAACCAATCCTGGGAAGAGAAGAAAGTGAACTAGTAGAGTGTAAGTTCCAATGCAAAGATATAAAAAAAATTGAGTTTGACTTGAATTAGATTATCACCCAATCTCCTATTAGATCACATGAAAGGTTTACCCTTTAAGTTGACATCAATTAACCCTACATCAGTAATAATATCACTAAACTCCAAAATCTTATCATTTAGGGAACAAATTCCCCCTTTCTTTTCCTCTAGAGTCAGAGGTGAATTGAAATCTCCTACCACCATCCAATTTTGATCTTTAAATAAATTTATAATGTTTATCAAGTCCTTTCATAATTTTCTCATGTCATTCCTAGAGTTTGTAACATCAACATTAGTGATGACCCATTTTATTTTGGTGTGAATATCTTGGAAAAAAATAGTAATGTGGGAAACAATTTCTAAGAGGGGATTGCCTTCCAAAACTAAGGGGTCAAAAAACACTACCAAACCTCCTAAGGCACCTCTAGAGCTGATGCAACTGCACAAAGATTTATCCCAAATATTAGATTTATTCTTCAAAAGTTTCATATAAAAATTAAAATGATATGATAATATTCATTTTTAAAGTTTGTGTCATGTTAAATGACAACTAAATGATCACCAAACATGATATTTGATATACAAGACAAAATTTAAATGATGGAAAATGCAATGTAATGAGGTTAATGGGAAATTTAATTATAAATGGGGTTACCCCCAAGTGTCAAGGTACTTGTACACAACAAATTATTTTATTATTTTATTTTTTGTTTTATAATTTTTTGGCTTTATTGGCATCTAAACCCAATGGAGAGTCATGAGATACATAATTTATTTTTGATTTTTGAATTTTTATGATTTTTTAATTTATTCTAGGCATTTTAATTATAAAATGGTTAGAGATGCATGAAATTAACCCCTATTGAAATTTCAAGTATGTACTCCAAAGATGTCTTTGATAACTTCATTGATTTCTATGTTGGATTCTTCTAAATTTAACATCATACCACCATAGCCCCTATGATAGAGGGTACTACCAAATAGTGTGAAAAAAAAGTATGTTGGATGAAGGATGTGTGTTAAGTGCATAAAATATTTGGAGGGATGAAACTATAGGGGGATAAGTATAAGTTTCATGATGTTAAAGGTGATTGGGACCATCAATCTCACATTTATCAAGACTAGGAGTAACCACAAGTTGGATGATTTGGGGATTCAATTTTGGATCAATGGTGTCTTAAATAAGTGATAGAGATCTATCCCAAAAATATGCTAATGTAGGGGTGGATTAATTTTTTATTCCATTTGTACTTTATAAATATTTTCACCAAGGGTTTCTTCTTGATGTTTTTGATCGGATGAGGTTTAGATTGTCCAGTAGCACCTCAAAGAGGTTTTCACTAAGGGACTCATTATTTTGATTTTCTATATTTTATTTTGGATTTGGATAGTAATTTGGATTTGGATTATCTGATAGTGACTCAAAGAGGTTTTATCTAAGGGACAATTATTTATGATTTGGGTGGTAGGATTCATCTTGATCAAGGAATGCTTGTTCCTTAGAATATGTAGATGTTTCTTGATGCTCTTCTAACTAGAGGCCATCTAGGAAGTCTAATTATTTGATTATAATTATGGGAGGAAAGTAACAATCAATAAGATTATTGGTCCCAATCAATGGGTATGGGATATGGACTTGCAATATGGGAGGAAGGATTGGCTGTGTTGATGAAAAGAGTGGTGTGAATAGGCTCAGGAAATAATGTTGGCATACCCACAAGGTATGATTTTTAGACATGGATACACTTGGATATACCATAATGTACCATTTTTAAATCAAATCTTAGATATAATTATTTAGTATCATATAATGATTTGTAGAATAACCTCCTATTTTAAGATAGTCACAATATTCCTTATCTCTATATCACCTAGGTTTTGGGACATTTTCATCATTTTTTTTGGTTTTTGGAAATATAACTAAGTTTTCAACAACCAAATTTTGAAAGGCCACATCATAGGGTTGTCCCAAAGGAGTGAATTTGTGTTTATGATTTTCTTGACTAGACTGACCACTAGGCATGGTTATGTTGTTGGGAGGTTAGATGCTTTAGATTTGGTGTGGCTTTAGAGATGAAGCGATATTGTATGGTTGAGATGCTAGAAGTAGATTCCCTTTGATAATGTAATAAGGGATATCAAAATCAAGGATATAACTAGTGGATGGGAGACTTGGTTGATTTTGAAAAATAGGTTTACTAGTGGTAGGGTGATGTGGAATGGTTTGGGTTTCAAAATTAGGAGGAAACTTGGATCTTAGAATTAAAGCTTGTAGCAATACTTTATTTTTATTCTCTATGATGTATTCAGTGATATAGGAATGTGGAATATGGGGGGGAGTGTTAATGAATTTATTTTTGTTAAAATATGGATTTAATAGATCTGTAGGATAGAAGGATGGATTTTATAGATTTGTGTTGAAGGTGAAAGTATCTAGATTATGTGGACTTGTGAAGTTAGATGGATATGTGGACAAATGTGGATTTAATGTAGTTTGGTTCAATTTTGGAAATGAATTAGATGTAGAACCAAGTGGTTTATTTTCATGGATGCTAAATGGTTGGTTTTGAGGGGTGTTGAGATCAAAGGTTAGATTTAGATTGAATTCTAGGTTTGGATTTGATTGGATTGGAAGTTGACTTGTAAATGGGGTTTGGTTCAAGCATAAATATGAAAGTGGTTTTGAAATTGAACCAAAGGGTTGATTTTGAATGATACCAAGGTTGAAACTTAAGGAATTGATAAATATGGTTTGAATTTTGGTTGGTGAATCTTGATTTGTGGATGGATTAGAACTTGTAAAATAATTTGAATTTTTTTGATCAGTAAAGCATAAGAATTGATAGGTTGTTGTCACTAAAATAAAAATTGGATGCTAATTAATGGGTAAACTTGAATGAGCATTCATGTTTGAATTTGATTGATTGATGTTTGAATCAGATTGATTCATAAATTTGAATAATTAATCAAGTTTGGATTTGATTGGTTGATGTTTAGATATGATTTATTGATGGGTGGGGTTGAATGCACATTAAAACTCAGATTTGGATTTATTAGATGATTGATTGCTAATTTTGAATAACTACTCAAGTTTAGATTCAATTAGTTGATGTTTAGATATGATTGATTGATGGTGGAGGTTGAATGCACATTCAAACCTGGATTTGGATTTATTGGATGATTGGTTTGATGTTGATTCAAATAGGCATTTGAATCAAAATTGATTGGATTGAACATTAGGTTAAGACTAGGATTGTTTGGATTTGTCTTTGTGATTGAATTAATAAAGGGATTGATCAATAAAGCCATTTGTCTAGTGATAGGTGATATTGCTTACAAGAAAGGATTTGAGTCCAAAAAATATAAAGGGACTTTTAACTCTAAAAAAAATTAAAAGACCAAAATATGAAAACAAATTTATTGATAACAAGGTTATTTTGAGCTTTAGATTGGATTTTGCTTTTTTAGAAGCTTGGTTGATTTTTAACTTGTTTCAAGACTCAAAAGTACTTTTGTATTCGCTCAAGGATTTTAGCACATGATATATCATGTTAGAGTAGGGGTTTTATTTTTTCCCATTTTTATTTATTATGGGATTTTTTTCCTTCACTAAGAGTTTTCCTAATTTCATGGATAAGCTTTCTTAGTTGTACTTGGACTTACATTGACTAGATGAATAGGAAGTAACTCCTTTGACTGACCATTTTAGGTATGGGAGTTATTCTTCAATTATTTGCTCTCTGACCACCTTTTTTGGGAGGAGTTACTCATGCAATCCCATATGTACATCTCTCTTGGTGAGCTATTATTCAATATAAGATGGGGTTTGGCTCTTATCTTGTTTATGCAATATTATCATATGTGATTTCATTTTCTTACATATATTATGTTATGTACATACTGGACTCGTGTCTATAAAAAACTTGTGCATTTAATTTATCCAGATATTTTGGTGTCTACTTCAATATGGTATCAAAGCCACTCTAGTATTCAATTATCTAATTTTTTTATTGTTGTTAGGTTTATTTAAAATTTTGAGATTTGTTATTTGCAAATAAAAGCTAGTTTTCACAATCCATTTGTGGGAGTTTTATTGTCTTTGGTGGAGTCATCTTTTTTGAGAATTGGTTCCTTGATAGTCATTACCTTAATTTTTGTAGTTTCTTTGTGACTGTGTGTTTATTGTGACTTGGTACATTTTTCACCAAAAAACCTACCTGCCTCTACATAGCCTCAAGTTTGGTCTCCTTTATTTTGTATCAACCTATGTTTATCCTTAGCTAGTTTTGTGTGTTCAATCCTATTTTTGCATTTCTTATAGATGGTTCATGGCTACAACATTTGCACCCATTGAGACTACTCTCATTCTTGACTAATTAGAACTACTAGTCCATGCAACCTCTATGCCAAAATCGATCAGCTTGGCCTAATGGCCTAACTGGAAACAACCTTCAGTTGTAGTAGGGGCTACAATTTGCCCCTTGAAACCCCTTGGCTAGGACTTTGGCCACATTTTATGCATGTGATTTGCACATGAGTTAGTCAAGAAGCATCATAAAAGACTCCTACTATTTTAAAGGCTTAAAAGTCTATTCCAAAACAAGCTTAGTCTCTTCAAGTTTGCCCTAATGTTTTTAGCATTTTAAATTATTATTTTTAATAACTTGATTGAAAACAATGGTAAATAAATGAATTTTCTTTTAATAAATAAATAATACATAAGACTATTAGTCAAGTTTAGCATTTTTAGTGGATATTTTTTATTGTTTTTTATAAAATAATATATTGTGGGAAATAATTGAAAAGAAAGTGTTATTCATTTTTTCACATGCTCACATTGTACTTGCTTCCTTGGATGCATTATTAGTTAAGTTTGATGTCTTCTTTTTTTTTGTTAAATCTTGTCTTTTAACTCATTACACTAATTACTTAAGACACACTATTAGCTGAGTCTGACATCTTTTGAATGTGTATTTACAATATTTGGGGGGAATGGGTTTCACTATTTCATAGTTCGGGGAGGGGGGTGTACTATACCTTTTTGGTCACTCTTTGCATTCTACTTGCACTTTCATTTCTGTAACAAATTTAATTTTTACTACTACTAAATATTATTTTTATACACTAATGGATTCAATTTCAATCAACCCACTAACTCCATTTAACTTTCATGAATGGAAAATCAAGATGACAATCATTCTAAAGAGTAAGTGTTTATATAAGATAACCATGGGTGATGAAACTAAACCTAGCATAAATGCATAGATAGTTAAGTGTTATAACCATAGTGATAAAGCCTATGGGATATTATGTCTTTCTATAACATATGATCTCTTATTTCACTTAGAGCTTACCAAATCATCTCATGATGTATGGATCATTTTGGGTAAACTATTTGAGGAGCAAGATGTGATGAGAGGTTACAATCTTGAGAATGAACTCATTAGCCTAAGTACTTATAATTTTGACACCCTTCAAGATTTTTTCACTAAGTTCAAGTCCTTGAGATTACATTTAAAATAATGTGGGATAAAGAAAGAAGATGACCAATTTGTTCTTTCTATACTCTCTAAACTAGGTCCTAACTATTTAGTATTTGTCTCTACTTTTCATGCTACTAAAAGTGCTTTGGGAACTACATGGAAAATGTCCTATTTAGATTATTTCATTACCAACTTAACTAGGGAGCTAGAAAAGTTGATTTAGATGGTCACATTAAAGTCAACAAAACTTCAAGCCCCATTTTTTGGAAATGGGAAAATAAAGAGAAGAAGAATAATAATAAGGATCAAGAGAAGAATAAAGAATCAACCTCTACCAAAACCAACACTAAAGCCTCCTCTTCTAATGACAAACCTAAGAAATAGAGGTTAAGTGTGATAACAATAAGAAAAAGGGGAATGATGAAAGCAAGTACAAGAAAAAGCAAATAGATTAGCTAACTCATCTCTTAGAGAAGAACAACATAGGTGTTCATGAGTCCATCAAGTATAATTGATCTACCTAAGATTCTATTAAGGCAAAGGGCAAGGGGAAAGAGAAAGAAAAGGGCAAGGATCTTATAGATGTTGAAACTTCAACTTCTTCATGGGTCATTGACTCAAGTGTTTCTCACCACATGGGCTCTTCACTAGTTGAGTTGTATCCTTAGATCTTTGTATCATGTCTTCTATCAGTTTGGGTGATGACACTTTTGTACTAGTTTCATGGAGAGGGTCTATTAAAATGGAAGGATGAACATTCAATAATGTTCTAAGTGTCCATTCCATTTCAACCAATCTCCTATCAGTGTATCAAATCAATCATATTAGCAAATGCATGATAGTTAAGTTTTTAATAGATTTAGTTATCATTAGGGAGTTTCATAGTGATACTATAGTGGTAGTGGGTAGGGAAAATCACCAAGCCAAGTTATACACCTTTTCACATTTTTTACCTAATTCTTTTTTGATAGCATTGTTGACTCATTTAGATAGAGTTAAAAGATTATGGCATGATCAGTTTGACCACCTTAACTACCACTACCTTGAATAACTTAGCAAAAATGACATGGTCATAGGTTTCACTCGAGTTCGAATATCTAAGGGACATTGTGAGGGGTAATATTTTGGAAAGAATCCCAAAGCAAAATTTGACAAAAAAAAGCTTTGAGAGCTTCAAAAGCATTGGAGTTAGTATATAATTATGTATATGAGCCTTTTACTAGTCTATCTTTTACAAGGGATAAGTACATTCTCACTTTCATTTGTGATTTCTCAAGATATACATGGGTCTAATTTATTAAGTAAATGTTTTAATTATTTGACTATTTTTAAGACTTCAAAGCACTTATTGAGAAACAATCTAAGAAATCCATCAAAGTTCTTCAAACTTAAAATGGAGGTGAATATGTCATCAATAGATTTGAGTAGTTTTGTACCACAAAGGGGATTGATTTGAAGTAGATAGTTACTTACATTCCTTCACAAAATGGAATTGTAGAATGAAATAAGAGGTCCTTGAAAGAGAAGTCTAGTTGTATGATTCACTCCAAGTCATTATTACCTCAGTATTGGGATGAAATCATTAATTATGATTTTTATATTTATAACAGGGTTCCTCATAAAGCTTTGAAAGGCATAACACCCTTTGAAAGTTGGCATGGAAGGAAAATTGATGTTGAAAACTTTAGGTTCTTTTAGATCTCCATCTATGGAATGTATATTGAAAAATATATGCAAAGCTATAGAACCTCAGTCCAAGCCTTGCATATTTGTCGTTTATCCAAATGGTGTCAAGGGGTAATGCTTTTTACATATAACCACACATGATTTATTCCTAGAGAGCAATGTTCACTTTTAGGAGAGTCCCATAGACTCAACACTTGACACTTTTTCTCTTTCTTTAGATTTAGTCAATATTGATGATTCTTCTTCTGAACAAATCATCAAGAGTAGGTTTTTGAGCTAGTGTATTCTTATTCTTCTAGTTCTAATAATGAGGGCAATGATGGGGAGTCTTATACATCCACATATAGTTATGAAGATGAGAAGTCAACACCTAACTCACCCATGTCTAGGCCCCTTTTATTTAGGAAAACACTTTAGAGTGCAGACACTTGGGTAGGGAATCCAACAGATGATAGACGTACTCAGGCAGAATATGAGAGTGGTCCACATGTTTTATTTGATTTAGTTTTAGATCCAAAAACATTCTAAGAGGATTTAGGAATACTTGAGTGGGATAGTGATATGCAAGAAGAATATTCTTCCTTGATCAAAAATTACACTTGGGATTTGAATTCACTTTCTAAGGTAAGGAAGATGGTTTGATGTAGGTGGATATATCGGATAAAGTTTGTAGAAGATGGGTTAGTCGATAAGTATAAGGCATGATTGGTCACCAAGGGTTTTTCATAGGTAGTCGATATTGACTACTCAAAGACCTTTTCACCTATTACAATGATGAATTCAATCCAACTCACACTAGCTATATCTATAACACATGGTTAGGATGTGTACCCAATGGATGTGAAGAGTACCTTTTTTCATGGAGACCTTGAGGAGGAGATATATATGGAGAATCCACATGAATTTTTTCAAGATTCATTCTTAGTTTTCAGACTTAATAAATCCATCTATGGCCTCAAATAGGCCCCTCAAGCTTGGTACACCAAGATGGATTCTTTCCTCCTTACTTCAGGTTTCACCATGTGTCATTCAGACCCCAGTATATATTTTTTATGACAGGTTGATTATTTAATGATACTGGTCTTTTATGTTTATGATCATTTGATCAATGGGAGTTATTCATCAGCTATTGTAGTGGTGAAGATAACTTTACTGGACATATTTGACATGACTAACTTGGGTCTTTTGCATTACTTCCTTGGCATCAATATTTCATAGTCTGATTCAGGGATTTCACTTGTACAACCCAAGTATGCTCTTGATATTTTGGCTCGATTTCACATGGTTTATTATAATCCATCTCTAACTCCCTTTCTATTAAGATTCAAACTTGAGGCTAACTGTTATACACCTTTGGTTGATGCCACTTAGTATCGATAGATTGTTGGTAGCCTTATTTATCTAACTCACACCAGGACTAATATTTTATATGTAGCGGGAATTATCTATAGATTCATGTGGGAACCCCATGAGTTGTACTAAGAATTAATTAAGAGGATATTTCACTACATTCAAGTCTCTTATAGATTTGGGATTTAGTAAAAATTTGGCATAGAGGTTGACTTGGTTGGTTTTATATATTTATATTGGGTTGGTGATACTTAGAATCACAAGTCCACTTCAAGTTACAACTATTATCTAGGTTCTAGTCCCATCAAGTGGTCTAGCAAGAAGCAAAATGTTATTACTATATCATCCATAGAGGTAGAGTATAGGGGAGCTATTAACACAACTATTGAGGCTATTTAGATTTAAGGGATTCTATATGGGTTTGACATTCCTTTCATAAAACCCACCATCATCTATTATGATAACCAGAGAACCATATAAATATGGAAGAATCTAGTTCAACACCAATAGACCAAATATATGCACCTAAATCCACTCATCCTAATAATTCCATTAATTTCACTAATTTAACCCATAACTATATTCCCTAGCCAAATTAACTAATATCCTAATTCCTTCATCAAATTACCCACATCAAATAAACCTTATTATACCCTTGCAACTAATTAATCACCTTCATTATCCCATTAACTAAACCTACTTACCTACTAACCTACTCTTTAACCCACTTGCCAATTTAAAAATACCTTTTATTTACCTACCCATCTAACCACCCTAATAAACTAGCTATTCCTACACCCTTACTCCATAATAGAGATTCCAGAATTGGAGAATTCTATAATCTCCTCTAATTGAGCCATTCTCCTCTAAAATCCTCTATTCTAGAGGTTTTCAAGGAATTAAAAATTCCTTGGAAAAACCCCAACCATTGATCTCAATGAGCTCAAGATTAAATTTGAGCCATTGATTTTCCCTCCCATGAATTATATAAATAAGCCATACCTCCATGAATGACTAACTTGAAACTTGGAATCCTTGAGAGCATACTTACAATCATCATTCAAACACTCCCATAGCCTTATCATAGTCATTAACTAACATACCTATCTTAGATAAATCTATGTAAAATACATCGAGAGATATCGTTCTCAAGGTGACTATCTTATATTGGATTTGTGACATAAGTTGAATAGACACATTGAGAATGATATCTCTTGGCATCTTTTACATAGATTTATCTAAGATATGTATACTAGTAGTATCTGTGTCTTTTGTATATTTATTTAACATATAGAGTTTATATTCTAGTCTATGTTTTTTTTATCAATTTTTACCCAATAAATCTCATTTAATCAATCAACATGTATTTTATGTGGCTGAAATCCTCTTCGAATCTTGTAAGTCTTGTTCCTTATAATTTAACAAAATCTACAATTAGGATTTGAAGTTGTGCATGGATAGTTGAGGTACCAATATTGAATGTTGAAATTATAGCTGGTGTAAGTAATAAAAGTGGAGATTACTTTGGAAAAAATACATATTGAAGATTTTGGTGAATGGAACCTATTAGTTATGATTTTCCTATTCATGTTGTTCCTTGGACTACCATATGTAAGGGCAAAGTATTTTGACCTGCATGATAATATCTATCTCACTAACTTCTATAACTTGGCTAAGTTGTATCTCTTACATCATCATTTCTTAAAAGATAAAAACTTTTTATATTTTGTGCCTAAGTCTTCATATAATTATGATCCATTAAGATTCAATGGTCGCAGTGCACCATACCTAGAAGAAATAATAACTCAATTGTTAGTTATTTTACAAATATTATGTATAATTTTATAAAACTATTTATATGATTGAAAATTTTAACTACAAACCTTTTTTCCTCTTTTATTATGTAGGTAATAACCCTCTCTACACATTGCATGTCATTATACATAATTAAGTAGCTCTTCACAATCACACTCCATATCCACATGTGTAAGTTGTCTTGTAGTTCGAAGACATGGATGTTGCATAAAATTTTGACATGCCTAAAATTAATTGTGTATAACATTTTGTTAGTTATATTAAAAAAATATAGATATTATATAAAACATAGATTACCATATGAATTCATGCACATATGGCAAACCTATATATTGCCATTCATATCTAGACCAATAATCTTTTAGTTTTATTACTTTTGTAAATATCTCTTTATAAAAAATTAAATGTCGCAAGTGCATATAATGTGACACTATGTAAATATAATCAATAATATTTTATTTATGCCAATTTTGGGATTCTCATGGATATGTTGGCAGGGTTATAGGCATTAATGCATGTAGATTATGCCAATACATGCTAGTTGCACTCAATGTGAAGAAAATGGTAGGTGATATAATTTGATGAAACATGTCCATTAATTCACCATGAAATTTTTCCCAATATGACTTTGTACCCCTCAATGAGTTTCTAAACTATATCAAACAATCTGCTAGATGGGAGTGGGGTACATTATACATGTGACCATGTAACTCAGTAATAGTGATTAGCTTCTTTTGAAGTCTTTTTTTCACAGACACAACACTTAAATTTTGTGCATGATGTCTCAATATCATGTTCATCATGTAATATCTAAATCATGGATGTCATCCAAAATGGGGATCCCTATATTGAAATATTTTTTTAACAAATTCATGTAGATGTACTCATTTCAACCTTGGTTATATCCAATCACATCTTCCATCAGGGAACAATGTTGGAAATGACATATCAAGTAATCTTAATGTGACACACTCATTTATAGGAGATGCTCCAATCTCTAATCAATTAATCAATGATCTAGGATCTACATTAGGATTATTTATCCATGCATAGATTATTTCATACATCTCCATCAATGGACCCAAAAATATTACTTCATTTGCATAAGAATCAAATTGCATATGGATAGAGTTCAATTGGTTAAAGATATTTTCATCAGAGTCAAGTGTAAGATCCTTAACTTCATTTTCGTCAATCTAAACATTTGAATAAACATGTCATATTCTATATTCCAGTGCCTTATATACTTTCTCTCTATTGACAATAAGGTTGTAATTTGTTTCACATTGATCCCTCCATCAAAATATAATCATTGGAAAATATTTTTTTTAATTTAGTAAAACCTTAGTAATTTATTTTAATTCTTGTTAAAAATTGATATTGGCCTCCTGTTACATGTGTGACTTTTAGGATTGGGTTGACATAGGCTGTTAACATTTTCTCAACTTCTATTAAGTTTACAAGTTCTGGTGCTTGTGGTCCAAGATCCATATTATTTGATGTTGAAAATTGATGTTGACCTTTCTCTTATCGACATATATTTTATACATAAAATTTAGTGGTTTGAGAAACATTTATTTTAATATATTTTTTTTGACAAATATAGCACATGCTTGGTGAAACAATATTATCTAAGTCATGCTAGAAAATTATTTGAAACATTTTAAAATCTCTCTCAACTATTCCATTGGGATTAGATACAATTTGCTCTCTTTCAATTTCTATATCTTCCATTTTTATTCTTCTTTTAGGGTGCAAAGTTAACTCTTCTTCTAAATCATTATTTTTCATTCATCTTCTTCTTGTAGGGTAAGATGTTTGCTCTTGTATATCATTATTTTGTGTAGTGTTTGCTACATCGACATTTATTATAACTTGAAATGCATTATATGGTGTTTGGAGCACATAATCTATCAATTTTGAGTTTGGTTCTTCAGAATTGATGTCAACATTATAAATCGATCACTGGTAGTGCATTTGAGATGCTTCATGATGAAGTTATTATTTATGTTGTCTTTATACCTCAGTTAAATGATCTAAATGCATTTATCTTTGTAATCTTATTCTTAATACCTATTGTTCATCTTGAGATGTTTGTGCCTAAATATCTTTCATCTTAGCTTCATGTTGTCTATTTTATGAATCTAATTTTTTAGTTGTCAATTCTACTCTGTGTTCTTGAAATCTGTCTATCATTATCATTTTAAATTTGTCTTTGTTCCTATTTTTCCATATTTGCATCTGTTATTGTCTTTGTCTATGATATTTCCTTTGATATTCTCTTTATTTTTCTCTTTAATATTATCTTCATTATTCTTCATTTTCGCAATTCAATTTTGGTCAAGACATATCTACATAAAAAATAGGTTTTTAATTACTTAGAATATTATAATTCATTTGGTCATTATTAATTTTAAATCATTTTTTTCAATAAACATTATATTTTTATAAAATTATCTATTCATCATAACTACTAAAAAATATCACTCAATAATACAATAAATATTATATAACTATCATTTTCACAAAAACTTATATAGTTTAATAGTTAAAAAATACCCACTCTTAATAAATACAAAATTATTCATTAAAATTCTATTTAAATTTATAATTATAATAATTACAAAAATATATATTTAAATTAATAATTAAATAAAAATTTCAAATTCAAAATAGTATATTATAACAATTTTATTCCTTAATTTTTCGTATTTTTATTAATCTAAAAATAATAATTATAATTTATTTTCCAATTTTTTCTAATATAAAATTTTAAATGATAATAAATAAATTGTAATCCTAATATCAAAAAAAAAAAAAAAATGAAAATAATAAAAAAATTAATTATCTTGAAATCTATAAGTAATATTTTCTACTTTATTAATTATCATGTAGTGTTAAAAAACCCTAGTAAAAAGGAATTTAACTAAAAATAATTCCCAATATTACAACTGCTCCACAAATCTAAACTAATAATTATATCACAAGATTAAATATTAATTAAACCAATAATTTTAATAACTAAATTAAAAAAACACTTTAAAATTGTCGTCTTGTAACAAAATTTTAAAAAGGATAAATAAAATGAAAAGTTCATGCTTTGGTAAGTAAATTTTAAAATAAAAAATAAAATCACAAAATAAAGGTGAAAGGTATTTGGTCAATAAAAGAAACTGCATTGAAGAGGATGGTGCCAAGAAAAATAGTATGATGCTGTAGGAAGTTTATATAGCAGACAACCCAAATAGATATTCATACTGTCCAGCTTAAAAGACAACTAAATAGATGTGTAATTCCAATGTAGTCCATTCCTAGCTTCTAGCATAAACAAATGCATACAACATAAATGCGTATGAAGGTCTTTTGAGCATCAGAACAGGTTTTTAGCTTCTTGATTTGGGAATAATATTTCATGGTTATGTGATTAGTAGGGATTAAATTTGAAGGTAAATAGTTGTAGAGAATAACATGGACATTCACAACATTACACCAAAAAAATAACACGTCTCATTTCTCTTTTTTTGAAAAGTTAGGTATTCAAAATTTTAATTAAATTGTACAATTTGAGATTTTATTTGTATTACAATTTTTATAAATGACTCGATTTATATATTTTGTACATTTTTTAAAGGTTATCTAGGTTTATTTTTATTAAATATTATGTCAGTTATTTTTAAATTAATATTTTTAATTTATATTAAAAAAATAAATATATGTCTGTCATTTTTCTTTACATGGACACAACATTAGGGTCTCTTCCTTCCCTTTTCCCATTGTAGAACGCCTCTCAACATAAAAAGTCAAAAATCCATTGAAGCCATTATCAAGTTCAATCAAGCAATCCAATAATCCAATCATTTTGCATTCAAAATCAGTTTGGCAATCTTGGAAAGGAGCTATAGGAGACAAGAGGATAGTAAGTGATGCCAATGTAAGTGTCTGATTGTCTCTTTATCCTTTTCTTTGAAGTTGTTTGCATTTTGAATTTTTATTTCTTAATTTAGTAATATAAGAATAATCTAAAATACACTTAAACATTTGGTGACCATAGTGGGACTTCCTAAATATTACCTATTGTGCTTGTTTGAGTTAAATTAGTGACTTATAGGTAAAACTAGATGAGAAATAAAGACTAGAATTAACAAAATCATCATGTACAGATGAGTTATGATATTGCACTAATATTCATGATATTATAGTCATTTAATTAATATTATTCTAACCATGATTTTAACCACTAACGATCTTGGTTTTTGATAGGTTGTCACCTTTATGTAATACCTCTAATTTGCAAGTAATGACATTGCACTGGTAATCATGATATTATGTTACTAATTGTGGTTTTGCAGGATTTTCTAGGTTAGCCTAATATAAATTCTACTTTTTTATGTTTCTAAACTTTGTGTAGTCACATTTACCTATTTTGTGTTTTTAGGAAGGGGTTTTGTACCTTCTATGTGCAGGAAATAGGGCTAGTCAAGAATCTGGGTATTGATTGCAAAAGCGTGATATCACTACTTAGAGATTCACGGTATTGCCCTGTTAATCATGATATCATCATCGAAAGTCATGATAGTATCATCTTGGTTAGATTAGATAAAGTTTATTCACTAACCTTCTAGTCTACTATTTTATATGTTTAATACTTTATTTAATTCTCTATCTGCAGGAAGATTAGTGATTATACAACCCCTTTTGAAAGATTAGCTAACAATTTTAGGTGTTGAGTTATTTTTGGGCTAACCCCATTTTTTCAAGAAGCTTTTCTATAAAAACTTGTTCTATGATGATAAGAAGGAAGGTATAAAGAGGAGTCATTTACAGTCAGAAAATCCCACTTTTGGCTATCTACTAGAATACTTCTAATTGCGTAGTGGTGGTTTTGATTAGTAATCTATGATATTGCTTTACTAGTAGTGATATTGTAGTTTAATAATTTTAGGGTGGAGTTTTGTTTAATGTTTAGAATTTTTAGCTAGTAACATAGATCTTTACGGCAAGTCTGATAAAAATACTTTGTTGTTCTATAAATTTGGGTGTGTGGATCTATTCATTTTTCGTAAACAAACTCATCCAAGTGTCCTAATAATTTTTTTATACATCTCTGATAGATTGACCTGCTATAGCTATCCATAGGAATTTATAAAGAACCTAAATAATGTGTCATAATCACCTAGGCATATGCTTTAGTTCAAAAACTAGAAATTTTAAAGTTTCATAGTTTGTTTCAATATCACTAATATCAAAGTAGGGACATCACTTTAACAGTCATGGTTTAACATTAACAATCATGGTTTTTCAAGAGTATTTTTATTGACTGTCATGGTTAACTGACTGTGGTAATATCACAACTCATGATCTATATTTTGCCTGATAGTTGAAATATCATAGTATTTTGTTGTGATTTTGCTTTAAACTAATTATGTGATTGCATTTTTGCATGGAAATAGTTGTTTTACCTTGAATTAGACTACTAACCATTTTCATGCAAAACCTATCAAGACAAAGGCACCCATTTTGTTTTTCTACCCTTGTGTTCATAGGAGGGGCACCACAATCATATAATTTAGTCTTATTTCTTGTATATATTATGTAATTAAGTGACTTGATCATTTTTTTTTGTGTTTCCTCACATAGGTATTTAATCAAAAAAATTAATCATGCTTTGTTATTTGTTAATCCATTTAGTTTAGGATAGCATGTGACATTGAATTCATCCCCATGCATGAGTTTAATCATTAAGGATTAGTGTCATAGATTTCATCACTATGCATTCAACCAAACTCCATGTTCTGATGAAGTATAAATATCAGGGATAGGTATCATTAGGCTAAATAGTTGACCCCATATAGGTTATACATGAAGGGGAAGAGTTAGTTTTTTGATCCAAACATTAGACAACACCTTATATAGACTTGGGTCCCATTGTGCCTAGTGTATATAGGAGGCTCCCTTAGAAACCTTTATGTAAACCTAGCTTAGGACCCATAAACTATAACAAGCATTTCACTATTGAAGTCAGGATTAGCTCCTAAGAAGCCATTAAGTACAAACATGGTCGAGAGGGTTTAGTTAATTTAATAATAGGTCACCAACCTATAGTCTTACCCACAAAACTATTTAATAGTCTGAATATCAAGTTACACACCCTTTTTAGTTTACTAAATTAGGACTTGTGATTGAGTGTGTTGTTTACGTGTCATGATTAAAACTCATGATTTTTTGAATTGATTCGATCGATCCCATTTTTGTTTTAAAACACCTAGACACCTCTAGAATAAAGCCTCATTCTAAAAACCACATAAAACATATATTTCACCATTAACACATTTGGATACAACATTTAGTATTGAAATGAAACCTTAGTGGTCATCCATCCCTCCAATATACATTATAATCCTTTGACTAAGTATTATCAACATACACAACCTTGACATGTCTTTGATCTAACACCCATCACTTCTTTATCATTTACCTCTTTATACTTAACACCCATCTAATCATCCCTTTTCTAGTGTGAAATGTAATTTATCACTATTGGAATCACAACCACTAAGAAGCAAGGTGAAATAGTGTATAAACTTTTCTTTCAATTCCACTTATCATTCATTAATCATTCAAACCAATATAGAGATATATCAATACATAATCAACCATTCATATGAGCATGAAGTAGGAGCATAACATAAGAACATAAGAGATACATGGAAAACCCTCATGGGGAATAAAACCCACTAACGCAAAACTTGGAATATAGTCCTATAAATAATGAATCAATATTTAGTGAAGCATCAACCCCACAAAGAGTACTAACCCTTCACTAGTCAAGCACTAACTCAACTAGGCCTTTAACAAAAATCAACTTAAAAGGACATACCAACCCCCTTGGTAACTCAAAACTAACTCAACCACTTGGAACCTTTGATCACTTTTGGACACCTATTTCTCACTCAAATAATGATGATAACCTTCATTTTATTTTCACTTTCTTTTATCTCTTTCAAATAACCTTTTAGGATTCCTTGCTCAATATGCCTCTTACTAGGTTTATTAGGTCAAATGACCTTGATAATCACATGTAGAAACTCAGTTAGATGTTCATAATAGTCTCTCTCCCCTCTTATATTGGTATTAAAGACCTCTTTCTCCTTCACAATATGCTCTCTTATTCTGTCATGGGTCTCATCTTTGCTACACACATGAATTAGGCTTATTAGGCCTTGTTCTTATATTAGTATTTTGATCTCATACACCTTGGTCAAAAATAAAAATCTCCACACTTGGATTACCCTTAAAATGGGTTATATAACACGTTTCATATATGAAACAACAACTATATAGGTCAATCACCACTCATAAAGACCAAAACCACTATTAGGCCTAAAGGAGTTCTAATGCAATTAGGCCTTCTCAAAGCACACATTTCACCTAGTACTCTTGAAACTTATTGAGCCTACATAAATAGATGAAACAATTCATACATGCCTAAAATATACCCCTTATAATATCCATTTAGGTCCATACCACCTATTAGTATTAGCAGAGGTTCCTGAAGCATCAAAACATGCTAAGGATGAGGATAACTAGGATATACTTTAGTACAAAGGATATTTTATCAAATTCATAAAAAAGGTTGGAAAATATAAACATAAAAAGTTTGAATTATCATGAATTAAATAGGATGTAAGAACAACTAGTGATTTATTAACATAAATAGAGTATTCAGATTAAATTAGATATAAACTAAGCAACATGATACATAAGAATGCACACAAGGAACAAAGTAAGAAACCACATAGGTAACCATAACAAAATAAGTCTATATTTATCTATTAAAAAGTGTAAATTTATTATTATTATAGACACAAATATATATATATACATTTCCAATCTATGATTGTTCATATTCTTCTCGTACTTGGTGCCAAAAGTAGAGTATGCTCATATTCTAACCTATTTAAACTCATGGAGATAGGATAAAATAAATTTATACACAAAAAAATTAGTAAATAATGAATTAATATTAGACAAATATATTTTTAAAATTTACAATCCAATCTTTTCTCCCAATAGTTAGTCCAATTCACTACTTGAACCTCATCACTAGAACCACTCACAACTAGGTCTTCACACATCTAGAAAGTTTGTCCAAAGAAATGAAGAATACAACTAATTTTTACATTAAAAAATAATAAAAAATAACATTTATATAACCACCATGACCTTAGGGTCATCACTATGTACTTTAGGTACTTCAACATAAGGCTTAAAGCCTTTAACTCATTCCTGCAACATGACCACTTAGAACTGCCAACTAGCTTCAGAACCCAGTCATGATTACTTGACCATAAACATATATAAAGGAAGATTTAATGAATATTAATAAAATAATAATAAATTAAGAGACACTTAAAACATATTTATGTAATTATAATTTTTAACTTTGATCAAATCACCTCAAACTAATCTTTGCTAGAAGACTACCCAAAACTGCCAGAAACCTCAAAAACTAATCAACATGCATTTTGACTTTCCACATTAAAAAATGGATTTTAATGATGAAAAATATATTAATATTAAAATATTATACCTCAATATCACTCTTATATACAAAAAAAAATCTTTTTCTTTTTTCAATAATTCAACTTGCAGACCCATTAAAAAGCCTTGCTACACATAGTCTTAACTCACTCAGACAAGCCATTTTGGTATCAATGCTCCAATCCTATTATACTAGATTTAAAGAATTTATAAAGAATTAATAGGATAATAATGTATTAAAAAACAACCATATATGCATTGGATTCTTTAGATAAGGTTAGGGAACCTCCAATTCATCACTCCCACTAGCTTACTCAGACTTGTCAATCTGTCTTGAAGACCAATCATGATGATTATGAATTTAAATACTTGTGTGGATAATTTTATGGAATTATGATGAATTTGAATGATTCTAATATATAATTAGGTAAATATCACATATAAATATATCATGGTCTAGTGACAATATTAGTCTTGCAGACCAATCTCTTAACTTTACATCTTCATTGTCTCACCTTCACTAGACAGGTCATATTGTGAACAATATTTTCAAAATTTTATTTGAACTAAAAAACATATAAAAAATATTTAAATGTGTTATAGGTCTTTTAAATTAACTCAATTAATTTCGATCCATTCCCAATCCATGACAACCCATCCTTAATCTCATTCTCACTTCTACCTAGTTTTTCTCACTATCTTCACTATTGGACTTTTTAATGATAGGCCAAAATTCATGATCAATTTATCATATTTTAAGTATTTAAACTAATAATAAAATTACATGGACACAAAATATAAGTCTCACACATGATCCTTCAATCATTTTCATGCTTTGACCTAGTCAACCCTACTTACTACATCAAAAATCCAAGAAATATGGGGTTTCTTGTAGATTTCACTCACTATTCTGACAGACCAATACAACCTAAAGGTATTTGGGAGAGTCTTATACATGTTACAATCAAAAAAATAGGCCATAAAAACCATTCTGATCCATTTCTAACAAGATATTCCATATCAAGTCATAGTTAGGGTTTTAGAGAGGGTTAACACCAATTTCCATTCTTAACATTTATTCATAAACATATGCCCCTAAAACCAACTCCTAATAATTATAAATAATTTATATGATCCTTTTACATCTCTCATAAATATCTCAACTTCCCATGCAATAGTCACACATGCCAACAAGCACGAGAAAATATTTCTCAGGTCTGTAACACCTCATTCTAGCACTTAAGAGACCTCAAATCCACTTTTTATGCTTTCTTCTTCAGCTCAAGACCTCAATATTCACCATCATACTTAAAACAACATGTCAGACCTCAAACCATGCTCATATGAGCTCAAAATCCTCCAAATCTAATCATGATGCCTCATGATGCCTCCTAAGGTCTTAAGACAAGGTCTATGAGAAGATCACTATAGAAGAACTTACCCCTTTGGGTTAATCTAAGATTCATATTAATGAATTAACACTTTTATCACAATATCTAACATTTCATTATATAATTTAAAGCTCATACACATCTATATCACTAACATCATACCTCTACAAGCCATATTCATACTCAAGAACTAGTCCATCACATAGACCTAAAGCCACCATACCATTTTGGGATATTCAAGACACCTTCTATAGCTCACTACTCACCTTCAGACATTTGAGATAGGATCCACATCATTATCCTTTGAACAAGTCTCCTTAGACCAAATAGGTCACTACCCAAGACTGAACTAGCCTTATTAAACACACAAAATATGAAAACAATCACTCTTTGAACTCATGAAGCTCTTAAGATCTTCACCTAAGATATGAAACTTAGACTGACTCAAACAAATTCACATACTTGTATTTACTCATTTCACCATACCTCACTATGTTTCACAAGACACTCCATTGGATCACTCAAAGCCACACTAAGAAGTTCAAATAATCAACCTCATACCAATGACTGTAGCCACCTTCTTATGAACTAACACTTAACCTCAAACTTCCTTCGACATTAATGACATCATGCATATGACATCAAAGATAACTCTCACCTTACTAATCCTTCTTGACATTAATGATAGTACTCAAACACATGACATTAATGATAAATTTTAATAATCTCCCCTTTTTTCATTAATGGTAAACCACATTGATGGTAAACCATAAATGAACTAATCATTCTCAAACTATACTAATCTCAACAAGTTGCTTCTCTCTCAAATTAAACAATTTCATCAAGAACTTTCTCCCATAGGAATTTTGACCATCGATAACTTTCTACCCCTTTAACATTAATGACAAAGGGTCATACACAATCTCACAAGGTCATCCACACATAGTCCATTGATCCTTGGACCTAACCACTCTTAGAGCCAAAAATATACCCCTTTGACCATACATACTTCTCAATTATTTCTCTCATTTGGGCTCTCTAATCATACTAAAAAAAACATGATTCTTGAGCCTCATAAACAAATCACACATACCCCCTATTACAATATGCATACCTTAAAATCACACCAATTAAAGTGAACATATCTCTAACTGAACTAATCCATATTACCTTTTCAACTATTTGACAACATATAAGATCTACATATTGACCTTTGATGACTGATATGACTAATAATTCTTTACACAACTACCTTAGACCATGGCCACATAATAAACAAATAAGTGCTCCTTGACTCTTTGATCACAAGAGTCATACCCATATTTCATATTATACTCAAGAGAATTGAGTTATGTCCCCATTGTCTCATCATACAGTCCTTTGTGCAAACCTCAACCATGACCTAAATCATGCAAACAACTAGACTTCTTAGTTATCTTTAAATTATCTCTTTTTGTATTGAGACTGATGTAAACACCTACTTCCATTCCTCTTCATAGACCATGGTACCTATTTTATGATATCCATACATGAACTACCTTTGAATTGATCATCCATACCTTTCTTTTAATAACCATCTCAAGATAAAAGCCTTCACATGCTTCTTATTGGCTAAAAAGTGTCTCCTTGAAGCCTAGATAGAGACACCCCATTTCATAGGGCTCTAGAATAATGTGAAATCAGGAGACCCTTGTTATTCAATCTAGTTCTCTCAACCATCTTGAAATTGTGATATTGATAGTCTTTTTTAGGATTCTCTCAGTTTTGATTAGCACTTCAAGCTTATTCTCTACACCATCCTTCTCTTTGATTGCCATTTTTTCTTCCAATGCACCATCAATAGATGTTGATAGTACATGATTTTGGAACTTCTTCACATCTGATCCCTATTCTACTGTAAATAAATCATTTTGACCAATAGGCTCAATATGATTAACACTAACTACCTTTGGTCTCCATACCTTTTTAGGGGCATCAGTCATCTTGATATGACTAGAGGGTTTATCCAATCTGATCTTATAGAAACTTGTAATGTGACCAACATGTTGACAAATAAAGAAAACAATTTACTCACACCTTTTTATTGATGTGAATTGTAATCCTATTGAAGTCAACATACTCCCATTTCTAAAAAATGGGGACCCTTGTTTCAAATTCTGCAAATTTATACCTTAAAATTGAAACTTCACTTGATTAGAGTACCATTAGTATGTTTTCACATTGTATTTATTTGAATATCATTCACACCTAGTTCTCATCTACCTTAATTGACATTTTTTTAAGTAATCATGGTTTTACCCCTTCTAATATTGCTAATGATTGTTGACTATGTTTCTGTATTATAGGTTCAATAGAATCTCATTTGGGAATGAACATGCTTAGGATTTTATGCCTCAATGTTAAATTAATCTTTTACTAGCCTTTTATATATCAAATATTAATTGAATATATTTTAAAAAACCCTATTTTATAATTTTAACCTAGGTCCCTTTTCAATTAAATTCAAATGTGCACAACAACAATTTGCATGGGAACAATTAATTGAACCATAGACTTAGCTTATTTTTTATCCTAAGGATTAGTCATGTTTTTTAACATGACCAAACCTTAGTTTAAAAATATTATGCTTGGTCCCTTTATGTCCCATGGCCCTTTGGTCTATTTTATTATTAGCATGGTCTAGCTAATCACATGGTCCCCTTTCACTATGTTCTAAACTTAGCTTAAGATTTAATCCTAAGGTTTTAATTCATGTTTATTAACATGAATAAAAGCCTTAGTCTTAAGATTTTACCCTAATTTATTTATATTACCCAAGTTTTGACTTAATTATTTTATTATCTTCATGATCAACGATCCACATTTGTTTAGGTGATCAATATCTAGTGATGCATATAAAGTAAACAAGTCAATATCTTTAATCGATGACACATATTTACCTAGGCAAGATGATCCAATGGTGTGAGATTAAACCTAAAAATCAATCCACAACCTTAATCTAAAGTTTGAACATCTTTCAAGGAATAATATTATGTGTTTGATTGGGCGATATTGATCTAAAAGTGCGTATTGAGTCAAGACTTCAATGGAGACCCAAGACAAGAGAGAAGGTGATATGTGTCACAATATTAGTTATATAATATTGAATATCCAATAACATTCTACCCTTTTGATTGAGCTCTGATGGAGCACATTGATTAGGCTAAATAGATCCAATCATGTGTGATGAACCTTTAAAATTTAAAATCTCTAAGGATGAATGTGGATATGCCACATGGCATAGCCACAAGCCATAAATTATAGATCAAGCATCTTTCAAAGGTTAATGATATGTAGATGAGCATACACATTCTAATCAATGGTCTATAGAGTAGGAGGCATAATTAATTAGATCAAGATTTATGGAATGTGATTGATCTATGAAAATACGATCAATGGTGCAAGATCAATGTTGACATTTGAACAGAGCTCAGAGTGAATGTAGAAGTGATGTGTTATAACCACAAGGAATGTAGCAAGTGGCCAATGGCATTTGATCTTTTAGATTGAGACCAATGGTCCACACTGATCTATGTAAAAGAGAATCTAATGGTGTGAGATCGAGGTGTAGTTTTCAAAAGATAATGGTCACTTTTTAATTATTAATGAGCAAAGTGCCATGAAAATGCCATAGGGATGACACAAAGCTTGCCATTTGAACTAGATGCCACTATTAAAGCACTAAAAAAACCTTTAGAAGATCCTTAACACACACTAAAACCCTAATTCAACCATGTAATGATCATAATCAAGCCTAAGAGAGTTGAGTTATCATTTGTTCAAGAATAATTCAATCCAGAACCAAAGTGTAAACCACTAGTGAGAAATTTGAACAAATTCATGACCACTATGGAAAATTATAGAAAGTCCCTACTCTACACCATATTTGGGTAATAACAAAGTCTGTCAACATCACTATGCATGAAGAGATTAATCCATGGATTATGGATCTAAAAAAGGAAGAGGAGAAAATAATGGCTTCCCTAGGAGCATCAAGTGGAGCACAAATAGAAACCCTAACTTAATCATTAGTGGGGGTTCAATTTAATCTAGAGATCACTAGTTTGGAAGGAGTGATAGAAAACAAGGCCATGATTATTGGAGAGGAATTCACCTTTCAAAAAGTGAAACCATTCACTATTTGAATTGAGAGGAAGGATAGAGGCTTGGTGAGGTTCCTATCTTTAAAGAGGACCCATTGAAGGTGTCTCAAGCACAATATAATCAATTTTAGGTTGTCATCAAAGGCATGATGCAACAAAAAAATACTTTAAAAGATAATTATATCTTGTCAATCCAAGAAGATAGATTCAAGCTATTTGAGGACACCATGATTGACTTATTTAATTCCTTAAAGTCAGCCATAACCAAACAAGAGGAAATAAGTAATAAAAATTCCATGGCTACAAGCCAAGTTAGCCAATGGTAGGCTTTAAGCGATAAAGTGAAATACTTGATCAAATGCTTGACCAAGAACCAAGTCCCTTAATTCAAGATAGTCATCCTAGCCTATTTAAATATGGCTATGGCTATATTGGTGGACAAAATTAAAGCCTTGAGCAACTAGTCCAAGAAGATTGAGGACATTTCTAAGGACCTCAAACAATAGGAAGATAAAATGCTACACATATTGGATAACTTAATCAAATAACCCACGTCACTTAGTCCTTTGGGCCACTGATGAGGAATTCAAGCATTAAAGTTCTTAGTTCATTCAATAAGTAAGGAACCAAGGCCAAGGAAAGATAGGAGATGATAATAAGAAGATCATGGGCCTACTTTTATCATATGAGGAGAAGATAGGAGATGCTAGGAGCATCAAGCAAGCCTTGGAAAGAGCTAAAAGGGACCTCAATAACCTAGGAGCTCAATAAAGAGAGCTATTCATGAGACCTATTGTTGACCTCTAGCTAATCAACAAGTAACATTATAGGATAAAGATCTTCCAAGGAAGGTAGAAGGTTGCAGTAGCACTAGGGTCTCAAAGTTAGTTGGATTATGAATATTCTTCTGCAACTAGCATTGTATATTTTTGAAATGGAATATTATTTTTGTAAAGGCATATACAACATGTAAAGTACATTGCTTATAGGTTAGTATATTAAAAAAGGTAATTTATTCTAGAATGTAATAGAAAGGACAACTATCCAGTACACATGTACAAATGTAATTTGTCATTACTGATCGACATACCTCCTAAATTATATATATAAAGAGGTATTTATAATTGTAAGGGATAGTGTTTTTGAGCCAAAAATTGTTTGTAACTTTTGATCAAATTAATAGAAGCAAGGAATTCTATAAATTTTGTCCACATTTACTTATATGAATTGCTTTCATGGTTTTTCTCTCATTCATTTGATCTTATCTTCAGATTTGAATGGTTCTTGTAAATTCTAGATGTGCATCCTTAAATGCAGAGTTGCTAATTTATGCTAATTCTAGATTAGTTAAAAGTTATTAGGTTTATTTTGCTTTTTTTACTCCTCTTGTATCTGAGTTAATGCTATTTTTTTGTAGGGGTGAAATTCTTAAAGTGAACCTAGTTCTTATTTGTATTTTCTCATACCTTCCTTAGATGTTTGTTTGATGTCTGATAGGATTTGAGATTATGCTACTTCATATTGCATATTGGTTAAATTTATGTTCAGATGAAACTAAAACTTTTTCATAATGTTAGAAATAAAGACTAACATCTCCCTTTTTTGCCCTACCCTTACTTTTGCTCCCTTTTTATCAATTCACCTTAGAGTAGCTTCATTGTGAATATTCATCTCAATTTAGATTTAGACTTATTTTTTTAGTATAATTCACTTTAAATAGCATAAATCATCTTCAAAATAAAAGATTAACTATTAATTCACGGTGGCTCCCAACCACCAACTAATATAAATTTGTAAAATAGTCAACCTATTCTACATATATTCCACCAAGGATAATAGGATTTTCACAACTAATAACTCATACAAACGATACTATGAATGCAAAAATGAGAAGTGTTTCTTAAACACTATATGAGCCTATTCATACATTTAAGTGAATCAATAAGAGAAACATTGGTGTTAGAAGGAGGGTCAGTTAAATCTTTCAAAATTGTAACATGTTTGACAATTTTGGTGAATTATGTTCAAAGATTGATGTATTCTTAACATATTTATGTTTTTTTAGCATATTTGTGTAAAAATCATTGATCTTAATGGTTTCAAACTAGGTTTTGTGCTTATTTAGACAAAGATACATGTTTTTTAAGTTTGATTTTTAATTATGGTAAAGACAGCTTAATATTTATAAACTAAGGCATTTGAGGTTAGTAATAGAAGTTTTGTTCAAATATTGATTGGATCTCTACAAATTTGAGTTTATTTAAGATTGAAATGTATAAAGATCATTCATATTTACGTGTTTGGACACATATTTGAGATAATTTAGTTAAATATTGATGTTCTTTATTATTATTTATACATATTTTCACAAAATTTACTTAATGTGTAGGTCTGATCATTGTTCTTTACAAAGACAAGATTTACACATCATATTTCAAATAGGGTTCAAAGTTTTCAAGCTAGAATTGCCAAGGATAAGGACCAAGAAATGTTTAGAGACAAGAGTTTCCATTCTTTCATTAGAAGTTCATAGGAGAGATGGCAAGACAAAGGTAAGAATATACTTTCAAAGTCTCAACCAACTTTACCAATTTAGGGTGCTCCTGTTTTCAATCCCCTATAAAGGTATGGTTTGGCAAGATGGTTCTTCAATCAATATAGTAGGTGTGGTATATGACCTTCTTCATAATCTTGAAAATTATTTTCCTGCTTTTAGTTCTAATGGTGTTATAATAGTTGAAGAATAAATTAAATCCTTCAAAGTTGCTTTAAGACTTTTGAATGTAGTTCATGAAGATGTAGCATGCATATTGTTTCCATGTTGCATATGAGTTGTTTCTTAACCTTTTAGAGAACTACATAGCTAGCTAGAATGATTTTAATAAAATATTTATTGATAAATTTAGTAAAATCATTAAGCTTTACATTTTGGATCAATATTTTACCATAGTTAAAAGAGATTCAAATGAGCCCATAGGATCCTTTAATGCTAGATTCCAAAAAATGTTTAGTAAAACCATATCTCCTTATAGATCTGATGAGGCTTTAACCTTAGAAATTTACAAGGATGCCTTAGATCCCATGAATTCTATATTTCTCAAAATATCTGATCAAGTCATTAATACATTAGCCTTAGCTTATGCTGAAGCTATGATAATTAATGACCAAATGAAACCACAAGGCCAAATGGTTTATAATATTCCCAACATTAATCCAAATTTGCCTATTTTGAATGTCATTTCTGATGCCAATCAAATTTTGCCTGATTTAAATTAACTTCTAGTTCTAGATCAATTTCCTTTGAACCATGCACATCCTAGCCAAAACTTGGGATTTTTTAACAACTTTGCTAATAGATATCATCCACAAGACTAGAGATATTTGATGCCTATAGCCAGTATCAATACTCAAGTACATAATTAAGAGGTACCCAAGAATGAGAATGATTCTATTTTTAAGATGGTTCAAAAGCTAATCACTGATTTCATTCAGTTGCAAAAGCAAGTTGGCAATACTAGGGAAATTACAATATGAACTTCTCTTTCTAAAGATTCAATAGGCCTTCAAACAGGTTTCAAATAATAAAAACAATAGCCACAATAATGAGTGATCCCATAATAAGAATGTACCTGATATAAATCTTGGTGATGTAACTTTACATGATTATTGTAGAGTGTATTGCACTTTAAAACATGGTGAATTAGATTGTCTCAAATTTTGCAATACTTTTGAATATTTTAAAGAAGAATTGGATACTTTTGAAGTTGTACCTAATAAATACAATGGTGTGGTATCTTAGTTTCTTCAAGGTAATCTAAATCTTCTTATTCAACTCTCATGGTGGAGATATTTGAGTTCCCATTCCAAGAAGACAATGAGCCTGAAGATATCCCTAAAGATATTCATGATTTTCAATAATATTTGAAGAAGACCTGTCCTCTAAAGAGAAGGGAGAAAAAATAACCTTTGAATACCTCAACTCCATCAAATAATTTTGATACTCCTCTTGATACTACATCAGATAATAATCCAGAGCCTCCTAAGAGAAACACATTTAAAATCAATGTAGATACATCTAATTCTTCTAATAGGATTGGATATAACATAGTGAAGGACATGAAAATATCAAAGCTAATATTACCTTACATGAGTTGACTCAGATTATAGAACAAATGGATCTATTGTTAGAATCTTTGTCTAAGAAGCCTAGTAAGTCTCAAAATGCTGGACATGCTAACATTACAATACACAAAAATAGGGCAAAATTTCCATCTTTCTTGCTCATAGTCAAGATATTTGGTAAGAATTTACACAATTAATTGGTAGATTCATGTGCATCTAAAATATTATGCCTAAAGGTATTTGTGAACAACTTGGTTTGACTTCCATTAAATTTGAAAGAGTTGTAACTCAATTATATAAATCAAGAGTCTAAGTGATTGGTGAATTGTTAAATGTTTACATGAAGATTGATTCTGAACCAATGATCCAACAATTCATTGAAATCTAAATGGTGGATATTCCTGATGCATATGGAATGCTAATAATTAGAGATTGGACCTGATCTTCGAATGGTTACATATCAAATGACTGCTCCCATATATGTGGTTACTTTGGAAGGGAGTTCGAAATCAAATCAGGATAGAAAAGGAGCACAAGATGAAGCATATGATCATTGAGTATAATGAAACCAATGAGAGTGTCAACATGGTTAACTTAGATCTAGGTTTTTACACTCTTGACATCATAAAGGTATGTAACTCCAAAACTTCTCATACTATGCTTGGATTATGGAAGCTATATTTTGATGGTGCTAGATACAAATTAGGTTATGGAGTAGGAGTAGTATTAATAAATCCCATTGGGAAAGAATATAATGCCTCTTCAAAAATCTAATTCCCATGCACTAACAATCTCATAGATTATGAAGTACTTATTCTTGGATTACAAATTTCCATCAAACACAAGGTCAAGGAACCATTAGTTTTTGGTGATTCAAAACTAGTAGTTAATTAGGTCAAAATTAAATATCAATGAAAGTTGTTCTATCTTATGAAATATAAATTTAGAGTGTGGGACCTAATTGAATGTTTTGATGCTTTCAACATTGTGTCAATACCTAGGGAGGAAAATAAGGCTACTAATGAACTTGCTTCAGCTACAACCAACCTTATGCCCAATCAAGATTATAATTTACAAAGCCTTACCATTGAATTAGTCCTACGTCCTTAAGTTCTAGATAATGTCAACCATTTAAAAGTATTTAGTGATGATTAAAATATCATAGAATTCATGACTATCTCAGGATTATTTGAGGCTCATATCATTGATGAACTAGTGAGAATACCCTTGATGATGAAAAAGTTGAATGCAAGCTTGATGACAAGGTCATTTAGATGAATGCCAATAAGATCCCAAAAGGAATGATTAACTTGGAATGATTGTTTGATTTAGATAAATTAGATGAGATTATCAAAATTCCTAAAGTAGACGGGAAAGACTACCATGCAATGGACATAGGTTCCCAAGGTCAACCTTGGTTGGTGAACATTAGTACAACCTACATAAGCATTGAAACTGAGAGAGCCAAAGATTTGTTGATCAAGTATAGGGATGTAATAACATAGTCCTATGATGACTTAAAGATATTTTATCCTAAGATCATAACCCACACCATACCTCTAGAGGAAGCCTATAAGCCATTTAGGCCAAAAAAAGGCTAGTCAACCCTATTTTATAACTAATGATATATAAAGAGGTCAAGAAGTTAATATATGCTAGGATAGTGTTTCCCATTAGACACTCTACTTGGGTAGCTAACCTAGTACTAATCAAGAAGAAAAATGATGAAATTAGATTGTGCATTGATTTTATAAATCTGAATAGAGCATCTAAGAAAGATAATTACCCCTTACCTTCTTTGACCAAGTAATCCAAATTATTTTGGTTATACTATGATGTATTTTTTTATATGGATTTTTAGGGTATAATCAGGTGCTAGTGAACAAGGAAGATAGAATGAAGACTGTATTTAGTACTAAGTGGGGAACTTTTACCTACAAGAGAATGTCCTTTAAATTGATAAAATGTAGGTGCAACCTTTCAAAAAGAAATGGATCATGCATTATAAGGCCTCATAGGTAAGTGCATTATTATTTACATGGATGACCTCACTATCTTTTCAAAGAATAGGGAATATCATATCATGAACTTACAACAAGTATTTGAAAGGTGTAGAAGGTATGAAATTTATCTCAACCCAAAAAAGATCATTTTTATGTAACTGAGGGAAAATTATTGGGACATGTTATAACTAAGGAGGGGACCTCTATAGACCCATACTGAGTTAACATAATATCAAAGATAGAACCCCAAAATAATAGGAAGGAACTAAATTCTATCTTTGGTAAAATCAACTTTATGAGGAAGTTTATTTCTAGTTTTACAAAAATAGTGAGACCTTTGAATGACATGTTGAATAAAGATGTTAAGATCACTTGGAATGAAGAGACCAAGAAGGCCTTCAAGGTAATCAAAGAAGAAATTAGACAAACTCTTATGATAATAAGTCAAGACTTTACTAAAGATGTATATATTTACTCTTTTGCTATTGACCATACAATTGTACCTATCCTAACTCAGAAAATATATGGATGTAATCATCTTATTGCTTTCATGAGTACTAATCTAATTTTTTTTAATTGAATTATTATCTTATTGACAAACAAACATGTGCTCTGGTCAAGGTAGTGAATAAATTTAGGCATTATATTCTTAGAAATAAGGTACATGCAATACTACCAGACCCTACCACCAAGCTCAACTTAGTCAATGTGAACTTGGAGAAAGGAGAGTTAAGTGGATGTCTATTCTCTAATAATATGATCTAAAGATGAATACTACAAAGTTGGTAAGATGCCAAGGTTTAATTTAGTTGATTACTTATGCTAATCCCAAACTAAGTGTCATGCAGGTAGAACAACAATTTTTTTGGCTCAATGATTTGTATGCTCTTATTGTTCATTTTTTAATCAATGACTATTGTCTTGTAGGGTTAAGTAGAGAGAAAAAGAGAGCTTTACAGCTCAAATCAACTCATTTTTTGATCAAGGATGGAGTGTTGTACAATAACTTTGAAGGCATTTATGTAAGGTGTGTTTCTAAAGAAGAGGTAGATGAGATCTTGAGCACTTTCCATGAAAAACTAGGAAGTGGACATTCATTCAAAAAGAAAATACCCCATAAGATATTTAGGGCTGATTACTAATATCCCACTATCTTTAAGTATGATCATAAGCATGTGAGAGAATGCTACTCATGTCAAATCTTCAACACTAAAGATCCCAAGCCAGCCATGCCATTAAAGCCAATAACGATTGATAAACCCTTTGCCTAATGGGGACTAGATTTTGTGGGGGTCATTAACCCCTATTCATCAGATGGTCACAAGTATGTTTTGATTACTACTAACTATTACACAAGATAGACTAAAGTCATGGCAACCAAGCAATGCAAGACTGAAGAGGTGATCATATTTTTAGAAGAAAACATATGCACAAGGTTAAAAATGCTAGTGTCTCTAGTTTGTGATAATGGATATACCTTTATATCCATTGAGATGATGGAATGGGCATATGAAAAAAACATTTTTCTCAATCTCTCATCAAACCATTACCCTCAAGGCAATATGGTGTCTAAATCAATGAATAAGAACTTGATGAAATCCATAAAGAAGTCTGCCACTAATAAACCAAGAATATGGCATAAACTACTTAAGTATGCCCTTTGGATAGATAGAACTATATTCAAACAATATCTCAAGGCCTCACCATTATTTTTGTTATATGGTCAAGATAATATATTTCTCATAACACTCAAGATGCAAACCCATAGGTTCATGTAAGAGTACATTGAGGAGGATCAAGAATTTACAAGTTCAAGGTTGATGGACATCATACATATGGAGGATGCAAGAGAAGAAGCTTTTACCAATTTTAGCAGACACCAAACCACAATCAAGAGGTGTTTTGATAAAAATTCAAAGATAAAGGTGTTTAGACAAGGAGATTTAGTTCTTCTTTAGGATAAAGCCTCAAAACCAAAAGTAAAACACCTGAAGTTCATACCCTTGTGGATTGGGCCATATCAGATTACTAAGACCTTGGGGGATAACACCTTAAAACTAAAATACTTGTAAGGAGCAGAGTTTACATTGCCAACCAATGGATAATACCTCAAGCACTATTTCTTTACTTCCCTACTTGGAGTCTTCATGAAATGAACTATAATAATAGTTAGAGTTAGTGTAGGTAGGATTTAGGGTAGTTCTTTCTTTTCCCCCCCTTGTTTATGCATAGTGTTTGCATATATTTGTTTGCTTATTTGATTTGTGTTTGGTTTGTTTTATTTTTGCACTTTTTTCTTACTTTTAATAAGTTCTTTTGGATAGTCCTCAGCTCAAAGTAAATTTAGACTTTCAAAGGAACTCCACAGTTCAAGAATGCAGGTATGTTTTCTCAGCATTGGTTGATCATGCATTATTAGAATATGATCTTAATGTTATAGTTTGGAGAAACTAGTAAATACTAATGCTTAGGATAATTATTCCTCAGGATTTTAGGCATTTTTCTGATTTAAGCTTGGTTTTAAGAAGGATTGCACATGTAGATTAGGATAGAGTCAGGCTTGAAATTAATAAACATTATTTCTTGGGACAAGGATAAAACTAAGGATGATTTTTTTAAGATCAAACACTTGACTAAATTCCTAAATGTAGCTAACTTGGTTCCCAACCTTTGCTAGAAAGTCAAAATGATCCAAAATTTATAAAAACAAGAGATTATTACAAAATCAAAGAGATTTCTAAGTAGAGGTGATTCTGGTAACCTCCACCAGGGCTATGGATGCCTGACTAGTAGTGGAACAAGGCCTTGAGTGGAGCCAAATGAATTTTTTTGGGGCTATGGATGCTTGACTGGTCGTAGAGTAATGCCCAAGCCTTCCCTGAGCTAAAGTATGGTTCTTAATGGATTTACAAACATGTTGAAAGTCAATGTTAATGGTTAAAGTCATGAAATGGGGAAGTTGTTTCCATAAATCCCATGGCAAATAGTAAGTAGAATCAAAGAACACACATAACATGACTGGGTTTTGATGTTTGATACTAATTCTACATGTGCAAGACTTGTTTCAACCATGAATTGATCTTAATGGTACTTGATCAAATGGAATTAATAAACTAGTTATTAATCTAAACCAAAGACTTTAAATTATAATATATTGCTACGTTTCCCCCAAATGTCACCATTTGTTGAGGTCAACATATCCCCATTCTAGAAAATGGGGACCCTTGTTTCAAATTTTGCAAATTTGTACTTTAAAATTGAAAATTCACTTGATTAGAGTACCAATAACATGTTTACACATTGTATTTATTTAAAATATCATTCACACTTGATTCTAATTTGCATTACTTAACATGTTTTCAATTAATCATGGTTTTACCTCTTATAATGTTGCTAATGATTATTGACCATGTTTGTGTGTTGTAGGTTCAATGGAGTCTCATTTGGAATGAACATGCTTAGGATTTTGTGCTTCAATGTTAAATTGATATTTTACTAACCTTTAATCTATCAAATATTAATTGAATCTATTTTTAAAACCCCAATTTAGTGTTTTAACATAGGTCCCTTTTAAATTAAATTCAAATTTGCATAGGAGCAATGTACGCAAGAACAATTAATTAAATGATAGACTTAGCATAATTTTTAACCTAAAGATTAGTCATGTTTTTAAATATAACAAATACTTAGTCTAAAAATCTTATTCTTGGTCCCTTTACATCATGTGGCCCCTTGGTCTATTTTATTATTAGTATGGTTTAGCTAATCACATGGTCCCCTTTTTCTATGTTCTAAACGTAGCCTAAGATTTGATCCTAAGGTTTTAATTCATGTTTATTAAAAAACTAAAAACCTTAGTCTTAATAATTATCCCTAAGTTATTTATATTACCCAAGTTCTAACTTAATTATTTTATTATCCACAAGATCAATGGTCCACGTTTACTCAGGTGATCGAGATCTAGTAGTACATATAAATTTAATAAGTCAAGAGCCTTAATCGATGACATGCATTTACCCAAGTGAGATGATAAAATAGTATGAGAGTAAAGTGGAACATTTAATCCCCATCCCTAAGCTAAAGTTTGAACATATTTCAAGGATAAATGATACACATTTGCTCAAGCAAGATTGATCTAATGACACGTATTGAGTTTAGATTTCAATGGAGCCCTAAGAAAAGCAAGGTGATAGGTGTCACAAACTAAGTGAAATAATATTGAACAACCAATAGAATTTCATCATTTAGATCGAGACTTGATGGATCATGTAGATAAGGCAAAATAGATCCAATGGTGTGTGATGAAGGTTGAAAAATCAAAATCCCTAAGGACAAACGTGAAGATGACATGTGGCATAGCCACAAGCCAAAAATTAAAGATCAAGCATATTTCAAAGGTCAACAGTATTTGGATGATCATACACATTTTGATCAATGATTTGTAGAGTAGGAGGCATAATTAATTAGATCAAGATTGATGGAACATGATTGATCCATGCAAATGAGATCAATGATGTGAGATAAATGTTGACATTTCAATAAAGCTCATAGAGAATGTGGAAGTAAAAAGTTTCATAGCCATAAGGAATGTAACAAGTGGCCAATTGTGTTTGATCTTTAAAATTGAGATCAATGGTTCATGTTGATCTATGTAAAAGAGAATCCAATAGTGTAAGATCAAGGTGGAATTTTCAAAAGATAACAGTCACTTTTTAAATATTAATGAGCAAAGTGACACAAAATTGCCACATAGATGTCATGAAGCTCATCATTTTTACCAGCTACCACCATTAAATCATTAATAAAACCTTTAGAGGATCCCTAGCATGCACTAAATCCCTAATTCAAACCTGTATTAATCATAGTCCAGCTTAAGAGAGTTAAATTATCATCTATACAAGAAGAATTCAATCTAAAACCAAAGTATAGACCACTAGTGAGCAATTTGAGCAAATTCATGGCCATTATGGAAAATTACATAAAGTCCCTATTCTACACCATCTTTGGGTAATAAAAAGTCTATCAACATCATTGTGCATAAAGATATTAAGCCATGGATTGTGTCTCTATAAAAGGAAGAGGAAAAAAGAATGCATACTCTAGGGGAATTAGGTGGAAAATAAATAAAAACCCTAGCTCCAAAAGTGACTCAATCATCAATGGGGGTTTAATTTAATATAAAAAACACTAGCTTGGAAAGAGTGACAAAAAATAAGGCCATGATTGCTAGAGAGGAATTTACCTTTAAAAAAGTGGAACCATTCACTAGTTTGACTCTAGAGGAAAGGATAGAGGCCTGGTGAGGTTCCTAGATTTAAAGAGGACCCATTAAAGCTGGCTCAAGCACAATTTGATCAATTATAGGATGTCATCAAAGGCATGATGCAACAATAGAAGAATTTAGAAGAGACTACCATCTTGTCAATCCAAGAAGATAGATTCAAGATGTTTGAGGATACCATGATTGACTTATTCAATTTGTTATAGTTAGTCAAAACCAAACAAGAGGCAATAAGTAATAAAAATGACATGGTTATAGGCCATGTTGGCCAATGGTAGGATTCAATATATCAAGTGAAAGAATTGATCAAAGCCTTGACCAAGAACTAAGTCCCTTAATTCAAGACAGTCATCCTAGTCCATTTAAATATGGTTATGTCTATATTGGTGGATAAAATCAAAGCTCTGAGCAACTAGTTCAAGTAGATGGAGGACATTTCCAAGGAACTAAAATACCAGGAAAATAAAATGCTACACATATTGGACAAATTAATCAAAGAGCCCACTTCACTTAGTCCTTTGGGCCTTATCATTGATGAGGATTTCAAGTATATAACTTCTCAATTCATGCAACAAGGAACCAAGGCTAAGGAAAGAGAGGGGCTTATAATGAGAAGATCATGGTCCTACTATTGTCATCTATGGGGAAGATAGGAGATACTAAGAGCATCAAGTAGGGCTCAAAAAGAGATAAAAATGACCTTAATAACTTGGGAGATCAAGAAAGAGAGTTGTTCATGAGACCCATTGTTGACCTCTAGCTAATCAATGAGCAACATTATAGGATGAATATCCTGTAAATAAGGCAAAAGGTTACAGTAGCACCAGGGTCCCAAAGTTAGTTGGATTAGGAATATTCTTTTGTAACTAGCATTGTATATTTTTAAAATGGAATATTCTTTTTGTAAGGGCATGTAAATCTTGTAAAGTACATTGCCTATAGGCTAGTATATTATAAAAGGTCATTTGTTCTAGAATGTAATAGAAAGGATAGATGTCCTATACACATGTACAAATGTAATTTATCATTATTTATTGACATACCTCATGAATTATCTATATAAATAAGTATTACCAATTGTAAGGGAGAGAGTTTTTAGAGCCAAAAACTATTTGTAACTTTTGAGAAAATTAATATAAGCAAGGAATTCTACAAAGTTTGTCCAAATTTTCTTGTGTGAATTGATATCATGGTTTATCTCTCATTTTTTTTATCTTATCTTCAAATTTGAATGGTTATTGTGAATTATGGATGTGCATCCTTAAATGTAGACTTGATAATTTGAGCTAATGCTAGATTAGTTGAAAGTTCTTAGGTTTATTTTGATTTCTTTACTCCTCTTGCATCTGAGCTAATGTTATTTGTTTATAGGGGTGAAATTATTAAAGTGAACCTGGTTCTTATTTTCATTTTTTATACCTTCCTTAGATGTTTGCTTGATGTGTGATAAGATTTGAGCTTATACTACTTTATGTTGCACATTGTTTAAATGAATGTTTAGATGAAATTAGAACTTTGTCATAATATTATAAATAAAGACCAACAACATATCCCTTTTCTTCCCTACCCTTCCTTTTGCTCCTTTTTTATCAATTCACCTTAGAGTGGCTTCATTATGAATATTCATCTTAGTTTATATTTAGACCAAATTTTAAGCATAATTCACTTTAAATAGCATAGATCATCTTCAAATTCAAAGATTAACTATTAATACATGATGGCTCCCAATCACCAACTAATACAAATTTGTGAAATAGTCAACCTATTTTGCCTCTATCTTACCAAGGATAACAAGATTATCATAATTAGCAATTCATGTAATGGATTCTATGAATCTAAAAATAAGAAGTGTTTCTTAAAAACTATATAAATGTGTTAATACATCTAGGTGCATCAACAAATCCATTTTTAACCAACTGATTATTCTCCTACGATCCTTTGGTCTATGCCCAAACTAATAACAAGTTAAAAAATAACCATGAAATGAATTAGGATACCTTGTTACATTGAGCTGCCTATTTGGAGTTGACTTTTTTTATTTTTACTAGGATAATTTTCATTCTTCTTGGTTTGAGCAGACTTCTCTTGCTCTTTCTCAACATTTCTCATATTATCCATGAGATTCTCATGCTCAACCTTCAAGTATCCAAACTAACTATCTTCAACTAATCACACTTAACTTCTTTTGACCTTAAAATTGGATTGACAACCTCTAACTAATCCTTGACATCTTTGATGGTCTTTTCATCTTCTTTGGACTCTTTGGCTATGTAATTATTCAAGGTACATATTTTATCCTCATGATACTTGAACACAAATTTTCACTCTTGACTCTATTTCCTTAGTTATTTAGCCATTTTGTGCTTCTAGGATCAACTTCTAGATATTAGGAATTCTCTAGAGGACCAAGATTTGTTAAAAATTATTGGAATCATAACCAATATTAAAAAGGGGATGTTGAATCATTATATAAGCTTTTATTTCAATTCCAATTATCATTAATTAGTCATTCAAACTAATATAAATAAATAAATAAATAAATATATATATATATATATATATATATATATTTGTATGCATAATCACCCATTCATATGAGCATGAAGCAGGAACATAACATAAGAACATAAGAAATACATGGGAAACCCTCATGGGGAATAAAAACCACTTACACATAGCTTAGAATATAATCATACAAGAAATTAATTAATATTTAATGAAGCATTAACCCCATAAGGAACACCAACCCCTCACTAGTCAAACACCAACTCGACTAGGCATTTAATAATCACTAACTTGTAAGGAGGCACCAACACCCTACGTGAATCAGCACTAAATCAACCACATATAACCTCTAATAACCTTTTGACACCTTTTTCTGACTAAACTAATGATTATCACCTTCATTTTCTCTTCACTCTCTTCTATCTCTCTCAAATAACCTTATAGGTTTCCTTGCTCAATATGCCTCTTACTAGGCCTATGAGGCCAACTAACCTTGATAATCACATGTAAAAACTTAGTTAGATATTAATATTAGTCTCTCTCCCCTATTATTATGGTCTTAAATACCTCCTACTCCTTCACAATCTGCTCTCTTATTCACTCATGGGTCTCATCTTTGCTGCACACATGAATTAGGCCTATTAGGCATTGTTCTTATATTAGTCTTTTTGATATCATACATCCTGGTCACAAAAAACCTATAAAAACTTATATAACCCTTAAAATTGGTTATATAACATGTTTCATACATGAAACAACCACAACATATGTCAGTCACCACTCATAAAGACTAAAATCACTATTAGGCCTAAAGGAGACCTAATGCAATTAGGCCTTACCAAAACATGTATTTTACCTAGTCCTATTAAAAATGATTAAGACTCTAAAAATGGATGAAAAAATTCATACATACCTAAAATATACCTCTGATAACATCCATTTAGGTCCATACCACTTTTTAGTCAAATTCACTACTTGAACCTCATCACTAGAACTACTCACAATTAGGTCTTCATACACCCAAAAAATTGAACCTCGTCACTAGAACCAATTTTGACATAAAAACATAATAAAAAATAACATGGATATAACCTCCATGAACTTATGTTCATCACCATGTAATTTATATACTATAATGCATGGCTTAAAGACTCTAACACATTCTTCCAACATGAACACTCAGAACTACCAACTAGCTTTAGAACCCAATCATGATTATTTGACCAAAAACATATGTATAAGAAGATATAATTACTATAAATTCACTAATAATAATATAATATAATCTCATAAAATCTTAATGTGAATTATACTCTTCAAATATAATTAAATCACCTCAGACTCATCTTTGCTAGAAGACTACTCAGAACTGCCAAAAACCTCAAAAACTAGTCAACATGCCTTTTGGATTTACACATTAACAAAGGGATTTTTAATGATGAAAAATATATTAATATTAAAATATTATACCTTTATATCACTCTTATATAAAAAAAATCATGGTCTTATTATAATAATTCAACTTGTAGACCCATTACAAAGCCTTACTACACATAGTTTTAACTCACTCAGACATTCCATTTTGGTAACAATGATCAAAAAATCTTATAATAAATTTAAATCCTTAATAAATAATGAATAATAAAATAATTTATTAAAAAATAATATTATATGTATTGGATGCTTTAGCTAAGGTAAGGGAACCTCCAACTCATCACTCCCACTAGTTTACTCAGACTTGCCAATCTGTCTAGAAGACTAGTCATGATGATTATGACTTTCATTACTTGTGTGGATAATTTTATGGAATATTTATTTATTTTAATGATCATAATATATCATTATTTAAATCTAATATATAAATATATCATGGTATATTGATAATGTTGGTCTTACAGACTAATCTCTCAACTTTACATCTTCACTGTCTCACCTTCACTAGACAGGTCATATTGTGAACAATATTTTCAACATTTCAATTAATATAAAAAAATATAATATAGATATGGAAATGTGTCTTAGGTATTTAAAAATAACCCCATGAATTTTTATCCATCCCTAATCTCATTCTCACTTATGCCTTGTTTTTCCCACTGTCTTCACTATTGGACTTTTTAGAGATATGCCAACTTCAATAATTGGTTTAACATATTTAAAATATTTAACCTACTCAAAAAATTAAATTAAAAAAAATAAAAGTCTCACACATCATAATTCAATCATTTTCATGCCTTGACCTAGTCAATCCTACTTGCCACATCAAAAATCTAAGAAATAAGGGTTTTTTTATAGCTTTCACTCACTCTTATGATAGAATAATTCCACTTTAAGGTACATGGGAGAGTAATATACATGTTAAAATAACCAAAATATGTCATAATAACCACTATGATCCATTTTAGATAAGATATTCCATATCGGGTCATAATTAGGGTTTTAGAGAGGGTTAAGACTAGTTTTCATTCTTAACATTTGTTCATGAAACTATGCCCCTAAAACCAACTCCTAATACTTTTAAATAGTTTTTATTACCATTTTAAATCTATAAAAAATATCTAAACTTCCCATGCAATAGTCACATGTGCCAACAAGCATGAAAAAATCCTTCTCAGGTTTACAACATCTCATTCTAGCACTCGATAGACCTCAAATCCACTTTTTATGCTTTCTTAGTTAACTCAAGACCCCAAAATTTACTAACATACTTTTAAAAACATTTAAAACCTAAAAAAATGAACACATGAGCTCAAAATACTCCAAACTTGATTATGATGCCTCATCATGCCATCTAGGGTCTTAAGACAAGGTTTATGAGAAGACCACTAAAGAAGAACTTACCACTTTGGCTTACTATGAGAGTCATATGACTAACTCAACACCTTTCTCACAATATCTAACATTTTATTACATAATTTCAAGATCATACACATCTATATCACCACCATCATGCCTCTACAAGCCATATTTATGCTCAAGAACTAGTCCATCACACAGACCTACTAGGTACCATACCTCTTGAGATCTTCAAGACACCTTTTATATGTCACTACTCACCTTCATACATATAATATAGGATACATATCATCTCCCATCATTATCCTTTGATTGAGTCTCCTTAGACCACATACCCAAAGACTGAACTATCCTTCTTAAACACACAAGATATGAAGACAATCTCTCTCTAAAATCATGAAGCTCTAAATATCTTCACTAAAGATACAAAACTTACACTAACTCAAAAAAATCCACATTTTTTGTATTTAATTATTTCACCATACCTCATTATGCTTCACAAGACACTCTATTAGATCACTCAAAGCCACACTAGCAAGCTCAAATAATCAACCTCATACCAATGAGCATAGCCACCTTCTTGTGAACCAACACTGGACCTAAAACTTATTTTGACAATAATGACCTTAGGAATATGACATCAAAGACAAATCTCATCTTAATGATCCTTCTTGATGTTAATGATATTACTCTGACATAGGACATTAATGACAAGTTTAAATAATCACGTCATCTCTTTTTTTTCCTTGGTAGATTGAAACCTTGAAAGGTTTTCTCTTTTTGTAATCTTGGTCACTTTAGTCTTGACATATATAAAAATATACAATCTCTAAATTTCCAAATACTCTTCTTTGACCACTCTTAGATTTTCTTTATAGACAAAATTAGTATTTAAAACTACATCCTCTCCCATCATACTACATTAAAAGCACACCTAATCATTTTTTTTCACCATCATCTTTCATAATGCCAAGACAACCCATGCCCAAATCCTTAGAATGGGATAAAGATCCAATAGAAATAATGAATTTTTGCAAAACTTAGTTGATTTAAACCAATATCATAATGATATGCACACTCCCAGAGGAGAAGATGACTGATTCACAAATGACTTCTTCTATAGAGACAAAGTTAGAGAATTATTTAATATATATATATATATATATATATATATATATATATATATATATATATATATATATATATATATATATATATATATATATATATATATATATATGAAAATCATGACCAAATTTTAGCTCAAGTCATCAAAATGGGGGAACACTATCACCAAAATTTGATCGCAACCTTTTTCAACCTTTAATCTACCCATCGACTCGACGTAATACTCCCCATCAACATGTCCATACTAATCAGGCACCTAAAGAAGAAAAACTTATGGACCATGAACAAGAACTTAAAGATCAATAACAACAAGTGCTTCTCCAAAATAACTACATCAAGGCTAATAGGAGATAATTTCCATGGAGGATCAATTGGATCAAATCACACAATAAATTAATTCCATAGCCTCCTAATTCCATTCACAAATTCAATGACCATCCTCTCTAAGACAAAATTTCCATAATTATAATAAAAACCACACAATTCATGCCCAAGCTTCTAATCCACTTTTGGATCCATCATTTGCACAAGAATGGAAAATGATGAAATAATCTCTCCAATATATTTACCCTTTCATGCAAGTGATGAAATATAAATATGAAGATTTTTGTCCTTCTCCCTTAGACATGAGCATTTTGCAAATCCCTTTACCACCTCATTTTGAGGTGCTTAAATTTGAAAGATATAGAGGAAAGGGTGATACCTGTGATCATGATCAAGAGTTTTATGTGGCTTTCCATGAGGTTGCATATGATTATTCTTACCTCCTAAGAATTTTCCCAAAGAGTCTCACATGACTAACACTAGAATGGTTAACAAATTTATCAAAGGGATCCGTATCTAGTTTTGGAGAAATGATTGAACAATTTGTGAAACATTTTTTATTAAACATAGAACATGATGTCTCCATTATAGACATTTACAAAACTAAACAAAGTAATGGGGAAAGTTTGGGATCTTTTTTACAATTCTAGCAAATCTTAACAAGCTGCTTTTGATGTATAGTACTGAAAAAAGAGTTGGCCAAAATATTTATCAACAACCTTAATGGAGAGTTAAAATTTCAATTAAAACTATAATGTGCCAAATCCTTTGATGAGATTATTAAAAAAGGGATACAAATTGAGAAATCACTTATTGAAAAGGGAGCAATCAAAATCTACAACCAAAATGAACAAAATCAAAATCAAGATAATTCCTTTTTGGGTAAATAAAAAATCTTAAATAAAAATAAAAATGTTGTGGGAGATAGAGTTATAGATTCAAAACATGTTCAAATAGTGTAAAAGAGGGCTCCCATGAATCACAAAATGTATCCTCCATCAGAGTGCCATGAGGTAAGCCAAAGCCTTGAATAGGAAAAAAGACTTCTTACCAGCCTTGGAATGCTTGTTGAATGGTCTTTCAAAAATTAATAGTTGCTAACATTATTACACTCCTCAAGATCATACCTTTAAATGATAGCAAGCCTTGAACCATTTGGTATCATGAGGATAAATTTTGTCAATATCATAGATTCAAGGTTCATGATATAAAAAAGTGTATGCAACTAAAACACTATATTCAGGATCTCATTGAAAAAGGAGATATTGAAGTAGAGGGGGAGAGTAATCCTAATCAATCTAAAAATCAATAGCTAGGTATTTATCAAGATCATTTACACAAGCATGGTTAGAGACAAGGGGATCCACTTAGAGACTAGGGTTAGGCATCCACTTCTAATCATATAGACTATCACACCATCCCATACCACTATGTAAACACCATCAAAATCCATATCCCCTAAGATCCCACTCCACCATCATCCACCATATTAAAGATCAACTGGGTCATAATTGAATATATATTTACTACACATCATAGTAAAATTTTAGTTCTTAGGGCACTACTAAAGGACCCATCAACATGCACATCATAAAAGGTCAATATCTCCGAGAAAATCAATGTATCTTTTGTGATCTAGGATTATAACTCAAAGGAGGAGGTTAGTATAAAGTCAGTCTCAAAAATAATGAAAAATGAACTCACTAAAAATCTAAAATCTTGTAGGCTTGATCATGGAGGGAGCATAATGACTAAACCAAATGATAAATCAATAAAACGTGGAAGGAAATGAGAAATATAAACATAAAAACACAAATTCCTTAACAAATCCTTGATAGCTCCAAATGGTAATTCAGTTGGCTTGATTGGTTTATGCATAAGGAGTCTTCATCAATGGCATGGCTAACATCATCTCCTCTATGCACCATTATTGAATGCTTGGCTTGATTGATGGATTGATGGCTTTGGCTCAATTTTCACATTATAACACTAGGCATTTAGCTTCATGAATCTATTCTTGCAATATAGCTCCACTTTGATTGAGCTCCCTCAATGAAGAGCTCTAGGCTTGCTTTTAAAGGCTTTAAAATCTATTAGAATGGGTTAAATCTGACCATGGGTGATTTTATTAACTTTGGTTGAGTTTGGCATATTCTTAGGATATTTTTTTAGATATTTTCCAAAAGTGACAACTCACAAAGGTAATGGGTGTATTCTAGGATGTTCTAAGATGTTCTTAATTTTCATTTTTAGTAATTGATTTAATTAATTTATTAGCTCTTGGGTTAACTCAATTAGGATTTGAAATTGATTTAACTTGCTAATTGATTTTGATTAGAGTGTGCAAGTTAATTAATTATTTTTAGGCATTTGGTCATTTGTTTCATTTTGATTAATTCAATGTCTGTATGTGCCTTATTTAATTGATTTAATAGGACCAATTGATTTAATTCAAGGTTATAAAGCCAAATTTGAGATTAATAGAAATTTTTAGGTTAAATATTCAATGATTGGTAAAAAATGGTCTAATAGTCTGATGCAAAGCCATTGGTGGCCAAAATTACATGTCTACATCTTCTAACAAGCCTTATGATATAATCTAACAAATTTAGAAGACCCTTGCTCAAATCTCACTCATGGATCTTCTCAAAACATGATCTGTGCATCAAGAGATCCTCAACCAAGTTTTGAATGATCTAAAATCCCCCTGACATATTGACAATAGTCAATTCTAAGCATTAGTGGGTCATTTGTCTCCTTCTCAGCAAATCACATTCGATACCCAAGACATGCCTGCCATTGGCCCAAGTCGTAATTACCCATTATTCATAGAATATCCATCTCCAATAATCACATCCATTAGGTAATCATAGACATAGGGTTTGCATTGAAATTTATGTAATTTGAATTTCGTGAATAAATTGGGGTATTATGAAGCTTCCTTGGGGCCTACTCTGATCATGATTAAATCATATGATGAAAATGAATAATCATTTATAGGCACCATCTGTCTTCCCATTATTATGGGACCCATCATACATTAGACTTTGATTCACATTATGGATGTTGATTTGACATATAATATCTTATTGGGTCATCTATGGATCCATGAAATACAAGTAGTCCCATCCACTCTCTACCAACATCTAAAATTCCCTCACTCTAGTATGGAAGTCACCATTCCTATTGACCATTTTCATAGCTTCCAAATGGTTCAATACCAACCCTCATGCTATTATCCTAACACAAATATCTCAACTCCAAATCCCATAGATACCAAATATATCCACCCTAATGATCTAGTGCCTACTTCTAATCTATCACCAGATGTCATCCACCTTAAAATCACATCTACAGGCTGTGGGGAATATGAATATAAAACCTTTTGTGTAGCTGATTTACCTCTTTCCCCATGTAGTTATGGGTCCCCATCTATGAGGAAGAACAATCTTATTAGCTATTAGTTTAGACCAATGACCTTTTTCAATGTGGGACTATTAATAGAAGAATATATTGATGACCCTGATGAATCATGGCTTATTCTAAAAAATGAGGCCCTTTACATTTCACAGACAAAAATATTCCCACTTTCAAAAAATGCTACAGAATATACATTATCATGAAAAAGTACTAGGAAGACATGAGCAAGGCAGGATTGAGCCTATAATGCTTCAATAACATCCATAATATCTTGGTCTAAGGTATAAACCTCCTTATATTGACTTAAAAAATATCATTATGGATACTAATTTGGTCTCCCTATTAGCTATTAGTTTAGACCAATGACCTTTTTCAATGTGGGACTATTAATAGAAGAATATATTGATGAACTTGATGAATCATGGTTTATTCTAAAAAATGAGGCCCTTTACATTTCACAGACAAAAATATTCCCACTTTCAAAAAATTCTACAGAATATGCATTATCAAGGAAAAGTACTAGGAAGACATGAGCAAGGCAATATTGAGCCTATAATGCTTCAATAACATCCATAATATCTTGGTCTAAGGTACAAACCTCCTTATATTGACTTAAAAAATATCATTGTGGATACTAATTTGGTCTCTGAGGAGTATTTTTCTAATGAAAAAGTTGAGATGGGATCTATTTATAGTCTTTATGAAGATCTTGATACCATAAACCTTTTCCACAATACCACTATAGCCACCATCAACATATCCCTCCATTACCCTTCATTAATAGACTAGGATCAATGACACGAGCCATCCTTAGATGAATTCCAAAATGATAAGGCCATCCTAGAATATCTAGGAGCTTGGTATTTTATGCCTTTCATCAATCATAAGAAAGGTTTTTTCATTAATCTCTATCAGTCAACTTACTTTGGGGAACATCAAATAGCTCTTAATCAAATTGAAGAAGAGGACTATGAAAAAGAAGAGCCCCCTCAAAGTCTAGAAGATTTTCCACATGTTTTAGATGAATCAAAATTTTACACTGAAATGGTCATCAAGCTCTAAAAAGTGTTTTCTTCATATATCCAAGATTTACCATTACCTCCAACGTATCTTCAATATCAGTCATTCTCATTAAGGAGGTGATCGAATTCAACATTGAAACTAAAGAACATCTTAAAATAGTCAAATTAGGGGAAACTCTTATGCCTGAGGAATGTAAAATCATTATTGAGCTACTCAAGGAATTTATACATATCTTTGTATGGTTTTATTCAAACATTCTAAGACTTTATCCCTCCTTGGTTGTGCATCATTTATTTGTTCACCTTAATGCCAAACCACTCAAGCAAAAATTATGCAAGATGCACCCTAAAGTGGTTTTACTAGTCAAGGATGAATTATAAAAATTCTTGGAAGTAGGATTCATCCAACCTATTGATTACTCAAATTGGATATCCAACATTATTTTTGTGGCCAAGCCATAAGGTGGTATTCTAATTTGTAGTAACTTCTAGGACATCAACAAGGCATGTCCTAAAGATGATTTCCCTTTACCAAACATAAATATGATCATGGATTCAACTACTGTGTATGACATTTTATCCTTTATAGATGGATTTTCAAGCTATAAACAAATCAAAATTATGCCTAAGGATCAAAATAAAACCACCTTCATTACTCCATGGGGAACCTTTTATTATCAAGTAATGCCCTTTGGTCTAAGGAATGTTAGTGCTACCTATCAATGGGAAATGACTATTATCTTCCATGATATGATGCATGATATTTTTGAAGATTATGTTGATGACATTTTGGGGAAGTCTAAACTCAGATTTGAGCATCATGTGGTTCTACGTAGGATCTTTGAGTGGTTGCATGAATATAAAGTCAGATTGAATCCAAAGAAATGTGTATTTGGCATTACCTTAGGCAAGTTATTATGGGTCATTGTATTTAGGAGAGGCATAGAATTAAACCTTACAAAAGTTAAAGACATTATAGAAATGCCTCCTCCTCATAATTTGAAACAACTTAGGAGTCTTCATAGAAAGTTACAGGCCATTCGGTGGTTCATCTCTCAACTAGTAGATAAATGCCACCCCTTCATCCATATTTTGAAGAAGGGGACCCACTTTAATTGGAAATATGAATATCAGCATGCCTTTTATAATCTCAAGCACTATTTGGTGAATCCTCTTATGTTATCACCACCAGTCACATGAAGGTCTCTACTCTTATATATATCTACAACACCTTTGTGTGATAGGTGCCCTTATTACACAACACAATGATGCAAGAAAGGAGAGGGATATCTATTATCTTAGTCACACCTTTATTTCATATGAGTTGAATCATAATCCCATTAAAAAATCTTGCTTAGCCATTGTCTTTGATTCATAAAAGCCTTGACACTATATGTTCAATAGTCAAGTTCAACTTATAGCTAAAGTTGACCCTCTAAAATATTTACTATTAAAATCAGCTCTAACAGGAAGAATGGCCAAATGGATAATGTTGCTCAGTGAACTTGACATAGAATATGTTCATACAAATGTCATTAAAGGATAGGAAATTATGGATCAACTCGCATAGGCACCTCTTGTAGATACTCATTCTCTTATCATAGCCTTCCTAGATGAATCCATAATATATACCATAAAATGTAATGGATGGAATCTATATTTTTATGGATATTTTACCATGCATGATTAGGATCTAGTATCCTTTTGGTAACACCACAAATAGACCTTATCCCTAAATCTTTCCGACTAACTTTTCTTCACACCAATAATATTTTTGAGTATGAGGCTTTAATTTTTTACCCCCAATTAGCCATCCAATGGAATATCCAACACCTCCAAGTATTCCTTGATTCACAACTAATAATAAATCAACTCAATGGAGAGTTTTAAACCAGAGATTAAAAATTACTCCCTTATATGTAGTTGTTGGATAAGTTAAATCAACATTTTCAATCTATTACATTTGAATAAGTACTAAAGGGGAGTAATAAAATAATTGATTCCATGGTTACTATTAGGTCTTTAATCAACCTACTTGAAGATGCCCTTGAAGTAAATTTTATCATTGAACATTTGATCTTACTAACCCATCAATCTATGGATCCTTTCTAAATTTTTGCTATTCCTGATCCCAATATCCCTGGTATCATGATATCTATAACTATCTCCACAACAAAACCCTTCCATTGAATCTCAATCAATATCAATGCAAATCCTTCTGTTTCTACGCTAAATCGCTTTCTACATTCAAAGAAGAAATTAAGAAATTAAAAGATGGTCAAGGCTAGAAGATACCTGGATATGATCATGTGCACCGAAATCAGACATTGGAAGGTTCTCCTCTTTGGCTGTGGAGGAATGACACCTGCAAAGAAAAATAGACTAAACATGAAAAAATGTTAGACGAAGAGACGGTGGGTTGTCAAGCAAACGCCTGATCCTGGAAGTATGAAGACTTCCTAGAAGGATATCAACCCACTAATTAAAAACAGAAATATTTGATAGAAATGGAAATAATGAAAAGGCAAAATGGAAGCAAATAAAAGATAGAAAAAAAAATGCGTACCTGATATTTAGCGAACTGTTCTGCACAGTCGCCAGTGTCGGTCTCTGCGCCGACGTCAGTCAGGGGAAGGTGCCGACGTTGGTTAAGGTGCCGGCGTCGGTCAGGGTAATGACCGGCGTCGATCGGGGCAACAGTTCTTGATAGAGTTTGGGTGGATCTGGTCAGGTTGCGAAATGGTGTCTGAGGGTTCGTTTGAGGTTTGGGAGGAAGTCTGAGTAGAGCTATAGACTATGTATTCAAGGATGGTGGACAGAGGTGTAAAGGGAAGGATTAAGGTCTCGTGTCTAAGAGTCTAAGTCTAAATAGGGGTGATGGCAGTAAATAAAAAATAATAACCAGAGAGAAACAAAACACAGAGCAAGATACTTACTTGTTATACGCTTGAAGATGAAGTCAGAGATGTGATTGACATTATCGCTGTGCTGCCAAATGACTGAAGTAGGATACCTGTGCTGGAGAGAGCGAATGCAAATTGGTTGGATGCAAGAGATGGTTGATCGCCAGAGTTGATTGACCACAAGATTTTGTTGAATGAATGAATTGGTTGGTTGAATAATGAATCGGTTGATTGCCAGAGGTTCATGGTTTTGCTGATTAATCGAAGGACGGTTCGATAACCAATCACAAAAATAGATTGACAACTGAATGGATAACGGGTAACGGAATAATGGTTCCTGCATTTGGATCGAGAATGTAGTGCTAAGGAGAACCAGCATTGGTAGGACCGCCGACGTCGGCCGATAAGTGACCGACATTGGCGACGTCGGTCGGGTGGTGACCGTGGTCGGCAGATGCAGAATGGGGGTAGAGACTAACTTTAGCCTTCTTCTCATTTTGACATGCTGCTAGGGTCAAGGTTAGTGGGAAAAATGGTCGACAGGGGTTAAATAGGCGAGGGAGAATAACATGAGGGATGACCTGGGGAGTCGACACGATTTCGGTGTCTACATTTGCCCCTTTTTGTCTTGTTGGTTGTTCTGGATGAACTGCAAGACAAAAATAGGAGTGATTGCCCTAGGTGAGGGATAAGGTTGATTTCATCTTATTGGTTGTTCGAATGAACTACAAGACAAAAATAGGAAGCAGATTGCCCTGATTATGGATGAGGTATTCCCCCTCAAAGCAGGAGTTGAGGGAAGGGAACCGGGAATCGAGTGTTGATTTGAAAAAGAGTGGATGAAAAAAAGGGTGAGGGTGAACACTGCAAAAGTCGTGATTGCGCGCATACCACTACACGAGATGGTCAGGTCAAAGTGTCACAGGTCAAGGGTCGAGGAGTGCCAAAATTAAAGTAACCAGGCCCTAGCATTTAGTCGTCTACTGATTGGGTTATTCAATCGAAGCTGAAGCTCCAATGGGTCGTCATGTTCTAGGTATCTCGGGCTCAGGAAGTGCTCCTAGAAACACGAAAAAGTCACAAGTAGTGTGGATCAAACAGCTTGCAATCCTCTACTTGTGAGGGTCCAAAAATAGTCTACGTACAATTCTGCTAACCAGTCATGAGGTATCATACATGCAAAAACAACCAAGGCAACATTGTCTTGGAAGTGGTCAAGGTCAGAGGAGATAGGCATGATCTCCAATGGTCATTGGTCAAGGTGGAGGAAAGGACGAAAGGATGTGGCTGAGCTAACCTTAGAAGACCCCATGTCAATTGAGTGCTACCTACATAGCCCCTGTGGAAGGGCCTCAGGCCAATGTAGTTCTCCCTATAAGGGAGGAAGGGTCAAAGAGATGGAAATGGTCTTGGTCGAGGGCAAAGGCATGGTCAAAAAGAGGAAAGAAGGTTTGTCCATCAGAGAGATGAACAAATGAGGGTGGTCGAGCTAACCCCAAAATGCAGTTGTGTCATCTGAGTGCTACCTACATAGCCCCAGTCATAGGGCCTCAGACCAATGTAGTTCGGACAGATGGTCCGAGTGGTAGACAGGTGGTCAAAATGGTCGATAGATTGGTCTTGGTCATGATGGAATGATGAGGGGAAGAGATGATGTTACAGCCTTTTCCAAATGGTGTATTCTGCAACATTGGTCGAGTGGTCTTTCATCCCTAACAATGTTCCATAGTCATGATGGATGTATGCTAAAGATGAATTGAAGTCTATTTACGCTTCAACAAGTATTGGTTTATGCTTAACATAAATTGCGGCTGGTCGATAGTTTCCATGTGTATTGGTGTCCATAGAAACTAGGGTATATAGGCTATGGGAGTGGTCTGAAAAGAGAGTTGAGTTGAGTTGATTGACAAGTGATGAAGGTGAATGTGACCAAAGTGCAGAAGAAGTGAAAAGCATATTGCTCTTTCATTGACAAGGACCAGAAAAATATCATAAATAGGGGTTATTAGAACCAAGAGCCCCATTCATGCATGACGTCGTTGACCAGATGTTGTGTTAGAATGGTAATCGAATCACTTTGACATTAAGGTGAGCTTGAAGTCCCTTGAGAAGGTGAGAGGAGGAGGAAAAAGGGTAACCCATTTTAAGAGCAAAGATAATTTTGCCCCTTTTTATAGGAGACCCTGAGACAACTATAAGTCAAGTCCATGACTCATTTTTTTATTTTATTTTTTATTTTTATTTTGCACAGACTGATCAATGCGGGAAGCCTGCATAGAGATGTCATTTGTGTGGTGGTCAGTTGTGAAGCTGATCGATGCGGGAAGCTTCTAAAATAGTGCTATTTATTGCCAGATTAGTCATAGCCATCCTTCGAGGGAGTGGTCTAGATTTTTGTTTAATATAAGGGCTTGTGAATAGCTGTCCTTCGAGGGAGCAGTTTATTAATTATAACAATGATAGTACAGCTATCCTTTGAGGGAGTAGTCTGCCTTTTGATTTTGATATTTATATAGTGACCATGGATATTTTGACATCTTGATTTGTTTTTATAGAAATGTGAGTCATGGACAAGATTAGAGAAGGTCAAGGGCTCCCTTTCATTAGGACAAAGCATCCATACATCATAAAAGGGTTATAGGAATTGTTAAGAGGAATAGGGATGAAAGGAATTAGGACTAAGAGGACGGGGATTGCTCAAGGGATGAGCTCAAGTTAAGTGTCAAGTGGACGAGTACTCGACTAGCAGTAGAACGGTCGCAGATGCAACGCATTAAGAGGCTAATGTTCTGGTCGTCCATTAAGAGAGGACAGATGATAAGTCCCTGATCCATACTTGTGCATGATAATGAAAGGTTCGAGCCAATTAGGAGCAAACTTGCCTCGTTTACTTTGCTCCATATTGGTCACGTGTTGATTCTCTTTGAGGATGAGGTCTCCGATGTTGAAATCTCGTTCTCACAGATTTTTGTTATAGGCGCATTTGATGCGATGTTGATAGACATGGAGATGATTAAGGGCAGCAAGACGACGCTCATCAAGTAACTCAAGTTGAGCTAAGCGATCTTGATGAAAGTCATCGTTGGAAAGGATGTCATGTAGAGAGATGCAGAGAGACGGGATCTGTACTTCGAGAGGTGAGACAGCCTCTATTTCGTACACGAGAGAGAAAGGGGTAGCACCCGTAGAGGTTCGGATGCTAGTGCGGTAGGCCCAAAAAGCGAAGGGAATGTGAATGTGCCAGTCCCTTCCTGTGTCACTGATCACTTTCATGAGAATTTTAGTGAGAATTTTGTTGAAAGCCTCGGCCTGCCCATTTGCTTATGGGTAGTAAGGCGAAGAGAAACTGAGCTCGATGCCGAATGAGTCGCATAGCTTTTGGACAGTCTTATTTTTAAAGGACTTGCCATTATCAGTGATGATTTTATGAGGGACACCGAAATGACAGATGATGTGGGTGTTGATGAAGTCGACGATCTTGTCCGCTTTTGTGGAGATGAGAGGAATGGCTTCCACCCACTTGGTAAAATATTCAGTGGCTGTGATGATGGATTGATGACGAAGAGATGAATGGGGGTTAATCTCACTGATGAGATCTAAACCCCACTGAGAAAAAGGCCAAAAATCCTGAGTGATTTGTAAGGCATGACTAGGAAGATGAAGCAAGTTAGAGTGCTGCTGACACTTGATGCAACGCCGAACATAGTCGCTACAGTCTTGATGAAGGGTAGGCCAATAATAGCCCAGACAAAGGATGCGCTTGGCAACTGAATTCCCACTAAAATGTCCACCATAAATCCCATTGTGGACTTGCTGAATGGCCTGAGATGCTTCAGTGCAGGTGAGACAATGAAGAAGGAGGCTGTCAAAGCCTCGCTTATAGAGAAGACCCCCTAGCATGGTATAGCGAGCAGTACGCTTGATAAAAGCTTGTCGTACATTACTAGAGAGGTTGGGAGGAATGACAGAAAAAGATAAGAATTCCACAAGTTGCTTATACCAAGTATCTCGTGGGCTAGGGTCTATAGTGTTGACATGATTAATGTGAGAAGAGATATATGAAGGCAATGGCACACGATGCACCGTGACAAAAAGTCTGGATGTAGATGAGGAAGATGGGATATGCGAAGTGAGAGAATCCATGGTGTCAGCAAACTTATTCGTGGATCGAGGAACAGTCTGCAGGAGGAAATGGTCAAAAGATGCAAGGAGAATGTCAGCATGATTTTTGTACCTTTGCAAAATTTCATTTTTATAGAGGTATGAACCATTGAATTGATTGACGATGAGCTGCGAGTCATCGAAGATATTGATGGACTTGATGCTGAGAGAGAGGGCGTTCTGAAGTCCTAAAATTAAGGCCTCGTACTCGGCCATATTATTGGTACAATCAAAGTTAAGTTTAAAAGACAGAGGCATGGGCTCCCCTTCGAGTGGGATGAGAATGACCCCAGCACCCCCACCTAGTTGACATTTGGAGCCATCAAACAACATGGTCATCTGATAGATGGTGTCATCGGTTGAAAGCGTAACGATAGATTCATCAGGAAACTCACACTATGAAGGATGATTGTGAGGAAGAGGGGCATCTGCTAGTTGATCAGTGATGGTTTGTCCCTTGATAGATTTCTGCTGGATGAATTCGAGGTCAAACTCAGCAAGCAGCATGAGCCACTGAGCCATACATTGATTCTGATATGGCTTGGAGTGCATATACTTGAGAGGGTCGGTGTGGGTGATGACAAAGGTCTTGTGATTAAGAAGATAGTGGTAGAGCTTGGTAGTGGGAAAGACTAATGCCAAATAGAGTTTCTCGATATGGGTATACCGAGTTTCATAGTCGACCAGTGTTCAATTGATATAATAGACCGCTTGCTCATGGTGATGCTCATCTCGATGCGTGATCATGGCACCTAACGAATGATTAGTGGCTGAGATATAAAGGTAGAAGGGTTGGTCATCTTTAGGTGGAATGAGGACAGGTGGAGAGACTAAATAGTGTTTAAGGGCTTCAAAAGCCTCTTGACAGTCCTTATCCCATTTAAAGGAGACGTCCTTCTTAAGGAGATGATGAAAAGGTTGGCAGCAGTCAGAAAGCTACGAGATGAAATGGCGAATGGACTGGAGCTTGCCTTGCAAACTGCGAAGCTGCTTGAGATTGGTCGGGGACGGCATTTCGAGGATAGCGTGAATCTTGGTGGGATCTATCTCGATGCCATGGAAGGAAATGATGAAGCCGAGAAGCTTGCCAGAGAGGACTCCAAAGACACATTTTTTGGGGTTAAGACGAACATTGTACTGAAGAAGATGAGAGAAGATGATCTTGAGAATGGTCAGATGGTCACGACGAAGCTTGGACTTGCTGAGTAGGTCATCCACATAGTCCTCCATGATTTTGTGGAGGAGATCGTGGAAAATGTAGGTCATAGCACGCTGATAAGTGGCGCCTGCATTTTTCAAGCCGAAAGGTATGACTCGATAGCAGAAAGTCCCCCATGGGGTAATGAAAGTGGTCTTGTGCTGATCTTCCAGAGTAATTAGGATTTGATTGTATCCTAAAAACCCATCCATGAGAGATAGCATCTCATGGCCGGCCGTGACATCAACAAGCTGGTCAATGTTGGGAAGAGGAAAGTCATCTTTAGGACAGGCTAGGTTAAGGTCACGATAGTCTGTGCAGATCCGAATCACCCCAGTTGCCTTGGTGATTGGGATGATGTTAGAGACCCACTTTGGATAATCGATGGGCTAGATGAAGGAGATAGAAAAGAGGCATTGAAGTTCCTCTTTGACAAGGAGGGCAACGCGAGGATGCATCTTTTGAAGATTTTGCCTGATAGGCTTAGCCTCTGGTTTGGTGATAATGTTATGGGTAACAATGGTGGGGTCGATGCCAAACATGTCACTGTAAGTCCAGGCAAAGGCCTTGCTATGGTCGGAGAGGAACTGGGTGTAGTCAAGCTGCTCCTGAGCGTCTAAAGATTGGCCAATCTTTAAAACATAAGGAACATCGAAAGAAGGAAGGTTGATGTCAATGGTTGATCCATTTAACATAACCTGTGTCTCAGAAGGGAGGGAGCACTGGATGAAGGAATCATCAGCGCCCATGTAAGAAAGAATGGCATCGTTGTCAACATAGTGGACAGTGTGAATGGTTGCCGACTCATCTTCGATTATGCTGGGAAAAATGAGAGGGAGAGACTTGGACTCCCCATTGAGCTGATAAGTCAAGGGTTCCAGGAGGATGGTGTTTATGCAAAAAAAAAACTAGGAGGAATGGAAACCACTGACTCCGTAGGTGAAGGGGGAAGAATAGGCGAGTGTGGAGGAGATTGGTCAATGGTTGGTTCGGGACAAAGGTCTACATGGTCTTGAGTGGGGTCATGATATCCCAGACCATACCGTTTCTTGGCATCGTCATCATTGAGCGGTTTGATGGGCTGATGGGAGCCCTGCTCATAGCGTCCAAAACCAAAACCCTTCCATGCACACCTGTAAAGGTAAGTGTGTGCAAAGGTGGGGTTGCCAAGAAATGAAAAGTCTGATGTGAAAGGTTGAGGTGAAGAAAGAGGATTACCATCAGTAGGAGCTTGATTGAGCCCCCCATAGACGAGGTTGGTGTGGAGGTGAGGGGGACAATAAGGTATGATCATCCCGATCCGATGGTCATAACTGGGGCTGTAATGAAGGTGTCTATACTCTTGTGGAGTTTGGAACATGTCTAAGGTCAACAAGCGATACTCCCCCAATGAAAGTCTTTGGAAGATGTCTTCCATGGGGTCTGTGGTCGTTGCTTGAAGGGGAGGTGTGAAGGCGACCGTCTGTTGTGAAATGGTCGAAGCTTCCAAGGATGGAGGCAATGCTAGGATTGATGGATTGATAGGAATGAGGACGTCATTTGGACGGTAGGTGGTGTTACAAGTTTTGAAGGGTGAAGGGTCAGTGGGAATGGTGTGGACTTGTCCGTCATGCTCAAATTTCACACAACGGTGTAGGGTGGAGGTGACACAGGCCATGGCACGGATCCAGGGTCGGCCCATCAAGATGTTGTATTGAAACTCTCCTTCGATGATGTAGAAGAGCTCCGGGACTGTGTGTGGACTAATGCGAATGTGAGGAATGACTGTGCCAATGGTCGTCGCAGTGGTGTCATTAAAGGAGTGCAAGATTGCATCAATTTTGGAGACGCAATTCTTGGGAAGAGCCAACTGATCAAAGGCATGGGTGGAGATAATGTTGATGCTGGCGCCTCCATCGATCATAATGCGTTTAATGCGTGTCCGATCGATATAGGCAGTGATGAAGAGGGCGGCATCCTGATCTTCCGTGTTGGATGTGGGAATCTCAGAATCGCTGAATGTGATGGAGACAATAGGGGCTAAGGAGTCGACAAGGGTAGCAAGTGGTTGGGGGTCCTCGAGTTGGACCTCTGCTGCCTGCAAGTCTTGGATGAGGGCCTGACGATGCTGAGGCAAGGTTTGGATGAGGTCATAGAGGGACATCTTCAGAGGCGTCTGGTGAAGCTGTTTCAACATGGAGTCGTGGATTGGTCCTGAAGAGGAAGAAGAAGAGGAGGGTTGAGGTGTGCCAAGGATAGAAATCTTAGGCTTAGGTGGTTTAGGTGGATTGACGAAAGGGTAGGTCCAAGGAATGGTGGATTTTTCTTTCACCTTGTCCTTTTGTGACCTAGTGATGATGTGAATGGCATTGATTTCAAAGATGGGAGGTGAAGGAGATAAAGGGGTTGTAACCTGTTGATGAGATGTTGATGGGTTTGAAGAGGTTGGAGGGTTATGAGAAGGAGTCAGGGGGCGGTCAAGAGTGTCCTCAAAGAGAAGAGTGTCTTTTTCTAGATAGCGGTGAATGACAGCCTTGAGGGCACAGCAAGTCTCGGTATCGTGTCCTGGCGTACGATGTTATAAGCAAATCTTCATGTCGTCGAACCAGGAGGGCTTAGACCTGAGCGGTTGGAAAGGCCTGATGGGTGGAAGAGTTATGCTGGAAGTCTGCAAAAGTTATTGCAAGATCAAAGAGTATGAGCCCACTAAAGGGTCCGTGCTCGTCGATGTGTGTGATGCCGGTGACTTTTGCTTGGGCAAAGTTAGAGGAGGTTTTCGTACCACCTTCTGGGTTGATGGTGCGGTGACAGGCGGAGGTGGTACATTCTTCATGAGAGGTACCACCCTTTTGGGAGAGGGTAGGCTAGCAGTAGGCAAAGGAAGCAAAGGAGGCAATCGGTTTTGATTAGAGGTCAAAGTGGGAAGGACTCTGGTTAGGGTTGAAGGATGAGGGCCCAAAATGGAGGGCAATAGTGACGAAAGAGGAGGCATTCACCTTTGTGGTTTGGCAGTCTTCTGTGATTTGGGTTGAAGACTACTATTGATCGAAGTCTGGTTTAAGTCCACCTTTACTTGCGGATGAGTGAGGTTGGAGATAGGGTGAACGCCATGTGACTTGATTGGTTTAGACGGGGTAGATGAGGGTTTTGGTTTTGATGAGGTTGATGGAGATGTAGACGGTCTAGAAGTGGAAGTCTAATTTTTGTTGATAGTCTTGGGAGGTTCTACCATGGGAGGATTAGCAGCATGAGATGAGAGGGCACAGGCATGTTGAAGAGTTGTGAGACGCTTCCACAATCCCTGATGCTCCACTTTCCTATAAGGGAGAAGTTCAAGTCTCTCCACTAGTGGGGAAAATGGCTGAGAAGATGTGGGATGAGGTTTGGGTTCTTGAGAAGATGTGGATGGTTGTGGGACTGAAGGTATGGTAGTTTCAACCCCAAGACATGATAAAGTCATGACAAGTTTGTCCTTGGTTGGAGACGAAGGAGAGATAGGTTCTTCCCTGGGTGGAGAAGAAACCAGAGAATGAAGCTCCTCAAGCGGGTAAAGGGCAGGGATGATTGTGCCCTCCACTTGCGGTCGAGGAGTAGGAAATGTTGGGTCCTCCATGGGAAGTAAGAAGGAAGATGGTGAAATCAGCGGTGCTGGTAAGGTTGAGGCATCCTCCAAGATGAGAGAGGTTGATGGAGAACTAACCAGAGAAAGAGGTTCGTCCACATGTGATGGACTGATGGATGGACTCACCTCTTGAGGTTGGTTGGAAATGAAGGGCGAGACCATATTGACTGTTCGGATGTTATGTTCATGAGTGTTGTCAATCAAGGTCTGGACATTGTTTTGAGTTGGTGGATGATTGGGGAATGGTTATTTAAAGATGTCAATACCCTGATTAGGGGGTGCATTGGGATTGTCGAGGATGAGGTCACCCTTTTCAAGCATGTCTTGGATTATGTTTTTAAGGGTTTTACAGTTGCTCGTGTCATGTCCCTTAACATGGTGGTAGTTACAGAAGTCATTTTCCCTATACCACGCAGGGATGGCGTGTGAGGGATCAAATTGTGGTAGTGGTCGGATCTGGGGGAGATTGAGGGCCCCTTGTTTGACGAGTTTTTCTAGCACAGACGCGTATGATTTTCTGAGTGGAGTAAACTGTTGCTGTATGTATCTCTGCTGAAATTGGCGAGTGGCACTCATATATGTGGATGGCTCAGGCTGATTAGTTGAAGGTGAAGAGAAAGAAGATCTAACGACCACAGCGTTTGTTGAAGCTTTAGATTTAGGATCAAATGAGGAAGGCTTAGAAGAGGGGTCATTGGTTTTGGAGTTGGGATTCTTGCTCCGCAACTTGACTTTATTCTCCTCGACAGGACCTAACTCAAGTTTATGGGCCATTGTGAAGGCTAAGTCAAAAGTGTGGAAGGTCTGAACCCTCAAGGTGGAAGAAATATGTCTAGCACAGGCTTGAGAGAAAATTTCAATAAGCTCAGGCTGGGGTAAGGAAAATGAGAGTTGATTGATAAGGCCCCTCCACCGAGCGATGAAATCAGCAATGAATTCATCCTCGAATTGGCAGATAGAATAGAGGTCTGTGATGGAGACCTTCTTGGTGATGTTGATACAGAAATGATTGAGGAAGAGCTGGGCCAACTGAGTGAACGTGAAGAGGGAATGGCTGGCAAGGGAGCTGTACCAGTCAAGCACAGCACTCGAGAGAGACATAGGAAACATGCATAAAAGAAACACATCGTCGTGGGCGATAAGGTAACAGGCATGTCTGAATGCCCGTAAGTGCTGTTGTGGGTCTTCCTTACTTTGAAAATGAGAAAAATTAGGAAGTTCAGACTGGCTAGGATATGGTCTGATAGGGACAGAAGGATGAATGGGCTCATTGCAAATTTGTTCGTATGAGAGAGTATTGCGTGAGCCAAAAACGGAGCTCTCTAGGTTGGAAATTTTATCCATCAGCATTTTGATGATATCTACTAACAGATTGGTGGGTGGAGCACCTCCTAGATTGTAAGGGGCTTGAAAGAGGCTAGAAGAGGTATACGACGTAGTCGGTTGTACCAGTAAGGGCGCAACGTACAGATGACTAGTCATAGGGATAGAAGAGGTGACTAAGGATGGTTGGGTAGAAGGCATGGCTAGGTTTGACATTGTTACAAGAGGTTGGTTAGTGGTAACATGGGCCAATGGATAGGTAGCCACCCTAGTGTTGATAGGAGCAAGGGTAGGTGGAATAGAGACGACCATATTCTGAAAGGGGGTAGAAAGTGGTTGAGTGGGCTGAGATTGATAGGGGGCTGAAACCCCGATGGAAGTGGGCTCAACGATGGAGGGAGAGGCCACACTTGGATGGTTGGTAAAAGGTTGGTCATTGGTTGAGGCAATAGCCTGGGTGTCTAAGGGTTGAATTACGGATGCCATTGATACGGCCGCAGTCTCGAGAAAAGAGGTTGGCATTCCATAAATTGGATTGCCAAAGGGGTCTCACGTTCGGCTATTCATGAGATAGTGTTGCAAGGCTTTTACGTTGAGGTCCAAGAATCGTACAAAATCTTGGTCCCCTTCTAGGATAATAGGCGTTTGGGTTGGGGATGGTCTAGTAGGAGTTCGTTCAGTTTCTGAGTTGGACTCCATTATAGGGCTGGTTATAGGCGGGGTAGACGGAAGAGGATGATGCCTCGCGTGATTGACTAGAGCCTTGGCTTGGCTACGAGTCAGAACCATTCAAGGCAAGAAAAGAACGTCCTCACAAGCTCAAACAAGTAGATAAGAACTAAAAATATGAAGAACACAAGCAGATCCTAAAACCCTAGAAGTAAATTATTAGGATTATAGTGGCTTATGCCTTAGAATGTGTGTAGAGGAAGATTGGCTTTTGAGTCAGGTCCTAGAAGAAGCAGTCTATGGATGGTTTCAGGTTTTGTTATGGTGCTCAAGAAGTCTATGTTAGGTTTCGTATAAGGCCTAGTGCTAAGGAGCAAGCTCCCCTCACTTCACGATTCCAGTGGTTAGCTGGTTTTCGCTTAGTCAAAATATACTTCCCCTAGAGATTAGGCTCTGCCAGAGAACAGAGTGGGCTTTCCCCTTGGTGATGAAATCCAAGTAAGATCACCGGGATGGGTAAGGTATCCGTTGGGGGATGAAATCCTAGTCGGGCCTTGTCTCAGGTAAGTTATGATGTTTGTTTTGTGCAAGTGGTTTGGTCGTGTAACATCAAGTGATCTAGATTAATTCAATATGCGTTTGTTAATTACTAAGTGTGATCTAAGAGATGCCAACAAATAGAAATGAATGCAAAGTGTTTTAATGCCCAAGTCGAAATGTTTGTTCGTATGAAAATGAATGGAGAAAGAGTCGAAGAATATGAGTTTTGACTAGTCTAGAAGTGCAAGAAGGAAAAGAAAAGTTCTTTTTAGTCCTACTTATGATGCCATTAAGAAGAGATGAAAGAGGCAAAAAAGGAAGGAACCTAATGCACCTATATGAATGAAAGAAAGAAAGAGCCCAAGGAAGGCCCTAGGGTCCCACCGGGCGTGCCAGAATGTTTCTACGCTAAATCACTTTCTACATTCAAAGAAGAAATTAAGAAACTAAAAGATGGTCAAGGCTAGAAGATACCTGGATATGATCGTGCACATCAAAATCAGACGTTGGAAGGTTCTCCTCTTTGGCTGTGGAGGAATGACACCTGCAAAGAAAAATAGACTAAACACGAAAAAATGTTAGACGAAGAGACGGTGGGTTGTCAAGCAAACGCCTGATCCTGGAAGTACGAAGACTTCCAAGAAGGATATCAACCCACTAATTAAAAATAGAAATATTTGACAGAAATGGAAATAATGAAAAGGCAGAATGGAAGCAAATAAAAGACAGAAAACAAAATGCATACCTGATATTCAGTGAACTATTCTGCACAGTCGCCGGTGTCGGTCTCTGTGCCGGCGTCGGTCAGGGGAAGGTGCCGATGTCGGTTAAGGTGCCGGCATTGGTCGGGGTAATGGCTGGCGTCGGTTAGGGCAACAGTTCTGGACAGAGTTTGGGCGGATTTGGTCAGGTCTGGTTGAGTCGGGACAGGGTCTGGTCAGGTTGCAGAATGGTGTCTGAGGGTTCGTTTGAGGTTTGGGAGGAAGTCTGAGTAGAGCTATAGATTGTGTATTCAGGGATGGTGGACAGAGGTGTAAAGGGAAGGAGTAAGGTCTCATGTCTGAGAGTCTAAGTCTAAATAGGGGTGATGGCAGTAAATAAAAAACAATAACCAGAGAGAAATAAAACACAGAGCAAGATACTTACTTGTTATACGCTTGAAGATGAAGTCAGAGACGTGATTGATGTTATCGCTGTGCTGCCAAATGACCGAAGTAGGATCCCTGTGCTGGAGAGAGCAAATGCAGATTGGTTGGATGTAAGAGATGGTTGATCGCCAGAGTTGATTGACCACAAGAGTTCGTTGAATGAATGAACTGGTTGGTTGAATAATGAATCGGTTGATTGCCAGAGGTTCATGGTTTTGCTGATTGATCGAAGGATGGTTCGATAACTGATTGCAAAAATGGATTGGCAACCGAATGGATAACGAGTAACGGAATAATGATTCCTATGTTCGGATTGAGAATGCAGTGCTAAGGAGAACCGACGTTGGCAGGACCACCGACGTTGGCCGATAAGTGACCGACGTCGGTGACATCGGTTGGGTGGTGACCATGGTCGGTAGATGCAGAATGGGGGCAGAGACTAACTTTAGCCTTCTGCTCATTTTAACATGCTGCCAGGGTTAAGGCTAGTGGGAAAATGGTCGACAGGGGTTAAATAGGTGAAGGAGAATAACATGAGGGATGACCAGGGGAGTCGACACGATTTCAGTGTCTACATTTGCCCCTTTTTGTCTTGTTGGTTGTTCTGGACGAACTTCAAGACAAAAATAGGAGTGATTGCCCCAGGTGAGGGATAAGGTTGATTTCATCTTGTTGGTTGTTCAAATGAACTGCAAGACAAAAATAGGAAGCGGATTGCCCCGATTATGGATGAGGTATTCCCCCTCAAAGCAGGAGTCGAGGGAAGGGAACCAGGAATCGAGTGCTGATTTGACAAAGAGTGGATGAAAAAAGGGGTGAGGGTGAACACTGCAAAAGTTGTGATTGCACGCATACCACTACATGAGATGGTCAGGTCAAAGTGTCACAGGTCAAGGGTGGAGGAGTGCCAAAATTGAAGTAACTGGGCCCCAACATTTAGTCGTCTGCTGATTGGGTTATTCAATCGAAGCTGAAGCTCCAATGGGTCATCGTGTTCCAGGTATCTCGGGCTCAGGAAGTGATCTTAGAAACACGAAAAAGTCACAAGTAGTGCGGATCAACCGGCTTGCGATCCTCTACTTGTGAGGGTCCAAAAATAGTCTGCACACAATTCTGCTAACCAGTCATGAGGTAGCATACATGCGAAAACAACCAAGGCAACATTGTCTTGGAAGTGGTCGAGGTCGGAGGAGATAGGCATGATCTCCAATGGTCATTGGTCAAGGTGGAGGAATGGACGAAAGGATGTGGCTGAGCTAACTTCAGAAGACCCCATGTCAACTGAGTGCTGCCTACATAGCCCCTGTGGAAGGGCCTCAGGCCAATGTAGTTCTCCCTAGAAGGGAGGAAGGGTCAAAGAGATGGAAATGGTCTTGGTCGAGGGCAAAGGCATGGTCAAAAAGAGGAAAGAAGGTTTGTCCATTAGAGATATGAACAAATGAGGGTGGTCGAGCTAACCCCAAAAGACAGTCGTGTCATCTGAGTGCTGCCTACATAGCCCTGGTCATAGGGCCTCAGACCAATGTAGTTCAGACAGATGGTCTGAGGAGAAAAAAGGGTAACCCATTTTAAGAGCAGAGATAATTTTGCCCCTTTTTATAGGAGACCCTGAGACAACTATAAGTCAAGTCCATGACTCATTTTTTTTTTGCGTAGACTGATCAATGCGAGAAGCCTGCATAGATATGTCATTTGCATGGTGGTCAGTTGTGAAGCTAATCGATGCAGGAAGCTTCTAAAATAGTGCTGTTTATTTCCAGATTAGTCATAGCCATCCTTCGAGGGAGTGGTCTAGATTTTTGTTTAATATAAGGGCTTGTGAATAGCTGTCCTTCGAGGGAGCAGTCTATTAATTACAGTAATGATAGTATAGCTGTCCTTCGAGGGAGTAGTCTGCCTTTTGATTTTGATATTTATATAGTGACCGTGGATATTTTGACATCTTGATTTGTTTTTACAGAAATATGAGTCATGGATAAGATTATAGAAGGTCAAGGGCTCCCTTTCATTAAGACAAAGCATCCATACATCATAAAAGGGTTATAGGAATTGTTAAGAGGAATAGGGATGAAAGGAATTAGGACTAAGAGGATGGGGATTGCTCAAGGGATGAGCTCAAGTTAAGTGTCAAGTGGATGAGTACTCGACTAGAAGTAGAACGGTCGCAGATGCAACGCATTAAGAGGCTCAGGTTCTGGTCATCCATCAAGAGAGGACAGACGATAAGTCCCTGATCCATACTTGTGCGTGATAATGAAAGGTCTAAGCCAATTAGGAGCAAACTTGCCTCGTTTACTTCGCTCCATATTGGTCACGTGTTGATTCTCTTTGAGGACGAGGTCTCTGATGTTGAAATCTCGTTCTCACAGATTTTTGTTATAGGCACATTTGATGCGATGTTGATAGACATGGAGATGATTAAGGGCAGCAAGATGGCGCTCATCAAGTAACTCAAGTTGAGCTAAGCTATTTTGATGAAAGTCATCGTTGGAAAGGATGTCATGTAGAGAGATGTAGAGAGATGGGATATGTAGTTCGAGAGGTAGGACAGCCTCTGTTTTATACATGAGAGAGAAAGGGGTAGCACCCGTAGAGGTTTGGATGCTAGTGCGGTAGGCCCACAAAGCGAAGGGAATGTGAATGTGCCAGTCCCTTCCTGTGTCACTGACCACTTTCATGAGAATTTTAGTGAGAATTTTGTTGAAAGCCTCAGCCTGCCCATTTGCTTGTGGGTAGTAAGGCAAAGAGAAACTGAGCTGGATGCCAAATGAGTCGCATAGCTTTTGGATAGTCTTGTTTTTAAAGGACTTGCCATTATCAGTGATGATTTTATGAGGGACACCGAAACGACAGATGATGTGGGTGTTGATGAAGTTGACGATCTTGTCGGCTTTTGTGGAGACGAGAGGAATGGCTTCCACCCACTTGGTGAAATATTCAATGGCTGTGATGATGGATTGATGATGAAGAGACGAATGGGGGTTAATCTCACTGATGAGATCTAAACCCCACTGAGAAAAAGGCCAAAAATCCTGAGTGATTTGTAAGGCGTGACTAGGAAGATGAAGCAAGTTAGAGTGATGCTAACACTTGATGCAATGCCGAACATAGTCGCTACAGTCTTGATGAAGGGTGGGCCAATAATAGCCCAGACGAAGGATGTGCTTGGCAACCGAATTCCCACTGAAATGTCTACCACAAATCCCGTCGTGGACTTGCTAAATGGCCTGAGATGCTTCAGTGCAGGTGAGACAACGAAGAAGGAGGCCGTCGAAGCCTCACTTATAGAGAAGACCCCCTAGCATGGTATAGCGAGCGGTGCGCTTGATAAAAGCTCATCGTGCATTACTAGAGAGGTTGGGAGGAATGACAGAAAAAGATAAGAAGTCCACAAGTTGCTTATACCAAGTATCTCGTGGGCTAGGGTCTATAGTGTTGACATGATTAATGTGAGAAGAGATATATGAAGGCAACGACACACGATGCACCGTGACAAAAAGTCTGGATGCAGATGAGGAAGATGGGATATGCGAAGCGAGAGAAGCCATGGTGTCAGCAAACTTATTTGTGGATCTAGGAACAGTCTGCAGGAGGAAATGGTCGAAAGATGCAAGGAGAATGTCAGCACGGTTTTTGTACCTTTTCAAAATTTCATTTTTACAGAGGTATGAACCATTGACTTGATTGACGACGAGCTGCGAGTCACCAAAGATGTTGATGGACTTGATGCTGAGAGAGAGGGCGGTCTGAAGTCCCAAAATTAAGGCCTCGTACTTGGCCATATTATTGGTACAATCAAAGTTGAGTTTAAAAGATAGAGGCATGGGATCCCCTTCGAGTGGGATGAGAATGACCCCAGCACCCCCACCTAGTTGACTTTTGGAGCCGTTAAAGAACATGGTCATCTAATAGATGGTGTCATCGATGGAAAGCGCAGTGATAGATTCGTTAGGAAACTCACACTATGAAGGATGATTGTCAGGAAGAGGGGCGTCTGCTAGTTGATCAGTGATGGTTTGCCCCTTGATAGATTTCTGCTGGATGAATTCGAGGTCGAACTCAGCAAGCAGCATGAGCCACTGAGCCATACGTTGATTTTGATATGGCTTGGAGTGCATATACTTGAGAGGGTCGGTGTGGGTGATGACAAAGGTCTTGTGATTAAGAAGATAGTGGTGGAGCTTGGTAGCGGCAAAGACTAACGCCAAACAAAGTTTCTCGATATGGGTATACCGAATTTCATAGTCAACCAGTGTTCGACTGATATAATAGACCGCTTGCTCATGGTGATGCTCGTCTCGGTGCGTGATCATGGCACCTAACGAATGATTAGTGGCTGAGATATAAAGGTAGAAGGGTTGGTCATCTTTAGGTAGAATGAGGACAGGTGGAGAGACTAAATAGCATTTAAGGGCTTCAAAAGCCTCTTGACAGTCCTTATCCCATGTAAAGGAGACGTCCTTCTTAAGGAGATGATGAAAAGGTTAGCAGCGGTCAGAAAGTTGTGAGATGAAACGGCGAATGGATTGGAGCTTGCCTTGCAAACTGTGAAGCTGCTTGAGATTGGTCAGGGATGGCATTTTGAGGATAGCGCGAATCTTGGTGGGATCTATCTCGATGCCACGGAAGGAAACGATGAAGCCGAGAAGCTTGCCAGAGAGGACCCCAAAGACACATTTCTTGGGGTTAAGACGAACATTGTACTGAAGAAGACGAGAGAAGATGATCTTGAGAATGGTCAGATGGTCACAATGAAGCTTGGACTTGTTGAGTAGGTCATCCACATAGTCCTCCTTGATTTTTTGGAGGAGATCATGGAAAATGTAGGTCATGGCACGCTGATAAGTGGCGCCTACATTTTTCAAGCCGAAAGGCATGACTCGATAGCAGAAAGTCCCCCATGGGGTAATGAAAGTGGTCATGTGCTGATCTTCTGGAGTAATCAAGATTTGATTGTATCTTGAAAACCCATCCATGAGAGATAGCATCTCATGGCCGGCCGTGAGATCAACAAGCTGGTCGATGTTGGGAAGAGGAAAGTCGTCTTTAGGACAGGCTAGGTTAAGGTTGCGATAGTCCGTGCAGATCCGAATCCCCCCAATTGCCTTGGTGACTGGGAGGATGTTAGAGACCTACTGTGGATAATCAATGGGTTGGATGAAGGAGACAGAAAGGAGGCACTGAAGTTCTTCTTTGACAAGGAGGGCAATGCGAGGATGCATCTTTCAAAGCTTTTGCCTGACAGGCTTAGCCTCTAGTTTGGTGACAATGTTATGGGTAACGATGGTGGGGTCGATGCCAGGCATGTCACTGTAAGTCCAGGCAAAGACCTTGCTATGGTCGGAGAGGAACTGGGTGTAGTCAAGCTGCTCCTGAGCATCTAAAGATTGGCCAATCTTTAAAATATAAGGAACATTGGAAGAAGGAAGGTTGATGTCAATGGTTGATTCATTTAACATAACCTGGGTCTCAGAAGGGAGGGAGTGCTAGATGAAAGAATCGTCAGCGCCCATGTAAGAAAGAATGGCATCATCATCAATGCAGTGGATAGTGTGAATGGTTGCCGACTCATCTTCGATCATGCTGGGAAAAATGAGAGGGAGAGACTTGGACACCCCATTGAGCTGATAAGTCAAGGGTTCCAGGTGGATGGTGTTTATGCAAAAAAACAATTAGGAGGAATGGAAACCACTGACTCCATAGGTGAAGGGGGAAGAATAGGCAAGTGTGGAGGAGATTGGTTAATGGTTGGTTTGGGACAAAGGTCTACATGGTCTTGAGTGGGGTCGTGATATCCCAGACCATATCGTTTCTTGGCATCGTCATCATTGAGCGGTTTGATGGGCTGATGGGAGCCCTGCTCATAGCATCCAAAACCAAAACCCTTCCATGCACACCTGTAAAGGTAAGTGTGTGCAAAGGCGGGGTTGCCAAGAAATGAAAAGTCTGATGTGAAAGGTTGAGGTGAAGAAAGAGGATTACCGTCAGTAGGAGCTTGATTGAGCCCCCCATAGACGAGGTTGATGTAGAGGTGAGGGGGACCATAAGGTATGATCATCCTAATCTGATAGTCGTAACTGGGGCTATGATGAAGGCGTCCATACTCTTGTGGAGTTTGGAACATGTCTAAGGTCAACAAGCGATACTCCCCCAATGAAAGTCTTTGGAAGATGTCTTCCATGGGGTCTGTGGTCATTGCTTGAAGGGGAGGTGTGAAGGCAACCGTCTGTTGCGAAATGGTCAAAGCTTCCGCGGATGGAGGCGGTGCCGGGATTGATGGCTTGATAGGAATGAGGACGTCATTTGGATGGTAGGTGGTGTTGCAAGTTTTGAAGGGAGAAGGGTCAGCGGGAATGGTGTGGACTTGTCCGTCATGCTCAAATTTCACACAATGGTGTAGGGTGGAAGGGACACAGGCCATGGCACGGATCTAGGGTCAGCCCAGCAAGATGTTGTATTGAAACTCTCCTTCGATGATGTAGAAGAGCTCCGGGACTGTGTGTGGACTAATGCGAATGTGAGGAATGACTGTGCCAATGGTCGTCACAGTGGTGTCATTAAAGGAGCGCAAGATTGCATCAATTTTGGAGACGCAATTCTTGGGAAGAGCCAACTGATCAAAGGCATGGGTGGAGATAATGTTGATGCTAGCACCTCCATCGATCATAATGCGTTTAATGCGTGTCCGATCGATATAGGCAGTGATGAAGAGGGTGGCATCCTGATCTTCCGTGTTGGATGTGGGAATCTCAGAATCGCTGAATGTGATGGAGACAATAGGGGCTAAGGAGTCGACAAGGGCAGCAAGTGGTTGGGGGTCCTCGAGTTGGACCTCTGCTGCCTGCAAGGCTTGGATGAGGGCCTAACGATGCTGAGGCAAGGTTTGGATGAGGTCATAGAGGGACATCTTCACAGGCGTCTGGTGAAGCTGTTTCAACATGGAGTCGTGGATTGGTCATAAAGAGGAAGAAGAAGAGGAGGGTTGAGGTGCGCCAAGGATAGAAATCTTAGGCTTAGGTGGTTGAGGTGGATTGATGAAAGGGTAGGTCCAAGGAATGGCGGCTTTTTCTTTTGCCTTGTCCTTTTGTGACCTAGTGATGATGTGAATGGTATAGATTTCAAAGATAGGAGGTGAAGGAGATAAAGGGGTTGTAACCTGTTGATGAGATGTTGATGGGTTTGAAGAGGTTGGAGGGTTATGAGAAGGAGTCAGGGGGCAGTCAAGAGTGTCCTCAAAGAGAAGAGTGTCTTTTTCTAGATAGCGGCGAATGATAGCCTTGAGGGCACAGTAAGTCTCGGTATCGTGTCCTGGCATAGGATGGTATAAGCAAATCTTCATGTCGTCAAACCAGGAGGGCTTAGACCCGAGGGGTTGGAAAGGCCTGATGGGTGGAAGAGTTATGTTGGAAGTTTGCAAAAGTCATTGCAAGATCAAAGAGTATGAGCCCACTAAAGGGTCCGTGCTCGTCGATGTGTGCGATGCCAGTGACTTTTGCTTGGGCGAAGTTAGAGGAGGTTTTTGTACCACCTTCTGGGTTGATGGTGCAGTGACAAGCGGAGGTGGTACATTCTTCATGAGAGGTACCACCCTTTTGGGAGAGGGTAGGCTAGTAGTAGGCAAAGGAAGTAAAGGAGGCAACCAGTTTTGATTAGAGGTCGAAGTGGGAAGGACTCTGGTTAGGGCTGAAGGATGAGGGCCCAAAATGGAGGGCAATAGTGACGGAAGAGGAGGTGTTCACCTTTGTGGTTTAGCAGTCTTCTGTGATTTGGGTTGAAGACTACTATTGATCGAAGTCTGGTTTAAGTCCACCTTTACTTGCAGATGAGTGAGGTTGGAGACAGGGTGAACGCTAAGTGACTTGATTGGTTTAGATAGGGTAGATGAGGGTTTCGGTTTTGATGAGGTTGATGGAGATGCAGACGGTCTAGAAGTGGAAGTCTGATTTTTGTTGATAGTCTTGGGAGGTTCTGCCATGGGAGGATTAGCAGCATGAGATGAGAGGGCATGGGCATGTTGAAGAGCTGTGAGATGCTCCCACAATCCCTGATGCTCCACTTTCCTAGAAGGGAGAAGTTCAAGTCTCTCCACTAGTCGGGAAAATGGCTGAGAAGATGTGGGATGAGGTTTGGGTTCTTGAGAAGATGTGGATGGTTTTGGGATTGAAGGTATGGTAGTTTCGGCCCCAAGGCATGATAAAGTCATGATAGGTTCATCCTTGGTTGGAGACGAAGGAGAGATAGGTTCTTCCCTAGGTGAAGAAGAAACCGGAGAATGAAGCTCCTCAAGCGGGTAAAGGGCAGGGATGATTGTGCCCTCCACTTGCGGTCGAGGAGTAGGAAATGTTGGGTCCTCCATGGGCAGCAAGAAGGAAGATGGTGAAATCGGTGGTGCTGGTAAGGTTCAGGCATCCTCCAAGATGAGAGAGGTTGATGGAGAACTAACCAGAGAAAGAGGTTCATCCACATGTGATGGACTGATGGATGGACTCACCTCTTGAGGTTGGTTAGAAATGAAGGGCGAGACCGTATTGACTATTTGGATGTTATGTTCATGAGTGTTGTCAATCAAGGTCTGGACATTATTTTGAGTTGGTGGATGATTTGGGAATGGTTGTTTAAAGATGTCGATACCCTGATTAGGGGGTGCATTGGGATTATTGAGGATGAGGTCACCCTTTTCAAGCATGTCTTGGATTATGTTTTTAAGGGTTTTACAGTTGCCCGTGTCATGTCCCTTAACAGGGTGGTAGTTACATAATTCATTTTCCCTATACCACGCAGGGATGGCGTGTGAGGGATCAAATTATGGCAGTGGTCAGATCTGGGGGAGATTGAGGGCCCCTTGTTTGATGAGTTTTTCCAGCACAGATGCGTATGATTCTCTGAGTGGAGTAAATTGTCGCTGTATGTATCTCTACTGAAATTAGCGAGTGGCACTCATAGATGTGGATGGCTCAGGCTGATTAGTTGAAGGTGAAGAGGAAGAAGATCTAATGACCATAGCGTTTGCTGAAGCTTTAGATTTAGGATCAAATGAGGAAGGCTTAGAAGAGGGGTCATTGGTTTTGGAGTTGAGATTCTTGCTCCACAACTTGACTTTATTCTCCTCGACAGGACCTAACTCAAGTTTACGGGCCATCGTGAAGGCTTCGTCAAAAGTGCGGAAGGTCTGAACCCTCAAGGTGGAAGAAATATGTCTAGCAGAGGCTTGAGAGAAAAGTTCAATAAGCTCAGGCTGGGGTAAGGAAAATGAGAGTTGATTGATAAGGCCCCTCCATCGAGCGACGAAATCAGCAATGGATTCGTCCTCAAATTGGTAGATAGAATAGAGGTCTGTGATGGAGACCTTCTTGGTGATGTTGATAGAGAAATGATCAAGGAAGAGCTGGGCCAGCTGAGTGAACGTGAAGAGGGAATGGCTGGCAAGGGAGCTGTACCAGTCAAGCACAGCACCTGAGAGAGACATAGGAAATGTGCATAAAAGCAACGCATCATCGTGGGCGATAAGGTAACATGCATGTCTGAATGGCCATAAGTGCTGTTGTGGGTCTTCCTTGCTTTGAAAACAATAAAACTTAGGAAGTTCCCACTGGCTGGGATATGGTCTGATAGGGACAGAAGGATGAATGGGCTCATTGCAAATTTGTTCGTATGAGAGAGTATTGCGTGAGCCAGAAATGGAGGTCTCTAGGTTGGACATTTTATCCATCAGCATTTTGATGATATCTACTGACGGATTGGCAGGTGGAGCGCCTCCTAGATTGTAAGGCACTTGAAAGAGGCTAGAAGAGGTATACGACGTAGTTGGTTGTACCAGTAAGGGCACAACGTACGGATGACTAGTCGTAGGGATAGAAGAGGTGACTAAGGATGGTTGGGTAGAAGGCATGACTAGGTTTGACGTTGTTACGAGAGGTTGGTTAGTGGTAACATGGGCCAATGGATAGGTAGCCACCCTAGTGTTGATAGGAGCAAGGGTAGGTGGAATAGAGACGACCAGATTTTGAAAGGGGGTAGAAAGTGGTTGAGTGGGCTGAGATTGATAGGGGGCTGAAACCCCGGTGGAAGTGGGCCCAACGATGGAGGGAGAGGCCACACTTGGATGGTTGGTAAAAGGTTGGTCATTGGTTGAGGCAATAGCCTGGGTGTCTAAGGGTTGAACTACGGACGCCGTTGATACGGCCGCAGTCTCGAGAAAAGAGGTCAGCATTTCGTAAATTGGATTGCCAAAGGGGGCTCGCGTTCGGCTATTCGCGAGATAGTGTTGCAAGGCTTTTACGTTGAGGTCCAAGAATCGTGCAAAATCTTGGTCCCCTTCTGGGATAATAGGCATTTGGGTTGGGGATGGTCTAGTAGGAGTTCGTTCAGTTTCTGAGTTGAACTCCATTATAGGGCTAGTTATAGGCGGGGTAGACGGAAGAGGATGATGCCTCATGTGATCGACTAGAGCCTTGGCTTGGCTACGAGTCAGAACCATTCAAAGCAAGAAAATAACATCCTCACAAGCTCAAACAAGCAGATAAGAACTAAAAAGATGAAGAACACAAGCAGATCCTAAAACCCTAGAAGTAAATTATTAGGATTATAGTGGCTTATGCCTTAGAATGTGTGTAGAGGAAGATTGGATTTTGAGTCGGGTCTTAGAAGAAGCAGTCTATGGATGGTTTCGGGTTTTTTTATGGTGCTCAAGAAGTCTGTGTTAGGCTTTGTACAAGGCCTAGTGCTAAAGAGCAAGCTCCCCTCACTTCACGATTCCAGTGGTTAGCTGGTTTTCACTTAGCCAAAATATACATCCCCTAGAGATTAGGCTTTGCCAGAGAACGGAGTGGGCTTTCCCCTTGGTGATGAAATCCAAGTAAGATCACCAGGACGGGTAAGGTATCTACTGGGGGATGAAATCCCAGTCGGGCCTTGTCTCAAGTAAGTTATGATGTTTGTTTTGTGCAAGTGGTTTGGTAGTGTAACATCAAGTGATCTAGATTAATTCAATATGCGTTTGTTAATTACTAAGTGTGGTCTAAGAGATGCCAACAAACAGAAATGAATGCAAAGTGTTTTAATGCCCAAGTCGAAATGTTTGTTCGTATAAAAATGAATGGAGAAAGAGTCGAAGAATATGAGTTTTGACTAGTCTAGAAGTGCAAGAAGGAAAAGAAAAGTTCTTTTTAGTCCTGCTTATGATGCCGTTAAGAAGAGACAAAAGAGGCGAAAAAGGAAGGAACCTAATGCACCTATATGAACGAAAGAAAGAAAGAGCCCAAGGAAGGCCCTAGGGTCCCACCGGGCGTGCCAGAATGTTTCTACATTAAATCACTTTCTACATTCAAAGAAGAAATTAAGAAACTAAAAGATGGTCAAGGCTAGAAGATACCTGGATATGATCGTGCACACCGAAATCAGACGTTGGAAGGTTCTCCTCTTTGGCTATGGAGGAATGACACCTGTAAAGAAAAATAGACTAAACACGAAAAAATGTTAGACGAAGAGACGGTGGGTTGTCAAGCAAACGCCTGATCCTGGCAGTACGAAGACTTCCTAGAAGGATATCAACCCACTAATTAAAAACAAAAATATTTGATAGAAATGGAAATAATGAAAAGGCAGAATGGAAGCAAATAAAAGATAGAAAACAAGATGCGTACCTGATATTTAGGGAACTATTCTGCATAGTCACCAGTGTCGGTCTCTGCGCTGGCGTCGGTTAGGGGAAGGTGCCGACGTCGGTTAAGGTGCCGGCGTCGGTCGGGGTAATGACCGGCGTCGGTTGGGGCAAAACTTCTGGACAGAGTTTGGGCGGATCTGGTCGGGTTTGGTTGAGTCGGGACAGGGTCTGGTCAGGTTGCAAAATGGTGTTTCAGGGTTCGTTTGAGGTTTGGGAGGAAGTCTGAGTAGAGCTATAGACTGTGTATTCAGGGATGGTGGACAGAGGTGTAAAGGAAAGGAGTAAGGTCTTGTGTCTGAGAGTCTAAGTCTAAATAGGGGTGATAGTAGTAAATAAAAAACAATAACCAGAGAGAAAAAAAACACAGAGCAAGATACTTACTTGTTATACACTTGAATATGAAGTTAGAGATGTGATTGACATTGTCACTGTGATGCCAAATGACCGAAGTAGGATACCTGTGCTAGAGAGAGCGAATGCAGATTGGTTGGATGCAAGAGATGGTTGATCACCAGAGTTGATTGACCGCAAGAGTTTGTTGAATGAATGAACTGGTTGGTTGAATAATGAATCAGTTGATTGCTAGAGGTTCATGGTTTTGCTGATTGATTGAAGGACAGTTTGATAACCGATCATGAAAATGGATTGGCAACCAAATAAATAACAGGTAACAGAATAATGGTTCCTGCATTCGGATCGAGAATGCAGTGCTAAGGAGAACCGACGTCGGCAGGACCGACGACGTCGGCCGATAAGTGACCGACGTCAGTGACATCGGTCGGGTGGTGACCGTGGTCGACAGATGCAGAATGGGGGCAGAGACTAACTTTAGCCTTCTGCTCATTTTGACATGCTGCCAGGGTCAAGGCTAGTGGGAAAAATGGTCGAAAGGGGTTAAATAGGCGAGGGAGAATAACATGAGGGATGACCAGGGGAGTCGACACGATTTCGGTGTCTATAGCTTCATCCACTATACCTCCCATTACACTATAATTGGTATAATTCCCTATTAGAGAAGCTATGATTGGACCTTGTTGAGATGTCTAACCTTGGAAGAGGCTACTCTTATTATAAAGGAGGTAGCCATGTCAGTGGAATAGGCCTAGCTAAGAAATTGATCAAGACTAGATATTATTGTCCTATAATGGAATAGGATTCATACCAATATGTATTAAAGTGTGTAGCTACCAAAAACATGGTAATCTTATCCATACCCATGCATAGTAATTGTATCCTATCATGAGCCCATGGCCATTCTATATATGGGGACTAGATTTAATTGGAAAGACCAATTCGATGTCCTCTGATGGACACAAGTTTATTATCATAACTATGAAGTATTTTACCAAATGGGTAGAAGTTATGCTACTTACTTATACCATAATTCTCCAAATTTACAAATTTATCCTAAAGTAGATCATTTTCCATTTTGAAATTCCAACCAACATCTTATTGGGTAATGTCAAGTCCTTTAAGAATCAAGATTTTGAGGCCCTATGCAAGCGTTATCACATCAAACAACACTTTTATAAGCCTTATTACCCCAAGGGAAATGGATAGGCTGAAGCTAATAATAAGAATCTTACTAAGATTCTCAAGAAAATAGTTAATAATGTAGGACAAAACTAATACTTTCAATTATATCCTACACTTTGGTCTTATATAACTAGTGTTTGAATACCCACTAGGGCCACTCCATATTTTTTGGTTTATAGAATAGAATCCATATTGTGTATAGAAGTGGATCTCCCCTCTTTATGAATCTCATTGTGAGGTATCATCATTGATCAAAATTTTAAACAAAGGTTACAAGCACTAGTAATTCTAGATGAAAAGCATCAAAGGGCCCTAAATCACCTTCGGGCATATCAAAATAGGTTAAAAGAACAATACCACAAAAAATCAAGTCTTGAGATTTTTAGGTTGGTGATCTAGTACTTAAAATAATCAAAAGAATACCACCATAGACATGGATAAAAAGGGTAAATTTGCAGCTAATTAGCTTGGGTCTTATATAATTGTTACTAAATTTGGATCAGGAGCCTATAGGTTAGCCATGTTAGATGGTGAAGAGATTGATGAGACAATAAATATCATGCACCTAAAATGCTTTTATACTTAACACAATATAATTACCTCCGTCTATGGGTCCCCACTCTTAGGGGAATACCCATTTCCATTCCACATTTCCTATTCTCATTCCACTCTATTTTATCCTTCCACACATGAATCTAGGCTTCAACATGGGAATCTATTGCAAGTTGATTTAACTTATTTTGGGAATAATGGAGTTTTATTCTTATTTGAGTTAAAGGTTTGGATTAATAAATTAGTACAAAATATAAAAATAAATATAGTCCTAATTTGTGTAATTATTTATCTTTTCACCTTTCTAAAAATAGTAATAAATAAGAAGAAATATAACTTTACTGGGAAATAGACAGAGACAACTGATACAGAGATTGAAAATGGATGTGTAGGACTAGGAAGGTGTCATAAACTTGAATCTAGATTTTTTTGCGTGAAAGGATAGGATCACCAAAAAGTGGATGCTTTGGTGTCTGATGCTATTGTCTATTCCTACCACTATTATCTAAACTGATCATAGAGACCTAAAACTTTTTGGGTAGTTGCACTATGCCCATAACAAATCAAGTGTTAGTCATCAAAAAAACTCATTATGGAGCTGATTTTGTCTTTAAACCCTAACCCCCCGTCATTCTTGATAAAATGACATTTGAGTCACTTAAGAAAGAGGGGGGTTAGTTTCAAATATGTACTAAACATGCAATATACACCCCTTATGTGGGCACACTGCTTACATACCAATACTCTGAAGAGGGATCAAGTCATATGTAGTTCTCCCACCTAGTGTGTTTTTTGTGATAGTGTGATGCAGATGTAACTACCAAATTGATAGTGTTTGAGGTGTTTAGGGACTATAATGAGGATTTGAGTAGGTTTGCAGATGTGTTGGGTGACTATGTGCAAAGAATAGGGAAGTTTTCCTTAGTTCTTTGTTTGTATTATTTCTTGATTTGTAAGTTTGGTCACCTCCTTTGTAAACGAGATTTGAGTGGGATTTTATAGGGAATAATTGGTCATGGGTTAGATGTATTCATGCTTGGATAAATTAATCAAGGATAAGGACCGGATGAAAATGATCATTGGGGCTCAAATTGAAAATGGATAAGACTGCCAAAAATGGGACACTTATCTATATGGGGAGCTATAGTTCAAGTGGGGCACTTCTATCCTACAAGCTCAGGACATAGGGGAATAGGATTGGCATAGGTAATGCTATTTGACAGAGGTGGAATGATCATTCAGAAGGGTCTGGATGATTGAAAATGAGAAAAAAGTGTCTATAGGGGTCATAGAAGCATGCAAAAAGGACACATGGATAGGGTGTCATAAGCCACACTCAATATAATAATTTAGATATCTTATATGACTACATTTCCCCCCTCTTTATTTTAGTGATTTAGTAAAGTGAAATACTAGGATAAAGGAAAAATAGATAGTGTACCTAAACTTACCTACAAAGGTGAAGCCTAAAAAGATGTGTGATGTTGAGTGTGCATAGAGAGAGCATAATGTGAAGCATAAATATGCAAGAGAAAACAAGGAATAGATCAATTCTTACTAGAAACACTATGTCTAAAATAAGAATGTACAAAGGTTGGGTAAAATAGTGAGGAAGAGAAAGGAATGAATACACCTCATTAGGTATGCAAACCAATACAAAACCTATTATGATGTTGAGTGATATTGAGTGGTGTTGAGTGATTCTAGGTATGTGTTATACCAAGAGTAATATCACGAATGGAGATGAGTGTTCATTTCCCCAAGGGTGGCTCAAGAATACAAAGGATAGCCCTTTAGCTCCATTATTATCAACTGTGTAGTGAATCTATGTGATCATGTGTGTGTTAATAAATGTTTAGACTATGTGTCCAATCCCTTTGAGTAGGCAGCTCAGGAATACAAAGGCTAGCTAGTCCTTTGGCTCCACTATTGCCCATTAAGTGTGAACTATGAAATGATATCGATATGAATGTATGCCATATGAGGTGGCTCATGAAGCCCATGAATTATCCATAATATGAAAATTTGGTATGGATAAA